>JAUMHP010000025.1:1740316-1755541 GCA_032361065.1 Enteromius trimaculatus
TAAAAGGAAGCAATTTGTACCATTTTCCAGGATGTTGTCTTTGGTTACAATGTAAATAATTTTACCTTGAATAAATACTTGCTACTTTCAGTACTCGATTTGTAACATCTTCTGTGTGATTCCAACAACCGGCATGCTTTGAAAGCTGCTACAACTGCTTGAATGCAACTTTAGGTCAATATTTGTTGACTTTGGACAAATCTGGATCTGTACTGATGCTTCAATCAAACACTTTCTAGCCCAAGAATACCACCTGCAACTTTCAAGGTGTTTAATTTTTAATATTTCATTTTAGTTATAGAAACACATTTATGGGTCTCTTTCTTGCTTTCTGTAATGGGATATTTATTTTATATTTCCTGCATGCCAACATTTTCAAGGAGTTCTTTTTCTTCTTAAAAAATAATTTCGAAAGTGTCATGCTGGGACTGAATTCATGGCGACGGCGATAAATGACCAAAAAGAAATGTCATTCACAACTGAAAGGCAGAATCTCTCATGACAGGAGATCATATCTTGTGATCTCTGCACGATTTTTGTCTTTAATGTGCTCAGTGAGCCTCCATATTTATCGTGACAGCTCAACTTGAAGGTCAGAATTTTATTGAAACTCTTTAAATTGGATGACTATTTTTTTCTCCTAAAGCACATGTGTGAAACGGATTCTGTCACGGTGTATATTTACCAAACGACAGCCTGTTTCACCTTCTGACATTTTCAGGGTTTTTTTTCAAGTGTTTCGACAGTTTCCACAGCTGCTTTCCAGGAGAGGGCACCACGGCTCATGTTCACGTCATTCTAAAATACTTTTTTTTCTTTTTTTTCCTAAGGGCTCTTTGCTAAACTGCTGATGGCTGATAAACTCACCATGACAAACTTTTTAAATAATGTTGCTGCTGCTGTTCTGCTGACTACAATAGTGATTGGAATTTATGCGATACATTTGTTAGAGTTAAAAATCAAGAGCTGTCTCCAGCTGGCAGCACTGTGGAGTTCAAGGCTCCTGAACGTGATCTTCATCTTCTGACAGCATTAAGTCCTGACAGAGCTCTCCCCATGCGCTCAAGAAGCTCTTCTTTTTCTTCCACATCACTGTTTAGAATGACGAGGTCGAGGTTGCTGCCTGACACTCGGCAGCAGCACCGGTTTGGATCAGATATTGTGCTGCAAGGCCAGAGGCTTGTTCTGCCCTGGTTCTCACTGGAGGGTCACTTACTCTGGGGTTCAACAGTATAAATTCTCTCAGGCGCTGTTTGTTCTCTGAGTTACAAAGATCTGCGGGGAGTAGGTCCTGCGCTTTCATGTCAAAGCGATGACTCATATAGATTTTCAGAGCTCTGTCAGGCACATATTTGTGTGAAATCTTATTATGTAGGGTGATGTCAGGTAAAATGGGGGCAGATAAGGCTGGAGTGTAACAGTTCTTAGATTCAATATCCAGGCGCTCTCGACTCTTCTAGTAGGCTTACTTTACATATGTACATTCAGTCGATCAGTATAGCAAAACAAATCAACCATCGATGTAGTTTGTAGAGTCCAGTACACCTGTTGTTCAGGCATTTTCATTGGATTTAATTTTGATTTAATTGGATTTAACTTTGATTCTCGAATTCGGTCTTAAGTAGCAATGAAAGTCACCGAAAAAAAAAAAACATTCACTTGACCAGCGGCAATCCAGACGTGTGAAATTATTGACTTTCATGTCGCTCCAAATCTTTGAAACACAAATTAAGGTATTTGATTAAATTAAAGAACTTTTTGACCTATTGGTAGTAAGGGTATCATTAAAATAGTTCATGTGACATCAGTGGTTAAACTAATTTTATAACGCTACGATAATACTTGTTGTTCGCGAAGAAACTTCAATATGCATACATTCTAACCATTCTACTTTTCTGAGTATGTGATTCAACATTTGCGCCGACTGAATAAGTGGTGCTGCTGCTAATATCCTGCATGAATGGATTTACCCTAATACTATTTGATCAAATCAGTGTGTTTTGTGTGTTTATATTTGGGATTTATTTTCTGGAAGTCAAATATCTTAAAGCCTCACTGAGCTGGGGTTTTATTTGATGTAACATATGAATTCCAAAATCCTTAAGAGGTAAATACAAACTAGAATGTGACAGTTGCTGAAAGGATCGTCTCTGGACAGCATGTTGAGAGGAATTTGGACTCCCTTTCTAAATACAGCCCTTAACCACATGGTTTGTATTAATTATAAGTTTGTATTTTCATTTATTAATGAATTGTGAATGTTTCATAGGATTTAACTGGTAAAAACAGGTGTTTGTCTCAACAGAGAAAAGAGAATCAATCACATGTTTTAAAAGCAATCAATCACACAGATGTTGTAAACGCAGATCTGATCAACAGTATGTGGTCCTAACTAGAAATGTAGATAAATCAGAGGTAGCAGTGTAATTTGGCAGTGAGTGGAGACTCCTGACTGATCAGTGAGATACAAGCTGTTAAATAGCTGTCAGTCACAGTATGTTCTGTCCGAAGTTTCGTTTCTTATTTAGGGAGTTTGTGGTGTCTTGCAGTTCACTCTCGGATCACTAGGGGAGCTGTTTCACTAATTAATGAGGTTCTAAACGTCAGATTTTTCATTCTAAACCTGAAAATAAACATTAAGGGCCAGTTTCCCGTACAGGGATTAAGACTAGTCCTAGATTTAAATAAATGTTAAGATCTGTGTAAACTGGAAAAGGCTTGCACTGAGATCTTAAAATACATAATTGCCATTGTTTGGTCTTAAAATGCTCACAGATAATGCATTTTTGTAAGATTCTTAAATGTCCTAAATTAGCAAAGGTCTATTCCTGGCTTAATCTAATTCCTATCCGGGAAACCAGCCCATAGGGGCAGTTTCCCAAACAGGGTTTAAGACTAGTCCTAGATTGAGTCTGAGTTGAGTTGTATTAGCGTCTGTCTGAGGCCTGTTGAATGAGTGGAAATGAAATGAAACCGAGCAGCAAATTGAAACCTTTAAGGGCTGATTGAACACTGATCTGTGGGCAGATCTAATATTTTTATGTAATAATTGGAATTTACACTGAAACGAGGAAAGCAGGTCTTGCATCAGCAACGGCAGCAGAATCATATTAATTGTCCGGCCTTTCTGTGCGTGTCTAATGAAGAATACAAAGCCTCCCCAAGGACGGCAGAGGGAATGAAACATGAGTGTAGCTGCTTAGCAGGTGAAGCTTGTGTATTTGTGTGTGTCTGTGTGTGTCTGTGTGTGTGTGTGAGAGAGATGGAGCTGTCTACTGTTTGTCCTGCAGGAGGGAATAAATCAGAGCAGCCTGGCGATGAAACTTTAATGAAGAAACAGAAACAGACTCACTCAGTCCAGCCTTATCATAGTCATCTTTCTTTCAGCCTGATTTAATCACTCATTCTGACCATCTTGGCTCTTCTATCTTTTTTTGGACATGTGTAAAAGATGTTAAAATATGACTCCCATGATGTTGCTAAAAAGTAGGTCTACATTTTTGTTTGAGTACATTACACAATAGGCTATACTAAAACAAAACATTTATACTTTTGTTAGGACTAGCCTACCCTATGAGAATTCATCTTAAACTTGTTTCTGGAAAATGTTATTTATTTTTTAATAAAAATATTACTTTTGCAGAATATGTTTAAAAACTACAGTAATTTGTAGTAAATATTATTGTGTTTTTGAACCATACTATATTAAAGTACTGGAATAAATTTATGGTAATTAGTTGCTGTGGTAGCCTAATATAACTACTGTAGCCTAAACAAATGACTGTAAGTTTTGTGCAACTACCACAATATCCTGCAGTATTAATAAGCTCGCTATAGTTAGGGTAATACTACAGGACGCAGTAGCATTCATTAACAAAGTGTTTTAGATGGTCAACCAGCCTGGTCTTAGCTGGGTTAAGATGGTCAACAAGCTGTTTTAGAGTTTTGGCCACTTCCTTAGCTGGGGAGGCTAAGAGATCAGATGGAATAACCAGCTAAAACCAGTCTGCCCCGCATAACCAGGCTGGGAGACCAGCTAAAACCATCTAAGACCAGCCTACCCTGTTTAAAAAAAACAGCATATGCTGGTTAGGTATGTTTTGATGCTGGGATG
Organism: Enteromius trimaculatus; assembly: GCA_032361065.1. NCBI lineage: Eukaryota > Metazoa > Chordata > Actinopteri > Cypriniformes > Cyprinidae > Enteromius > Enteromius trimaculatus. Next base: position 1,744,431 of record JAUMHP010000025.1, read on the forward strand.
GTGTTTTAAGCTGGTCCTAAACCAGCAAAGAACCAGCATCCCATCTTCAAAACATACCTAACCGGCATATGCTGTTTTTCTCAGCAGGGTTCCCTGATAATATTTTTAAAATCAAGTCATGTGTCCGTATTCTGTGTCAACTGTTAATATCAGAGTCGGTTCGTGATTTAGACTTAGACTTTAGACTGATTCACACAGCTCTCTCACAAACTAGACCACTTGGAGCAATTAATTAAAGTAAATTGTCATGCCAACAGTAAAAAATACACCTGTTAAAAAAGAGAAGAAGTTGAACAAGGGATAGAGTGGATACTTACCTACCATTAACTGAAATGGAGCCTAAAAATATGCATTGCATCTATCTTTTTTTTTTTTTTTAGCAATGAGGAATGTCTAAATTCAAATACTCACATGCTTGTGAACGATTCCAGGTAAGGTAGATATATTTGGACTCATCTGGTACCATTTAAATACCATGGTAAATCCAACTGCTTTGGTTGACTTGGGCACGTTGCTAATGGAATAAAATGCATATAATATTTTGGTCTGTGCATTTTTTTTACAGTCGAAGGTCTGTGTTTTTAATGTTTTTAAATAGTTCTGTTTTTTATTGATTTATATATAGAGCATTACACCTAATTATACTTACTGATACAAAATGTATTCCTACTCCTTCTAAAATGTTAAATAATTTTTACTCAGCTTGTCAGAACTTTCTTGCTGTTTTATTAAAGAATACATACAATATTGATGGGTATGTTTTAGCTTTACATTCATGTCTGGGGTGCACTTATGATGCTTTAAAATGCCGCTTAGGTATAGGCAGCTCATTAGGTTTTGGAGCAGACCTACCTTATTCCATGAGCCACAAGACTTTCTGGATAACGAGTTGTCTGACAGCTCACCACTGGAATACTACACTCCAAATACCAAATTCTAAACCACAGACATCTAAAGATTCAATACATAACCATACTAGTGAAATATTAATGCAGACGCCTGGAATGAAGCAGAATTGAGCAAGTTGGTCCAAGCCGATATGCTCGTATTGTCTGTCCAGAAAGCATAGCTTTGGTTTCCTGCTTCATTTGAAGCTCTGTAGCAGATAAATATCTTCATATCAATGTCTCACAGGCTTAATCATAAAGGAGAGAGCTCTTCCATGACCTGCACTGCTTGTAATAACCCGCTCTCTATCAGAGATGTCCATCACACTCCGTGCGTGTGTGTGTGTGTGGCTCGACATGAACTGAAAGCCATTGTGTGTGAATAACTAGGTTTGTATGGATATGTGCATGTGTTTCAGTGCATGCAGGTATTTAATAGCATTATATGTGACTGATAACTCAACCTTATTATGACCCTCTGCTCGGCTTTTGTTGCTTGGCAGCAAGAGATCCTCTGGGATCTATTGAAGTAAACCATAATAGAGGGATGCGCGCGGTGGGGACTTTCCGTTTACTTCTGTTGTTTTAATATCAAGCTAATTATATTTTCTATCTCCTAACCCTCACAAAAACCTTTCTGCATTTTAATATTTTCATTAAGATGCTATTTACTACGTTTATTAAGCTGTTTTCCTTGTGGGCAATGTTGGTTGCTCCCAACAAAATAGGTAATTTTAGGTTTTACTATGCTTGTGGGAATATTTGGTCCCCAGAAATGAACACTTTAGGCCTATTCTCAAATGAAGGGGTGCCAGAAGACAGAAGGACAGAGAGAGAGGTTAATAGGTTGTATTGATCTTTGCAACTTGGGGACAGGCTTGCTTTAGTGTGTGTATTACTGATGGGAATTCAATTGGAAAAGAAAATTTACTATCTTACTCTTTTGCTTTATTTTATTCATACGTATGGTAGTCCAACTATGCTGTCTTACTCTTTGTCTTCATGCGTGTCTGTTTTAATGAAGTGTGTACAGGGGAGACTAGGACGAGCTGTCACATTTTTTTTGCTTCTCAGAGTTTGTTTTTGAAAGTCTGTTTCTGTATAGACTATACATTATTAAATATTTCATTCACCTTTTCCCAGAGAAATATAAAGTTTGTTGAACACTCGTGCACTACCTTACAATATGTTGGCATCAATAATATTTTACTGATTGTTTCTAAAGAAATTAATTATTTTGTTCTAGTGACAGACATTTATGATGTTACAAAGATTTCTGTTTCACATAATTTTTTTTTTTTGAAAACACCACAAAAATGTTATGCAGCACACAAATAATGATAATAAGAAGAAATGTTCAGCACTAAATCAACATGTTAGCATGGTTTCTGAAGCATCATGTGAAGGCGAAGAAGTTTTTTTTTTTGTATTTCTAATAATTAAACCAGAAGCTAACAATTAATTCAGTTTTCCACTCATAAGAGTGGATTTTATTAACACCTACACCAAACCCAACCCCAGGTCTCCGTGATTTTGCCAAGTAAGACATGATCCTGGATCAACATTACTGTCCAAAAATATTGATTTATCCCAACCCCTACCCAAAATTTATGTCTAAAATCAGTGGGAAATGATAGCTGATTAACAAGGGTGTAGAAGCACCTAACCCTAAAGCCTAAAACAGATATTTCCAGAAAAAGTATCCCTCAATTCTGATTGGTTGATTGGAATGTTATTCCAGGAACAAGGACGTTGATCCAGGAGTCTGTTGTACTTGGTGAAATTACACTCACCCCCAACCCCAACACTTAACCTTCACAATAATGCAAAAAAAAAAAAAAATAGTTGTTGTTGTACAGTGTGAGGAAAATTACACTTTATTGATTTGCATTTACAGACAGATTTGCAGACTTACATTTAAGCAGTGAAACAAGGGACAACAAAAACAGAGTATAAATATAAAATTGTAATAATTTTATAGTTGTTCTTTGGCTCAGTGAACTGACTGAGTTATAGTCTGGTCTTCTCTTCGTTTGGTATCTAGTGCTTGTATATTTGTAATCATTCCATTGCACAGCTCGCCACGTAGTAGATTTTTTTTCCCTGTGTCTCACTCCTTTCTTTTATTAATTTGATCAGCTGCTCCTGCCAGCTCCCTCATTACTTCCTGTACCCATGAGCCCCCCTTCATCCGTGAGTCACCCGTTCCCAATGGAGACTACTGGCAACCCTGGAGCGTAGAGAAAGAGAGAGAAGGACAGGAAGCAAACAGCAAGCTATATGACGGGGGAACAACTGGGTTTTTGTGAGCACAGCTTAAAGAGGGCTATCAATGGAGGAGAGCAACACACAATGGACAAGTGCAGGAAAAATGAACACTGTAGAACAAGGGCCCTGGAGATAGAGAGAAGCAGTAATGAAGAGAGCAACAGAGGAATAGGAAGAGACGAATCTCCTCCTCACTTCGTAAAGAGTGTGTGATCTCTGAGAGAGCGGTCAGAAGTGTGTGTGTGTGTGTGTGAGTGTGTGTCTGCGAGAGAGAGGGGGCAGTATTAGAGGATCTTTGAAGTAGAGGGGCGTTTGAAGAACTAGCCCTCAGCTGTGTTATAGTATTCACAAGGAAAATAATCCTTGGAGCACACTATGTAGGGGAGACTGGACATGTTTTTACATTATTCTGCACTCGTCTTCATGGCATCACTGCAAAAAAAAAAAAAAAAAAAAAAAAAATCTTTCTATGTTTTATATTGACCAACTGATGATTCCAGAACATACATTAGTTCATTTAATGTAATGTTTATATATGTTAATATTAATATTTTGTCACTATTTACTCAAAAACTGTATATATTTGTTTTTTTAAAAACAGTTTTTGGTCACCATTGACTGTTGTTCTTCAAAGCGGACCTTTTTCATGTTTCCGGGTTTCTCCGCAGTCGCCATAGTTGGGTTAACTTGAAGAGCAGTGAATGGGAGAGTACCACAAATATATTTTTTTGCATTCCCATTTGCTCAAATAGCAAAAGAAAAACTCCACGATAGTGTTTTCATGACTTCAAAGTAAAAAAAAAAAATAGAGAGAGAGACAGTTAACGGCAGTAAGAAGAGCATTCAATGTCAAATTTCAATGTCCCTTCCATAGATGCTGCCTTAGAAATAACCTTGCATTAGCGTAAACTATTTCTTTGTATTTGAATGCAAAGTAATATAATACAAAGAATGGTGTTATGAATGTACATTTAAAAAAAAAAAAAAAAAGCAAAACTTTTAAGGATTTTTTGATGCTGATGTCCGTTAAATGCGTCATCACAGTCTTGTGAAAAGGGTCTATCGTCTTCTTTTGTGTTATAAGCCAGGAGGAGATTCATTTGCTCCATTTGCAACTACATTTCCCAGAGGCACACAGGCCATGCATACATCCGATGGGACTGCTTCTAGTAGACCTGAGAGAAAAGTGCTTATTAAGTTTGAAATATGGATATTTATCATACAAAAATGTATGGATTCGCTACAGGAGGACCTTATTCACCCTCCGGAGCCGTGTGAGGGATGTTTTATTATGAATCAGTTCATTTCTGAATGGCTATCACCCATTTAAACCCATTTAATGGCTTGGAGGGGTCTGTACAATTTGATTTTTAATATAGCTCTGAGTGGAATCATCTGAAAGAAGAAAGTAAATAATAAGTGATTCTCTTTAATGTAGTTGATGCCGATTCGATAATAAATTAGTTGTGGCAAAAATTCTGATTACAGATTTTCCACAAATCTGTTATAGCGATTAAATCGTTACTTATCTATTTAACGTTAGCTTGTTTACAAAAGCTTGTTGCATAGTGCACTTGCAAAGTCACATAACCTATAGGATGCTTTTAAAGGTGAGTAAAAGAGGACCGTTTTCATTTTTAGTTAAACTATCCTTTCAACTACTATGGTCAATTGTTTAAATGAATAATTTGGAATAACACACATACATATACTTTTTTATATTGTACATATATTCTTAAAAATACCCACATGTAATTATATCTATAAATACACTATTTACCCATACTGTACCATTAAACGTGATCCTAACCATACCCATATCCAACTTTAATAGCAGCAAAGGTGTTTTGTAATATAATATGAACACAGTAAGTACATTGTACCTATTTTTTGATGCAAGAACAAGTAAGTAAGGCCACCTAATATAAAGTGTGACAGATTTTTCTCTTGTGTTACCATGGCATAAAAATAAGTCATAATTAAAATATTTTATTTAGTAATTTGAAACAATTTTTAAATCATAATTTTTTCAACTTAAAAATCTAATCTTTAGATCAGAGGTAAATCTGAGCAACCTCAAAAATGCCATACATTGTTAAAATGTATAAAAAGGTATTGTGAGAGGAAATTGTGATTACATTTGACTGAAGAATTGTCATTGCTACAATGGCTCCTGTCTCCTCTGCTGCAGGTCGAAAGAGTGGAACAGAGAGAGAGTGAGCATGATTATGATAAATGCAAGTAAAATAAGACATGATTGATGTTAATAGAGGGGTTTCTACAGAGCGGTGGATGGGGACTGAAGGTTCTCATATTTATATTAAGCTGTATGATTCAAGAAGAATTAATATAAATCTGGACTCCTGGAAAGGTGCTCCATCTTACTGCAGCCTCTTTCGCTCTTAGCAGAACTGCTCAATACAAAAAGATTTGCCACATGTCTTTAGACAAACAACACACACAAATGCAAATAAAGTCATGCAAGTTTCATAAACTGCACAGGTTCATTGTTCGCTTCCATTTTTAATATTTTGCTGTCACGGCTCAGGTTATGACAGATGGCTGCACTTTCATTACAGTTTTGGAAATCATTTTTTGTGAACTGAATCAGCTTATTCATAAATAGCTGGGAAGTTCATGCAGAGTTCCCGTCCTAGTTTAACGTCACCTGCAGGCTTTAGAACAATAAGGTTTTAGTAAGTTCAGTTCGCTGATATCTCACACATGTGAATGTTTCATACAGTTTCTAAGGTAGTTGTAAAAGTGTTTGCAATGCTTGAGATTCACATGATGCTGTTAATCAGCTAAACCGTGAATCTGTTATTCATGACATCTGGGCTGGTTTCTGGGTCAGTCCCATGTAAGCAAATCATGAGTTATACCATGTCCAAACAATTTCAACCTAGGCTGATTGAAAAACATGCCTTTACCTAAAGAATATCATATGCATAACTTCAAAAACTTACTGCTACATACAATTCACTGCAGATTCCAGCTGAAGGAACACAAGAAGCAAAATTTTTATTCCTGTCCACAAAAATGATGGTTAGAGGGGCAGATTATCAATTAAGACTCGCAAGGAAACATTTGCAAGGAACAAAATTACAAAGCTATCCATGATTGATAAACTAATTATTTAGATATTTATCCACTGATTTATCTATATTTATCACATGGACTGTTTTACAGATGTCCTTGCTACATTTCTGGACCTGGGAACATTGCAGTTGCATTGCTGTCTATGGAGGGTCAGAGAGCTCTCGGATTTGACCAAAAATATGTTAATTTGTGTTCTGAAGATGAACGAAGGTCTTATGAGTTAAGAAAGACATGAGGGTTAGGATGGGCGTAAATCCCGGAGGGTGCAGGGACAGGACAGGACCACCCCGATCCGATGGCTGTCCCCCCATAAAATCCTAAAAAAATTCTGTCTATTGTGTCTATTGCATTTCGAAAAAGTTGAGCTCCCCTTCCTCTTCCTCACAGTGGTTTGGCCCACTGCCTGCTATACCAGTTCATCTCACCTACGCTACACACGTAAGTCAGGTATGTGGCTGCGGTTCTGTGCATTAGTAGTTGTTGAACTCCATTAAGTAGGGGATTTTGTTCACTTTAAATAAGTGATTCTCTTTAATGTAGTTGATGCCGGTTCGATAATAAATTAGTTGTGGCAAAAATTCTGATTACAGATTTTCCACAAATCTGTTATAGCGATTAAATCGTTATTTATCTATTTAACGTTAGCTTGTTTACAAAAGCTTGTTGCATAGTGCACTGCAACTAACACACCAAAGCCATTTCCCATGCATTATTTTATTTGTGGCGACTTGGCATAATGTTAACATTAACAGCAGACATCGCAAGCCTCCCGGAAGTTCCGGGAGTCTCACGTATATTGATAGTGGCTCCCTGATGCCCCCAAATAGTAAAAAACAATATTCCGGAATTTCAGTGTGGGCAGGCTTTTATTTTATTTTCTCGGGGACCGAAGTTAGTTCAGTGCAGGCTACGAGATTGTAGTGGCAGAGAGAGAGAGTGACTTGACTGGAAACAACATAACAAATATTGCAATAGGTTTAAGGAAAAAAATCTGCCTTTTCATTCAACCAGAGAAAAACTTTGAAAATAAACATAACGACGCATGCTACTATAATGATAAAAGCAAAGTTTTCCACAGTTTTGACATATCTTTATAATTACAATTAGACTGTATTATTTGTGTCCCCTTCAAAAATTTGTTTATTGTCCCCCCTACTGTTAAATGAAATTACGCCCATGAGGGTGAGTAATCAATGCCAGAATTTTAATTTTGGGGTGAACTAACCTTTTAAATAAAAACTGATGTGGAATCAATATTCAGTATTTGTGTTAAATAAAATCGTAAGCAACTGAACAAACAATAAAAGGAAGATTACACTCCAAAAAGGTGATTAATTTGATGATAAATATTAATTAAAGCGCTAGATGTGGAGAATTCACTGAGATTTGTGCCACTCAAAAATAATTAAAGATTGAGGTCATTATGTTGCGCAAGTTCTAAATTCCTTACCTACCTCCCAGTTAAAGATCTCTCACTGTCTGCCTTTGGATGGAGTCCTCTTCTGCATGAGCGCAGTTACTTGAGGTCTTACTCAGTCTGGTGTTTTAAAATGCTCCGCTGGGGCTCAGAGATCCTTCTACTGCTTTCATCTTCACTTCGCTGTGTTTAACAGAGTTTACAGAGGAAATTCACCTTTTTCAATATATATGTTCGCACAGAGTGAGTACACTTGACGTAAATGTGCTGTTATGGTGTTAATACAAGTAGTTAATTAATAACTAATTAGTGTGCTTGTTTATTTGGTCTGGTGGATTGTGCCCTAAATGACCAGCACTTTTAAATGTGAATATTTCAGACCAGAGCCACATAAACACATGATATACTTAAATTAAATACATTATGTTTTCATTTATAAATATGTGCAATATATCTATATTCATTTTTGTTATTTGTGATTTACAACCACATTCAAATTAGCTAAATAAATAACAGCAGACTCATTTTCATTGATTTTAGTTAAACTTCAAAGTGTGGAGTCCAAGCAAGGCACTGTCGGATGATTAGAATGTTGCCTTACCTCATCCTTGTTATTTGGAAGCCTGATTTCCACTAACCGAATCAATTCACCATGCTAAAAACTCATTAAGTTTCTGCGTGTGGCCTGAAGCTGACTGTTGGAGGAAGATAAAGCAGTAAAAAGTAAGAGTAAGAGTAAGAGTTTTACGTGAGGGCGAGAGAGTTGTAACTCTAGCAGTGTTGGTGTGCGTCTTTCCTTTGTCAAGCACAGTATTTGATTACATTTATTCTACTTGTTTCAAAAAGTTTCTCTTTCTCTCTCTCTCTCTCTGATATATGAATAATAATACAAGATTAATCTTCAACACTTAATAATTTAAATGTTTTGAATTATTAACGACACTGTTAAATGTAATCTTTATCAAAACTCAAGATGAATATCTATTTTCCTACAGCACATTATAATATTGTGATGGCTGAATTCATGTGCAGCATGAGGATGGTGTCATTTGTTAAACAATCCATTATTTATCAGGTTTAAAATAATTATCAGCTTTGCATAAACTTATGAAATCTAAACAAATATTTCTGGTAATTATATTTAACGTGGTATCAAAGCTGTAGTTTATAGCTGTGTGTGTATGTGGGTTTATGGGTTAAATGTTCTGCTGCAGGTGTGTTTGTGTGTGTGTTAAACAGTCTGCTGCAGGTGTGTGTGTGTATGTGTTAAACGGTCTGCTGCAGGTGTGTTTGTGTGTGTGTTAATCCCAGCAGTATCTCTGTCCCTCCCAGGCTGATGAGCAGAAGCTGACGGTGGAGTGTCAGGCTCATTGACTCTCCCGCTGCAGGACTCAGTGCTTTAATAGCCTCTGATGGCATGACACCAGATTCCAGCCTCTGACCTCCCACAGGCAGCAGCACTCTCCACTGCAGTCATGCCCAGTGGGAGCCACGAATATCACACACACACACACAGCTCAGCAGAGTCAGACACAGCAAACTACAGGGATCAGGGACGGCTGTCTGGGGAGTGAAAGGTAAGGAGTGTGGACCAGTGTGATCCAGAACCATTTGCTTGTGGGTGGAAAAGTGTTTCTGTGAGATTCTGTGCCGGCAAGCATCTTGGCACTCAAAGGCTTTATGGCTTTGCTATTAAATCGCCATTCAAATATAGATTCAGTTATTTAATTCAGTCATAAATGCATTCAAATATAAGTAATGTGGAAGTTAATGTCACATTCAAATTGATAAAATTGAGGTTAAAGATTAACAGACAAAAAGTCATCAACTGCAAATGGCCAGAGTTACAGTAAAGACACAGAGAAAAATTCTGCAAGTTTGCAGGATAGGACTGGACCTCAATAGGGGAATTCAAAAAAGAGTCACGTCTCATGTGGTCTTAGGTTTTAATTAGTGAAATAATCAATCAACCTGACCTCACACTAAACCTCAAAATTGTAATTAAACAAATTTTAATGAAAACTTAATAAACTATGATGATGTAATATTGAAAAATGAATTAGACCTCCCCCTTACCTCTAGCAAACTCAAATGTTAAGAGACCTTGAACAGGTCCACGAAATGGCAAGTTACCAAACCATTAAATAAATTAAAGGAAAGGCTTGTGGTGCAATCTTGAAATGGAATGAGAACACAAAGGCACCAGACAAACATCTCTGCGTCAATAAAAAAAACGAACAAATCAAATTCTTAAGAATTATTTTCTTGTTTGTGAGTAACAGAAATCCTAAACGTGTTTAAAACATTTGCTAATTTTTCTTGCAATAGCAAAAATCGAACAAAAATACTACTTATGATAACACCTATTTGTCAGCGGGATAGGAAAAACAAGGCTGTGATATCTTTTGCAATTCTACGTCTGAAATAAATCTGTTTTCTTTCATAAATGCAGTATATTTTACACTGTTTATACTGAAAATTATATACGAATGTAAGTCGTTTTTAATGAACCAATCAAAATAGATTTTCTTTTCTTGGGAAAGGGTTTGTGCTTTAAAGCATAAAATACATCTGAGAGAAGAAATAATGCTTATTCTTTTCTTAATGATGTATTGTAATTAATGTAATGCTGGTTCTGAGCTATTCCTTCTTTTCCTTTTTTTCTCAAATGTATTGTTTTCAGCAGTTGAATTCATATCGCTTTGGCACTATATCATTTTGATACTCCTGCCAGTACTGCTTCTGTGAATTTGAAGGTAAAGGAGTAAGTGATTAAAAGAGAGGCAGAGAAATAGAGAAGGTAAGGTGGAGAAAAGGATAGATACTAAATTCATTATAGACGCGTTCAAACCTCCAGAGGTTTTCTAATGAACAATGCACCATTTTGCACCATAACATCAGCACTAAACAAATTTCAGCTCACTTGTGAAATTATTGAGCCAAACACAATCATCAGTGGTTCTCTCACAAATTCATCAGACCGCAGAAAAGAAACAGCATACATGATGTTCTGTATATTTGACCAATGATCATAACTGCATGGTTTTTCAGTAAAAAAAAAGCTAGTAAAGACAAACTCATAGGGGATAATTGGTAGATTTGATTGTTTGCAAGGAGCATTCAGGTAGTGTGAACCTTTAGAAAAACCTTTGGCAAGAATGAGCAGTTTGCCAAATTTTTTCATTTTCCATGAAAGCTGATTTGCATGTGAATATGTGTTGCAGTGTTCATCAAATCTTTACCACAGGGGTTTGGCAGACCGCTATAATTTTGTGTGTGCAAGGTTGCACAGATTATACCGTTGAGATTTTAAAGAACAATGAAGGAGGGACTTACCATACATAGTACAAAAACTAGCTGAGCATTCAATTCAATTCAAATTTATTTGTATAGCGCTTTTCATGATACATATCATTGCAAAGCAGCTTTACAACAGAGTA
>JAUMHP010000025.1:1755641-1773943 GCA_032361065.1 Enteromius trimaculatus
GCGGGTTTTCGCCCGTTTTGGGCGGGTTTTACGTCATGTTTGGTCTGGAACCTGTCAGTCAGATCTGGCAACCCTCCCCCCAGCACTGGATTTCTCTGGATTATATGGATTTAGTCAGCGTAGTCTCGAGACAAGGCAAGGAAATATGTATGCCGGCAAATCTATGCCAATAATACGCAAGCGCACCACTGATGATGGCGCGTGATATGTCATCTGCGCGCAATTCAAGCACTCGCGTACGTGATCATTCCTGCGCTCTATCTTTTAATTTAATGTATTGTTCAGAGTAGATTTTTTTCAAATACTTTATTGATAGACTTTTTAAAGACTCGTAATTACACACACAAGCCACCAATCGTACAGGTCACATGACGGAATTAATGACATCTTTATTTTTTATTTATTTTTTATTTATCCTTTATTTTACCAGGTGATGTCCCATTGAGATAATCACATCTCTTTTACAAGGGAGCCCCTTTAAGGCAATGTTTCCTGACGCCGATACGTAGCAGCATTCGGTATGGCCCCGTAAAACAGCAGAACGTAGAATAATGGCATAATGTGTCTGACAGTGAGTGAGTGAGTATTGTATTGTGAGTGAGTGAGTGAGAAAGTAAGTGTATTGTGTAGTACTGTGCAGTGAGTAAGAATATTGTATTGTGTCTGTGTGTGTGTGAGAAAAAAAAGTTGTATGTGTGTGTGAGAGTATTGTATGGGTGTATGTATGAGTGAGAGTATTGTCAAGTGCTTCAAGTGCTACATGCTCGTGCTTTCACCCAGATGTAAGAAAGGCAGATTATGTTAAATACATTAAAGCTTACATATACGGTGCATTGTGATACTCTCTAAAATGGCAGAAGACATAAGTCACGCAAGAAAAAAAAATATGTGTAGTAGTAGTGTGCAAAAAAAGTATTCTACTAGGACTGCAAAAGTGAAGTTGAGCCACTGGTGTCACAAGATCTGTTTTACAGATTTTTTTACTAAGTTTTTCAAACATTGCCAGTTAAATTGATGTCTATGGAGGGCCTGATGGCTCTCTGATATCATAAAAAATATTTTAATTTGTGGTTAAAGAGGTCTTCTGGGTTTGGAATAACATGAGTGTAAATAATTAATGACAGAATTTTCATTTTTTGGTGAAATAAACGTTTAAGTATGACATGAAATTGTTCCAATTTAGTAGACTATGAGTCTTTCAGCGTTAAAATAGTACTGTCAGCATTTACTTAATATGTGCAGACATGATAAGGCATGGACATGGTTATTTTTGAGCCTTATTGAACATGCATTTTTCTGAGTTTCCATTTCAGATACCAAATTTACGAGAGAAAAGTATTTAAATGAATCATGCAGCATGATTTACTATGTTTGCACTCGTCAAATTACTGGTCTTTGTCATCTTGGTTGTTGTCTTGTTCACAAATGGTATGAATGTGCTTTATCCTAATTTATGGGACATTTAAGGCATAAAATAAGTACAGTTAAAATAACATAGAACCACCACTGGTGAGATAATTTGCACTATTTGGTAGGTCAGATACTTTTATTAATTGTGAATGTGTTTTACATTCACACATTCACATTTTTTAGTTATTTCATCAAAAAGGGTTTAGGTAACCCACCAAAATCCTGACCTATGCGTTGTGATAAACAAATAAGACTAATTCTTTCTCAAAGAGATCAGACATGTCTGGAAAAGGGCAGAGCCCAATTTTGTAGTCTGAGAGCATCAGCTACTCCAAAAACCAAACAGAAATCGTGATGTACATCTACAAATATTACAAAAGGAAAAAATAAATGGACTGAAAGCAGGATGAGCGAGACAGACAGATGGACAGAGAGTACGAGCAACTGAATGATGGATCCTGCTGTGTTTTGGAATTGGAGACACTGATACGGAACATGGCCAACAACTTGAACACAAACACATACAAATAACTCCGAGTTCATTAGATCTCACAACAACAAAAACATCAACTCACATTCAAACATAGCTGTCAGAGCTAATGAATTACCACTTCTGTCTCTCTTTCATCTCTCCATCTGATGCACGAGCACTCATACGCACATGCTTGCAGGGCAGTGGAAGTGCTTTGCGACATGGCTATGGTCATTAGCAGGGCTGCCGGGTCTATCACACGCCAAACAATCTCAATCTTCTAGCCTGAATATTAGTGAGTGTGTGAGCTGAACATGACCATTCCCTCTGGCAAGAAACTCAGAGAGCTAATGACTTCACATTCACACACACACACACACACACAATAGCACCCCTACTGTCCAATACACTAACAGCTAATAAACACACACACATTCTGCTGTCCGTCAGCAGAATATGCATTTCTCCTCTCTGATCTCTTCTTAAAATGAAGTCTACTCCTCAAGGCTCTCTAAAGCCCACATAGAGGTACTCTGCATGTCTCATACACTCTCTTCTCGCGGTTTCATCTTTACTTTCTTTCTTTCTTTTTTTAAGAATATGCAAAGGTTAGATGATAGATATGTTAGATGAAAGATATGATATGTTGAATTAAATAAAGTTATTAATTAATTTAAAATGTATTTATTTAAGGAAAGGATAATTAATATTTAAATATATATATATATATATATATATATATATGATCAGATAAAATCTTAATAAAATAGTCATAAAATTAATGTTTAGAGTAGTGAAAATACAAAATAGATATATATATATAAATTATTTTATATAGCAATTATTCACACTTTTATATTTATTCACAATTTTTATTTTAGTCCTTTTAAATATTGATATATATTACATTATTTTAACACAGAGAATGCCTAATATAATGGTTATAACAGTATAAAATGCAGTAGTTGTTTTTTTTTAGAATAAATAGGTGGCTCGTGTGGACATGCACACACACATATTTCCACAAATGAGCAATCAATATAATCTGAGCTGTTCAGATGCACCCAGAAGTTGGCCTGACAAGTCAATGAGGAAAATGTGTCTAGTATACTGGGTGTTTGGAATGAGGAGGTTATTTTTCAGCCAGACTTTGAGCGGAATGTTACCTTCATAATGAAGACGGAGATGTTATTTTCTCTCTCTCTTTCATTCTCACCACTTCCATCTGTGTCATTCCCCATCTCCCTCGCTCACTTTCTTTTAATTTACTCTTTTCATGAAATTGTCTGTTTTCATGTGGTGTAATCCAGACTGTGAAGCCAAGCATCTTTACAAGATCCCAGTCCTGCGCAGAGCGGTTCAGCCCAACACCTGAGAGATATATAGATAGAGAAACCTCTGAAAGGTTGAAGAACTTGACAAGCCCTTGGCTGAATATTAAATTAATAATAGTAATAGTTTAGTGATGTGATAATGGCAGCATGAGATGGATTAATTCAGTCCTGATTCAGATTGACAGGACATTTTTAGTACACTAGGTTTATTCAACAACTTAATCATCTTAATAAACATGAAGGTGAAGGCTTGCTTGTAAAAAATACGGCCAAAGTGAAAAGCTACACAGGTGATCTCAGCTAATCTGGTAATTGTATTGCAGTGACATCAGGCTAAAAGTTGGTGCTTTGACAAGCACAGGTATTGTGTTTGAGTCTGTCCAAGTCAACGTGGGTGACCTATGCACAATTGCCTGAGCAGTTCCCATGGCAATGGGTTGACCGGGTTGCAGTTGAATCTGGGGTAAAAAAAAAAGAGCCTTAATGATTCTCTGTCCACTCCTGTGAGAATCTGGTGAATAGAATCATATAGCTGACCTCATGGGTCTAAAAAGACATGTCTTACTGTGAAAAAAAAAGGAGAAAACTGAAATGTTCTTTTTTTTCCCGCATGTACATAATGCACAGTATATTCACAATGTTTCTTTCCTTTTTTCCTTCCAGTTTTTTTTTTATTTTTTTATTGTTAGTCTGTTTATCATTCAAGTACATTATCATATTCAAAAGCTTGAGCTATAATTTCTTTAGAATGGTACACTTGTAAAGCTTGAGACAGAAATAGAGAATAATGAAAAAGTTTGATAAACCTTTAATAATTGCTGAGTTTATGCACACATACCTATACATCCTGTCATAATTAAATCCATTTCATGCATAATACTTACTGATTACTGTTTGTGGAATAGTCAGTGGTATATTATCTGACTTTTTTTTTTCTTAAGGAATTGTACAATTTTATACAAATTTATAACCTCTCTACCGCTAAAAACTGTTTGCGGTTCTGTTTGAAATAGAACTTATAGAGTAAATAATCTAGAATTGTAATAATTTAAACATTCATACAGTAATATATCAATCATAATCTGTTTAAACTGACTCAGTGAGTTGGATAAAGAGCAGCACAGTTGTGACAGATATTTTTTTTTCGGTGTATTTTGATAGTGTGATGATGCAGAGATGAGGTGAATTTATCACTCATGAGAGTGAGAGTCTCATTTGATTTGATGAATGGTAATGAGTTTCTCTCACAGACTCAATAAAGAGGCCAAAAGACATCTCTCTCTCTCTCTCTCTTTCTTTCCAATCACAGAAACAGCGGCTTACAGAATCATAAAAAGTCAACAGCTCTCACAATACGGCAAGAAATTGAAGCTTCATCTCTGCACCTTAAAAGCCTCTCTCTCTCCCCATTGCTCTGCACGACACTGTCTCTCATACTGTTTTCTACAGTACGCTATAGTTTGAGTGTAATCCTCTCTTCCTGGCTCTTTGTTCCTCTGCCTCTTTCCCCCATGTGTTCTCAAGTAGAGATGTCAGCTTTCCAAGTCACAAACAATAAAAGCTGTAAACATCTGGCTCACAGACCTTTAGTCTTGACAAAATGTTCATGTGTCTTCACAGGCGGGATTCTGGTTGGCTTGTAGCACTAATATCACAAACAAGAGATGAAAGAATGAGAGGCTAGGAAACCAGCTCAGAGTCTGGCAGTACAAAGCGGCCGACACAACACAGCAATGACAAAAGACAGTCAGAGATGTATTATGTAAATTCTAAAAAAAAATGAATACTGAAGCGCTGATTTCAGCATGACATCTGTAAACAGGAAACTTCCTTTATATTGGACTATTGCTATTGTGTGAGGGGTTTTGCGATCATTAATGGGCTTCAATATGCATACGTAATGACAATATGCATCTTATGAATATTTGCTGCACTGGATAAAGGAATAGTTTACCTAACCATTCTTTTGTTTTCTCACTTTCATTTTATTCCAATGTAACCCAGAATTCTTCAAAATAAAGACAAAGTTAATTTTATTGTGAACTGTCTCTTTAAGACACACATGATACTAAAGCTATGTAAGTGTGATTATATACGAACTTCCTCACGTACACTTGAAGATGATGGAGATCTCCTTTGTGCTGTAGGATAGATCTGGCTTTCAAGTGTTCGCTGACAGAACATCTCCAGTGGACAAGCCACATTGCTCTCATCTTTGTCAACACCCACCCACATGATTAACTATTTAACAGCACAGGCAAAAGCTAAAAGAGAGGAAGTGTATGGGAAATAAAGAAAAACCCCTGTCAGCCTCACCTGGGAAACCAGAGCAGAGAAGATGGAGGAATTCTTTCAGCTTGCTGAAGTGTGTATAGCAGAACTGTTCTTAACTTACAGCTCTCTGAACGCAGCTGAACAACTACATTTCTGTTTCAACTTCAGCCCAAGTAAGACTATACCACAGCTGATTAAATTAGTCTCTTCGCAAATCAATCTCAACACAGTATAGCAAAATATCTTTGATAAAAAAAAAATCGGAGAAATACGTGAAAATCCTACACCGTGGGAATCCTATACCGAAATGAGGCCAGTGAAACTAACTGATTGCAAGTATGATATTGCTTTCACACAACAGTTCAATAAACAAGAGGTTAGTATTAATGTACTGTACAGTGGCTGTCTGTTTTTGCTCACTCAATGAAAATATATCCAAACGAAGTGGAATCGCTTTTGTGCATCTCCTAGCAACACACAGCAGTGGTGTTTTATTCATGAACGGATCAGTGTTTGAATAAATCACTTAT
The DNA here is from genome assembly GCA_032361065.1 of Enteromius trimaculatus. Lineage (NCBI taxonomy): Eukaryota > Metazoa > Chordata > Actinopteri > Cypriniformes > Cyprinidae > Enteromius > Enteromius trimaculatus. The sequence goes on from JAUMHP010000025.1 coordinate 1,761,662, forward strand.
ATGAATGGTTCAATGACTCAATCATAGAGACATTGACTTCCAAAATCTTTGAGTAGGTACATCATAGTACAACTAGATGCAGTTCTAGACCCCTTTTAGGTGGGCTTCAGTCTTCCTATTTGTAGTAAATCTGTAATCGGGCCAGTGCTGCATCCTCAAGTTTATCATACTTGCTTGTTTATCAATCTCACATACGGTGATGGATCATTACTGTGCATGCATATATTTGAAGTCACATTGCAAGGCACTTTCATGAGATTGGGCGATTCACTGTCTCCTCTTCTCGAATAAATAAGCAAATACACACAATATTATGTCACACTGGCTGTTTGATTGCTTTAGTAAATTATTCAGTTGACTAGCACAGAATGTCAGTAACCTCTTTTCTACCTGAATAGTTAAATGTTTTGAGCAAATCACTTGAGTTAATGATTCAATGATTCTTTTATAAAGATTCAGTGTAATTCAGAATAATTCATAAATTAGTTTTTATGATGAGTTTTTTATTCATTTTTTAACAAAGTGCTTGAGTGAATTATTCAAATCTTGTCACTTGTTGCCGCTTAATGTAAAATGTAAAAGAGAAAACCCTAAGGCTAAATAAAATAAGCATGGCATGTTTCCAAATTCCTTATCTTATCACTCTGTTTCTCTTTCTTTTTTTCTGCTTTTTTCTTTGTGCTTTGATAATATTGAATCGATCTTGCTGGCAAAAACTCAATCCGCTATTATAGGTGAGGTAGTGGTTATTATTGTGACAGGATTGTGTATTGGGCACTGCAGTGAAGATATATGACTCGTGTCATTGGAGCAGATTCTAAAGAATCTGTCAATCTGTCACTCACAGAAGACTGTGGGGTCAAACGCTGGCCAGACCAGAGCTCTACATGATTTCAGGGTCAGAGTTGCATCTTTCCAAGATGTTAGTTCAGTGGCCTGCTGAATCCGTCACAGCGGAGAAATGGGTCTGGTGGGATATTAGGATTATGATGAATGGGCCTGAATTTAAAGATAGATGCATCACAGCTTTCATCTTGAAGTGCGGCACTGTGTTTTGCAGAAGCACTGTCATTGCTTGTGTAGGGAGAATATAAGTATTGTCATTTCTACACCATGCAGCTCAACAACAGGCTTATATGCTGCTAATGTAGTGATTCACAGACAGGATCATACTCACAAAGATGAGAGTGGTTTTGTTCAGGGAGTACAAAGAAACCGAAATTGAACGAAGATAATGTGCATGTACTGTATTGTATATTGTGCATATTCAGTAATAAAGTGGTTTTCATATTGGGATATTAATTGAGACGTTTTCAATGCAGCACTTTATGTTTCTCAGAATTTTAAATGTTCTTCTTTAAATATCTCAGCAATTATTTTAGCTTACCACTTATACTAATTGTATTTGAGCTTTCTTTTGCCTTTTTTTTTTTCTTCTTTTTTTATTGCCAAGATGTTCAAGACATCATAATATTTTAGAAAATTAAGATACAGGAAACACAGGAGTAACAGAACCTGGAGCCAGTACTTCAAAATGTGGTTGCCCAAAGCACAGCAGTGTCAAAGTGCTACCCACTAAGCTATGGTACAGACAATATCATCTTAATATTTGCATTAAAAAATAAATAGCAGTTGGCTTTTTATTGACTATTTGCATACAGAATGAGACTGAAAATGAGCAATTTTTATACGATACAGGAAAACTTTCCTAAAACTATTTTTTTTAACGATTTGGAATCATAACATAAAGGTTTCAAGTTAAGATCCGTTGTTGTAGTGGCATCAGTTCCGCTTCAAGGCCTTCAGAAATTAAGAAACTTTTGAGAGAGTTGTTCTTTTGTATTGCTTTCTGTTTCATTGTGTTTTCTGTGCTGATATTGACTGTAATCAGCAGCCTATGAAAGCATATCGACAAAGAGCAAGTGTGTGAGTGTGTGCGCATGTGTGTGCGTGTTTCATTTTAGTTTTAAAAGAGAAGGGGAAAATGTGACAGCTGTTGCCTAGGAGACCACCTCACAAACATACATGAACATTTTCACCTGGGCATGTAACAAAAGCACAAATAGCTGAACCTCTGAGATGTATCCTGAAAGGGCGACTGATTTCTGATCACTGATGAAGGAGCTGTCATAGACAAAAACCCAGGTTATGTAAGGTCATCCCTGACATTCAGCAACTGTCCTGTTCCTCTTTCTTAATCTCTTCCCCACTCTTTCTTTTGTTTGCAATCATTTTTGATCAAAGCTCAATCACAATCTCTTCCTCCGTCTCCCAGCTGGCAACGTGGGACTCTGATCGTGGGCTGAATGGCAGTCTGAGGGAGAACCGGGCTGAGCATGGCATGCAAGGAATTACTCTAAAAGTGGTGACCTTGCTGGTGAGTATTTCAATAAATCTGAATCAGCTTCCGGCAGTTACAATCTTACTGATGTCAGGTTTGTCTTACAGCCACTGTAGAATAAAAAGTATGACATGATTTTCATACAGTAAGTAGGACATGTTCATGGAATAACATTTCTATAAAGCAATCATTTCTCTTCCCCCTACAACACAGTTCTTGATGAAAAATGTTGTTTAAGCCACTAACCCCATTCCTAAGCCTAACTGTGACCCTAATGCTAATATCCATTCTGACTGGTATAGTTCAGTAAGAATTTTATTACAGAAATAACGGAATGTTACTTTGAAATATTGCGTCACCTGTTCCTGCAGAACATCTGAGCGCATACTAACTGTGGCCAGGGATGGTACAAATTTTGATCTTCCAGATAATTCTAATCTTCATTGAAATGAATTAGAATAAAATATGAAAATATGTAATATAGGAGTCGCTTGCTGAGGTTTGCTGTGGCAATATATCATTGATCACTAGTTTCCATATGGTTATACTGTGTGGTTTTTGTCTCATCTCTCATCAGGTATCAGTATTTTAGTCATGCAGACTCTGATGGTTTTAGCCAGGGATTCCTTTGGGGCTTGATCTTTACTTATTTTCTAGTCTATCTTTGTTGCGGTCTCTCTAAATACAATTACAGTGCACTAGCTTGAGTCTCAGATATTTCATCTGTCTGTATTTGAGTGGGCAGGGCCTGCTTCACAAACTGTCTATCTTGTTTTGGTGGCGTTATGCCTTACTGCAAATTGCCCAGGTGAATTTAAAAAGGTAATTTCTGTCTGAGAGGCATCGTATGCTGGCCATGGTGTAACAGGTCAGCTGAAACACTTCATTTAGATTAACCTGAGACCAAAGGGTCCCAGCTTTCACTGGCAAAAAGTGTCACGTCAGCCAGTGCTTTGAATGTGGCAGAAAACCAATCTGACCACAAGTCACGAACTGAACAGATGGATTCACCACAGAAATAAGGTTTGCAATCAAAAGGAAATCTTTCATTTGCAGAAACATGTCCAAACTTATTAGTCAGGATCTGCTTTCATCTTTGCTTCCCTTTCACTGATTAAATTATAAGATTTCATCTAAATATGTCTGACACTAACGCCAAATAATAGCTATGTCAGATTTAAGCCTTTCCATTACTGTCAAGATGCTAAGGGAGATACATTTGAATTGTGGGAAATTTAATATCATTGTGTGAAAACATCAGCAGATAAATCTTAAACGTTCACGGTTTAATTTAGTTCCAAAAGAGGTTAACAAAGTGAAATAAAAAAAATAAACAAGTGAAATCAACTGAACCCCTACATTTCTCTGTTGTCTTCAGGAGGAGCCGTTTGTGATGGTGGCTGAAAACATTCTAGGTCAACCCAAAAGATATAAAGGATTTTCCATAGATGTTTTAGACGCCCTGGCCAAGATTCTGGGCTTTAAATATGAAATGTATCAAGTGGCTGATGGCAAATACGGATCTCCCCAGGTCAACGGGTCTTGGAACGGAATGATTGGAGAACTAATTGGGAAGGTGAGATTTATAAAGACTGTGAAGCCACATATTGATATTAGTCAATTGTTAACTGCTTTAGGCACATATGGTTATGAAGGCATTGCACTTCAAATCTACTCTCTTGCAACTCACACCACCAGTTATTGTTATTGTGTTATTGTTATCTCAGTCTGCATGTTGATTTATTACTATTTAGAGAGCGGATGTGGCTATTTCAGCCATCACCATCACTCCTGAGCGAGAGAATGTGGTGGACTTCAGTAAACGCTATCTGGATTATTCTGTGGGAATCCTGATGACTAAAACAGAAGAGATACTCAACATCTTCTCCTTGCTGGCACCGTTTGACCTGGCTGTGTGGGCCTGCATTGCTGCTGCCATTCCTGTGGTGGGTGTCATGGTCTTTCTGCTCCGACGCGTCCAGTCTGTCCGCTCCCAGAATCCTCCTGGGCCCCACCAGCCTGCTTCTGTCACGACGTCCTTCCAGAGTGCCATCTGGATCGTCTACGGAGCCTTTGTACAGCAAGGTGAGCTGGGTCACATCTCATGAACATGAGGGATGAGGTATCGCTGAATAGTCCCCTCACTAGGATGGTGCAATCAGTTGCTGAAATTTTTATCTGCAGCGTTTTAAGACTTTTATTTTAAGAAAATATATTTTCAGCAGAATGTATCATTATTTTAATATTTTATTGCATTAGAGACCATTCCTAGAGTCCTGCAGTTTGGCAAAATATATTATTCTGTAACTCACAGCTGCATGTGTCTAAAGGTACCTATGAAGAGAGTAGAGAGTGTGTTTTGTTGAAGTTTTAAATAAATTGCTGCACTTTTCCGTCCTGCGTAATCTGAGTATCTTGTCAATACCAGGCTGACTCTAAGTGTTTCTGTGCGCTTTCAGATGTAGCAAGTCAGACCAAGATGCAAGCAATTTACAGCAGCTGGTGAATGTCATTTACTTTTTTTTTTTTCTTCAGCTGTTTGCCAGTTTGTAATTATAAGCCTTGGACCCATAAATTGATAATGAAACACACTGTGAGTGATTATGAAAATAGGTTTTGCATTTGGGTCACCTTTTTAAATAAACATTTGCTTGTCACTTACGAAGGACAACCATATGATAGCAGGTGCACTATACTGTTTGAATTGTATCAGGGCTCCTAGTAACAACTCTTATTAAAAAGTAACATATCATGAACAAACGGCTCTGCTTAACAAGGGTTAGGAGTCTTAAAGGGATAGTTTACTCAAAATTAAAAGGAATTTTTCTTTTTTGTATGAACTTTCTTTTTATGATCAAGCAGAATCGGTCTTGTTGTCCATCATTAATCCTCTCAAGTGGCCTGTGTGACTAGACATACAGTACTGTGCAATTACTGTGAAATTAATACTTTTATTAAGAAAGGATGCATTCGGTAAATTAAAAGCAACAGTGATTAATACATTGGTAATGTTACAAAATATTCAAACATAATCAGCATAATTCTTTGTTTCTTGAGCAGCAAATGAGCATATTAGAATGATTTCTGAAAGATCAAGAGTCATGGCTGTTGAAAATTATGCTTTTTTCATTTATTTATTTTCTTTTATTTAGTATTTAACACTATTACGTTTTTTTTTTACTATATTTTGATTAAATAAATGCAACCTTGATGAACATAAGAGATTTCTTTTAAAGGAATTTTATGCTACCAGCATTAATGAAAACATTTGGTAACACTTTACAATATGTACAAAACTAATAAGTGTTAATTCATGCTTAACTAATGCACATAATATAATATAATACTGAATATAATACTGAATTAATGTATAACTCATGATTATCTAAGCTATTCATTAATGATTACCACATTAGCAACCAATGAGTCTGTCTGGTTAATATATTAGTTCATATATGAATTGTTATCAATCAAATATATAATTGTAGATTCATTCCCTATTAACTTATTTTATTAACTAATAGTTCATTACTTGTTAATTACCACAGTCCGCTAAAATCTTACAGTATATTTCAACTACCAGGCCAAACAGGTAAAATAATATGCATTAATTCATGATTAATTGCAGCATTATTTGTGCAAATGTACATGTTAATTACTACAATCACTAAATAATGAGTTAATAATGATGTGCCTATATATATATATATATATATATACTACGGGGCTGTTGAATGCTTGAATCTGATTGGCTGACGAACGTTCTGAGGTGTGCAATTATTTTCAGGAAAACTCACAGCGAACTTAGTTCCAGGCAGCTCTCTTGACCGCATTACAGTTCCATATCACTTTGCATAGTTAACTGTAATAATCACACGTTCTTGCAAACGCACACTACGGTTACACACTCACACAAAAACGTGTTGTCACACGCTTCGCGACGTGACCGCATCACCACCTCGGGTGTGCATTATTTTTCTAATAATTCAACGACCCGTCGTCAATTATTCCTTACGTAATTAACAGGTCAATTAACACTATTAGTTAATAAAATAAGTTATTAGTTAATGTATCTAATGAGATATTTAATTGATAGCAGTTCATATATGAACTAATATATTAAACAGACAGACTTATTATTAGTTGCTAATGGGGCAATCATTAATCTGTGCAGTATTATCTGTGCATTAGTTAAGCATGAATAAACGCTTATTACTGTACACATGTTGTAAAGTGTTACCAAAATTTCTAACTATATTGTGAAGTAACATGTTAGTGTGAAGGTGCATGTTTAGAACTAAAAATGATTCAAAGATTAAAATCTTATGTCTGCGCATATAAAAAAGCACTTTTTTCTTGAGAGGTTAAATTGGAAAATTGTTCTCTCTCAACCCTGTAATGAGCGCGGTTGCCCACTTAACCTTTGACCTTTCCGATCACATACTCTGTGGATATCCTTTTGGGCCTAAAGGGACATTTCAGATCTCAGATAATTTGGCCCAAAAGAAAACTTATAGCCCCTAACGAGCTTCATTGAGCATGATAGCAGCAGATCTTTTCCCTTCTCGTTTTATTCTCACCGTCTCGGTGTCAGTGATGACATTTCCAAGGCTGTGTGCGCTGGAGAGGAATATTGTGTTGACATTTCAGCGCAGGCTTATAAGGTGTTGAGCTTTTCTGAGAAAAACGGGTGATGGGAGAATGAATCTTATTACATGGCTGCAGTGCTGTGTCACTGCCAAAAAGCAGCGGGAATAAAAATAATGGAAGGCTGAAATAAGATAAAATCACAGATGGGTTCAGTGATATAGACAAAGGGGTCAAGGTTTAGCTGGTTAGCATGAACCAGTTAGATCCTTCTGTCAAAAACAGCATTATTCTCAATTCGTTGGGTTTTTTTGTGCATCAGTGTCTCCTTGAATTGGTGTAAACAATGACAAGCAATCCGTACAATTTTTTCTCTTCTTCCTTGTGTTTGCAGGTGGTGAATCCTTTATGAGTTCAATGGCTCTCAGGATTGCAATGGGAAGCTGGTGGCTATTTACCCTCATTGTCTGCTCCTCCTACACAGCCAACCTGGCAGCCTACCTCACCGTATCCCGCATGGACAACGCTGTTCGGTAAGCTAACTAGTCCAGCTCTGTGACTCAGTGCCAGAACTCCACACATCTGCAGATGCTTGTCCATATGCAGGCTTCTAAACCCTGACTCATCACGCTGTTGACCACATGGTGTGTCTCAGAGCTTTATTAGAGCTGTCACATCTCTAAACGTAGCTCCAGGTTAAAATATCACGTCACTGGATTCCATTCATTAGCATCAGATTAGGTCCTGCACGACTGCTCACTTTTACTACTTGACTAGTCATTCAGAAAAGCAACCGATTAGTCTATTGGTCTATGTTTACCTTATGTAAATGGCTCACAATGCACCATGCCATTTCAGTTCAACACTGGGTTAAGGGAGTACCTGGGGTAAGAAAGTGTTTGCTAGAAAATGTTTTATGTTCATTATTGCATGGCTGCAGTCCAGTAAGGAACATGAAGGAGGAAAAAATAAGAGAAAGATTAAAAAGTTTTTCTGTAATTTGCGTAAATCAAGCATTCTCCATCCGTATGAATTCAAAGGCCATCAGAGTCTGTCCACATCATACTCTACTATTTTGTGTAAAATGATCAATCTTTCTGTCAATGTTAAAATCCGCAAACTGACTCTGCATTAACTTGTTCAGACTGTAAATCAGTGCAAAAACCTAGGGGAAAATTAATAAATTAATATCATTTTTGGGTGGTTATTTATAAGTATTTTGTCTTGTATGTCAATATGCTAAATGGACTTTTTTTTTTGCACTTTGAAAATGCACTTTTTGAACACAAAGCTCTCTAGCTTTATTTTATTTTTAAAGTGCCCCTATTATGGGTAATCAAAGATATTTTGGTTTTGGGATTCCCTAACAACAGGTTGGCATGCATTTTCCAAACCCCTTCTTTGCATAATGCTAATCTGCTGTGATTGGTCCAGTTGGTCTTTAAGTTCTTTAATTTCTACATGCCTGTAATGCCTGAATGAATTCGCACTTTTATTCAGACCAACATGAAACGACAAACAAGTGGATGGGCAACATGCTTGTTTTATGTTGACGTTCATTTTAAAAACGATACTTTCAAATTTAAACATTTGCATCTTTTCATTCAGTTAAAGCTGTATTACACTATGCATAAAAGGTCATTTTCAAAAATACATGGTAGGGGCATTTTACCTTTGCATAACAGTAGTTCTGTATATAAAATGAACCATTTAGCAATTTGAAGGAGAAATTAATAATTGATACTGACCCAACGTGACAAAACAATTAACTCTGAATTTTCACAGAGGAAGTAAGTCTAAAATTGAAAGTAGGAACATTGTGAGTCAACTAAATGCTTCATATTTCTTCAAATTAAATCTGAGATCACAGCACGCCGGCTTTCTCTTAGAGACCACGTTGGTCCTTCACTTCTCAGCAGGGGGCTCACAGTTCTTGACATTCTCCATAAATTCCAAGAAAGGTCGCTTCATATTAAAATCCTTTTCTTTTTTCCCCTTTGTATAAACTCCAGAACCTTTTCTTCTCCTTTTATGTGTTCTTGGTGTTTTGTCAATGCTAGGCTGCTCCCACTTCAGAGAAATCTCATACACTTGTTAGAAACACACAGGTGTTTTTTATATTTATATATATCTCTCTTACAACTGTCAGATAGCACAAACAACGCACCACCAAATAGCTGCAGTGACTCTTTTTTTCTCACTGCAGAAGAATAATTGCGTTGCCACAGCAGACATAAATGCTCTCTCTGCTTTAAAACCTCCCTCTTATTTGACAATGAGAGTTGTTTTATATGAACTTTTGTCTATTGCTTCTGTCTATTACTCTCTGTTGTTTAAAGTGATAATATATAACTTAACTCCCTCAATATTTCCTATAATATATATCAAACCTATTTGATTGTTGATCGTTCGCTTTTAATCTAAAAACCGTGAGTGCAGCTCATTGGCATTCATTTGCCAGTTAGCTTGTCATTCACGTCTTTGCTCACGTTACACTCATGGATATTATTGTTTTCTATTATTGTCTCCTTATATTTTTTCTCGCTTCATTTAATTTATTGTTCGCTCTGTTTGATTTCTTATCTTGCTCTGTTTTTTACAAGTGTATCAAACAACAGTGGTGAGTGAATAATCCATCAATCATGTTGAGCATGCCTTCTCCTTCTCTTGATCTTTGCCACATGTATGTATTATCTTTCTCTGTCATCGAGGAGGGTTTCACATATGTGATGAATGCAGGGATATAGTTAGGCTGACAGAGAAGATTTTAGAACTAGAGACACACATCCAAACAGTCAGAAAGTGAGGGCTATAGATACGGCTTTGGGTGCGCGTAGTTCCGCTCATGTACATTGTTCGGTTCCGGCAGCAAATAGAGACACCAGCCACTATAGTCCAATGTGTTCTGGGAGCCAGAGCGCCTGACATCTTGGCAAATATGAAAGTGCTGGCTAATGCTAAACATAAATTCAGTAAGATTGTTATTCACGTCTGCGCTGTGATGTTCGACTTCGCCAGTTGGAGATCACAAAAAAATGTGTTAAAGAGGTGTGTGAACTTACAAGTACGATGTCAGACACTGTAATATGCTCTGGTCCCCTCCCTGCTTACCGGGGTGATGAGATACACGGCAGACGGCTGGGTCTCAATGGCTGGATGTCTAAGTGGTGCCCGCAGAATAATTATTACACTTTATAGACTGTGTCTGTTTCCCAAACTAGAAAATACAGAAAACGTCCAAACTAAATTAAGAGTAACAATTTAATTGATGTTCAAAAAATAAAAGCTGTTTATAATACAGAGAAACAAATGATTAAGCTTGGCTTACTGAATATCAGGTCTCTTTCTACTAAACCACTTTTTGTAAATGGTTTGATCAATGATCATAACCTAGATTTGCTCTATTTGACAGAAATGTGGCTAAAACCAGATGAATACATTACTTAAAGATGAGTCTACACCCCAAGATTACTGCTATAAAAATGAGCCACATCCAAAAGCAAAAGGAGGTGGTGCTGCCACAATTTATAGCAATTTTCTCAGTATTTCTCAGAAGACAGGCTTTAGGTATCACTCGTTTGAAGTTATGGTGCTGCATGTAACAGTATCTAGAGAAACATATGATAGTTATAAATCCCCTGTGATGTTTGTACTGGCTACTGTATACAGGCCACAGGGGCACCACACAGACTTTATTAAAGAGTTTGCTGATTTTCTAACTGAGTTAGTACTGGCTGAAGATAAAGTCTATGTTGTTGGTGATTTTAATATCCATATTGATAAAGAAAAAGATGCTTTAGGATCCACATTCTTAGATATTTTAACTGTATTGGGGTTAGACAACATTTATCGAGACCTACTCATTGTCGAAATCATACTCTAGATTTAGTACTCTCACATGCAATTGATGGTAATGGTGTTGAAATTCTGCAGCAAATCGATGATATCTCAGATCATTATCTAGTCTTGTGTAAACTCCATATAGATAAACCTGTAAACACTGTAGATCCCCTGAGGAAAAATTCTGTTCGTTCTCTACCATAGGAGAGGAAGAATTTTATAAACTTGTTAAATCATCTACTGTAAACCACCAACATGTATGTTAGACCCTATTCCATCTAAACTATTAAAAGAGCTGCTTCAAGAATTTATAGATCCTCTGTTGTCTATTATTAATTCATCACTGTCATTAGGATATGTCCCCAAAGACTTCAAACTGGCTGTTAAGCATCTCGTTAAAAAAACGCAACTTGACCCCAAAGATCTAGTTAATTACAAACCGATCTCAAATCTCCTTTTTCTGTCAAAGATACCAGAAAAGGTAGTATAATCACAATCATATTCCTTCTTAGAGAAAAATGGTATATGTGAGGATTTCCAGTCAGGATTTAGACCGTATCATAGTACTGAGACTGCTCTAATTAGAGTTACAAATGACCTGATCATCTGATCGTGGTTGTATCTCATTATTAGTGCTATTGGAGCTCAGCGCTTGACCACAACATTCTCTTGAATAGACTAAAAAACTCTATTGGCATTAGTGGAAGTGCTTTAGCATGGTTCAAATAATACTTATCTGAGCGTTATCAGTTTGTAGCTGTGAATGAGAACAAATCATATCAATCACAAGTGCAATATGGAGTACTGTACTGTACCTCAAGGCTTAGTACTAGGGTCGTTACTTTTTATGCTTTACATGTTAGCCTTGGGCGATATTATCAGGAGACATGGTGTTAGCTTTCACTTTTATGCTGATGATACTCAGCTTTATATTTCTTCTCAGCCCTGTGAAACACATCAAAATGCATAGTTGATATAAATAATTTGATGACTAGTAACATCTTACTGTTAAAAAACAGAGGTGTTAATTATCAAACCTAAAAACCACACATGTAATAATCTAGAACACTGTCTAACACTTGATGGCTGCTCTTTCAATTCTTCTTCATCAGTTAGGAACCTAGGTGTGCTGTTTGATAGCAATCTTTCATTTGAAACCCATGTTTCTAGCATCTAAAAAACTGTGTTTTTCCATCTCTGCATCCTATGCTCTCAACCTCAAATACAGAAATGTTAATTCATGCGTTTATGACCTCGAGGTTAGACTTTTGTAATGCTTTATAGGGTGGTTGATCTGCACTCTTGATAAACAGACTACAGCTGGTTTAAAATGCAGCAGCTAGAGTCCTTACTAGAACCAGGAAGTGTGAGCATATTAGCCCGGTTCTGTCAACACTGCACTGGCTCCCTATCAAACATTGTATAGATTTAAAAATTTTGTTAATTACTTATAAAGCCCTGAATGGCTTAGCTCCTCAGTACTTGAGCGAGCTGTTATCACATTATAGTCCTCC
>JAUMHP010000025.1:1778501-1798228 GCA_032361065.1 Enteromius trimaculatus
GATAGATAGATAGATAGATAGATAGATAGATAGATAGATAGATAGATAGATAGATAGATAGATAGATAGATAGAGCACATGAAACAGAGGATAAAGGAGCTACTATTGAACTAAAAAGCTCAAACCTTTAAAATCAGCAACAATCATGTTAATCAGAGTGGAGAGCTGTCCTTGGTGCTGAATGTCTGCTGTATAGTAATTCATAAGAGCTGTCCGTGGTGCTGGTAATAGCTTTTCTGTGCACTACCATGTTCATGAGTCTGGTTGGCTATCAGTAGCTCTTTGTAATCCAAAGCATGCCTCGCAGAACACAAAAAGAGCCCAGCAGTAAATTGCACTGTTTAGGTTTGAAACAGGACAATTCTGGCATCTTGCATCATTAAAGAGAGAAAGGGAAATATAGCATGCAAGTCAGAAAGAAAACATGAGAAATAGAGAAAAATATTCATGTCTCAGACAACGTAATTTCCATCCATATTGTGCGAGTCATAAAAATTATTCAAATGCAGCAAAGTGCATTCATGTATTTGTTCTTGTTTGGTAAAACTTTCAAAGTCACTTTGTGTACAAACTGTTGCGGATGCCAAGAGAATCTTTAAGAAACTTGATATCCACATCAAACCCTTGGATAAAATGTTAAAAAATTTCACAGCTCGTCTTATTGACACATATCCACTGGCATGCTATTTGCAGGAGACATCACAAAACCATGAATTTCTTCATGAGAGTTTTTCAGCCCAGTCACATAACTGGCTATTAAGCTAAAAATTCAGCAGGCTCAGAATTGATTTCTTAAGCAGAATAATGAAAAGAGATAAGACACAGAGAAATTGAGGCCTGTACGGTTGCACCCCCACACTTTGGATGGTGTTAAATAATGATATTGTCAGGCCATCCATGCTGAAGTGTTTAACTGCCAGTAATTGCCCAACAGATTCACATATTCATATATACATGTGTTTCTTCAACTGTGGCCACTTTTGTCCCTGTGGACTAGAAAAAAAATTCTCTAACAACAAACATTTAACACCCTCACTAGTATAATTTGTTTGTTAACAATGTTCAGTAGTGTATGGATATGTGTCCCTGGAGAATTTTTGTAATCAACTCTAATCATTTGGTGCTCAAGAACATTTTTTTAGGGGTTCGAGCACATAGCGCTGAAATCCTATTGTAATTGTTAAGATTTTATTATTATTATTATTATTCCCTAAAACTGATAAAACTTCCATAAGGCCTAGAAAGCCCAAACTCTGAGGTTAATGATGTCAATCAAACAGTTTTGACAAAAAAATAATATAACAGTTATAACACTTAAACACAGTGTTGTTTAAGAAGTTGCGATTAATAACCACTAGATGGCAGCAAAAGACCACTAATGGACTGACTGAACACTAAAACAGTCCTGTTCACGTTTGCTGATGGAGACATTTAAGGTTGAATTATACAACCTTAAAGGCCTTAACAATGCTCGAACCCCAGTAATTGCTGCTTGAAGCTATATTTTATTATTATCTTTGTTAAAAACGGTTTTCGCTGCTTAATATTTTGAAACCATGACACACTATAATTCAAAATTTTGTGGATTGAAGAATATAAGACATTTCAACATTTTTAAAGATGCATTTTTAAAAACATTTTTTTAATTAATCAATTAAAAAAATATTTAAGTGAAAGTACATTTATGTAACAAGTTATAAAAATGTAAACTTAAAAACGCTGTTCTTTTGAAATTTCTACACAAAGAATCTCTCCAAAATTATGGTTTCCACAAAAATGTTAAGTATACCTTAACCACTTGTATACCTTTGAAAGATTAGATATCAATGCTTCAGTAGGTTGAGAGTATCCAAATCCTACACTTAAAAGACAAACTGTAAATATCATTTCAGGCAGTGACAGATATTTGTAGTACTTTACAAAGGAGAATTTCATGTTTATATAGAAGAGCCAGGAGATGGTATAGCTTCTTTGACATCCTTTTTTTTCCCCCTTTGTACTTGTCATATGAAAGTTGTCATAACTGTGTGGTTGCGATAGAGCCTGAGTTTAAAAGAAACTGAAAGGAGAGCGGACACTTGTGCTGCTTTATTTAGTGTGGTGGGGGAGGGGGAGCCATTTTCCCAAGAGACAGTGAAAAAGAAAGCAGGGGAGGCCAGTTTCCAGAGAAGAAAGAAGTTAAAAGCCATCTCATGACTTTCAGTGAAATATAAACATCTTTCATTTTGAATGATGTCTGTGACCTGTGTGACAAGAACTGAGTGACTGAAAGGAGAAGCTCTCCATCTCAAGATAACCTCCAGATGTGTTTACATTACTATTATGAAAAACACAAAACCCTGCCACGATACATGGGCAAATGAAACACTGAGGCGCGTGTGTGTGTGTGTGTGTGTGGTTTCTTTCAGGTAAAGCGCGAACCGTACGCCTTCCTGTGGGACATGGCAGTGTTAGAGTACGCCGCTCTGACAGATGATGATTGTACGCTGGTGGTCACAGGAAACAGCATGAGCAGCAAAGGATATGGCCTGGCTCTGCAGCATGGCAGCCCCTACAGAGATCTCTTCTCACAGAAGTGAGCGAGTGTATATGTGCGATATGATCAGAAAGAACGATACAAGTCGTTAAACTAGCTGAAGGATAGACACCATCGTTTCAATCATTTCGAGTCAATATCAAGCTCCAAAGCTTCGCAAACATCACACTGCATGACTGTGATGGATTGTTTCCCTTTTTCTTTCATCATCTGTCCTTTCTCTCTTTTACATTACATTTATTTCCTTGGCAGACGCAGTCTTGCCGGAGAACCCATGAATCGTGTTAAAATCACCAGTGTCTGCTTCTCGGTGCATTTATCTTCATTCCCACCCATCCCTTCTTCTCTCCACTGGCTTTAATGCACCTCTCCCTGCAGCCCTTCATTTGTTTGACTATAATTTGCATTCATATTTTCAGCTTGTACCGTCGCTCTGCTCACATACTAATTAGCTTTAGGGAGGTAAGCTCGTCGGCAATTAATAATTCACATATCAGGAACATCGGGGCCTCGAAATGCATTTTCATGACGGATCCTCTACAATCACCTTTCGGCCTGTTATGGGGAATTAGAATCAAACATGTTTTAAATTAATACCCAGGACAATTGCAGTTGAACAGACTTTATTTTTCAACCTTTGACATTTCCGTTTCTATCATTAGTTATTGACCTTTTCCTCTGGATTCTTCACAAATGCGTCGGCTTTCTGAACGCCTGCTGCATTGAAATGCATAACTACTAAGAAAACCTGACAATGAATAAAGAGAAAGCAAAGTAATAAGCTCTATAGATGACCTAATGTTCATTGAAGTGTTTTTTTCAATGCTTTACAAAGTTTGTCAACACTGTTTAAAGAGACCTTTTATCTCTTTTTTTTTAATTGAGGAGGCAATTGCCTCTCTTTTTACATTTCTAAACCAGAGGTATATTTTCCCATCATTTGTTTCTTGGTCATGTTCCATGGCCAATGAATGTAATACAGGGTTTGGACAAAATTGTGTCCAAACAAAACACAGGGTGACATGAAACATCAGTAAAGCATCTATGAAAGAGCTACAATTGCTAAAAAAAAAATATTCACACACGCCAATAAAAAAATGCAAGATGTTGTCATGCTCACAAACCTCGACAGCTGGAACATCAAAATTAGCTTCAACATCTACAGCAACTGACAGATGCATAGACAAAATTGAAAAATGTGTGTTAATCTATACTAAGACATCTGGAAGCTATTTAAAGAGTAAAAGGCAGTAAAACACCTATTATATTGATTATTTCTTAGATTTTTATATTTTATTAAAAATATTTTATCCCATCCCTATACAGTATTTGTCTAATTTTCACCATATTTTGTTCTGGACTTTCCTCGTGTGCTACATTTTTCAACAAAGTGGTAAAACGGGAAAAAAATAATCATTTCAATATCTGTTCTTTTGTTATTCTTCAAATGAAAGCAATGACAGATTTGTAGCTCAGCGCTCTTAACAATGCATTTCCTTTTCACTTCAGGATCCTTGACCTGCAGGAGAAAGGAGACCTTGACATACTAAAGCAGAAGTGGTGGCCACGAAAAGGTCGCTGTGACCTGGACAAGCACACAGAGCCCCAGCCCGAGGGCCGTGCCCTAAGACTGCACAGCTTCGCTGGAGTCTTCTGCATCCTAGCGGCAGGGCTGCTGCTGGCCTGCCTGGTGGCCGCTTTGGAGTCATGGTGGAACGGGCCACGCTGCCAGCGGGCTCAGCCCAAAGAGGTGACCCCACAGGCGGCCAAACTACGGCCAACCCCTGCTCACCGCGCCCAGGACTGTACAGCCACTGCCACACTCTACTTTATGGATCCAGACGCCACTGACGCAAGCCCCGATTTAGTCGAGCTCCAGTACACCCAGCTATAGGTGTGACCATTAAGAACTTACTGCCTCCCATATGCTGAAGTGTTGCCAAAGAGAAGGCAAGAGGGAAGGGTGAGGGAGGGAGTCAATCAAGAAAAAATAGTTTAAATATTTGATTACTGAAAGGGATAGTCCATCCAAAAAAGAAAACCAGTCATCATTTACTCATTCTCATGTTGTCCCAATGGCGTATGAATTACTGTCTTCAACAGAACACGAAAGAAGATATTTTGAAGAATGTTTTTTAAGTCAGCATGAAATGTAAATTCACCATATCTATTTTAAAAAAGTATTTTTGATCTTATGGGGTGAATGTATATTTATTTCTATTAGGACCTGCTAATTTTTAAACAAAATGTCATAAATTGATCTTCCAGTGAAACATTATTCTACTCTCTGATGATGAATGCCAGATTTCTCCAATCATTTAGTCCACTGTAATATCTTAAAATCGACAACATACATATACACATATATATATATATATATATATATATATATATATGTATATGTATATGTATATATAAATTGGTTGTTGATTTTAAGATATTGGTGCCTATTGGTTTTTCTAAAGTCCACAAGCAGCTAAAACATTCTTCTAAATAGCTTGTTTTGTGTTTCACAGAAGAAAGGAACTCGTGAGTTATGACAGAATTTCCTTTGTTTGGATGTACTATCCCTTTAAGTGGAAAGGGTTAGCTTTGTTATGGGCAACTACAAGCATTGTTGTTTCCGAGTAGCTCTCTACAAACAAACATCCCCAATTTGCAATGTGAGTCAATTATAGCCTACTACTTCTGCTGCTTCTGCTAGGTTGTTAGGGCAAAGGTTGTACCTGGATCCCTAAACTAAAGTGTGTGCAATGAGAAAGCCAGTGACTTATTGATTTATGTTCAAGTGTTCTGCAGTTACTCTTCCGTCCTTGTCTCCTCTCCTTCTCTCTTTTCCCTTTGGTGATATCTTGAGCCGAGGCAAGCACGTTGGTGAGAGCAACAGCTTAAAAAACGCATATTAAAGTTCAGGAACGCTGATTGTCGATAATGCGATATTAAATTTTACAGACACTTGAATAATAACAATCGGACGTCTGTATTATGACTACCATTTGTCAACTGCTTGAAATTTGCCTGGATTTAAATTAATAGCACATAAAGAGATAATAACTTTTACCGACTGTATTGCTTTCACCAACCAACTCCTTGTTCTCGCTTTAAGGTGCTCAGTCTGCCATATGCCTGTACAACTTGAGTGTTTCTTTTATGTATGGTTTTGTTTGGTTTATTATACACTGTAAGAAGCGAGTCATTGGAGCTCTGGCAAGCAATAAGAACCACACAATGACCAACTTGACACACTTTACGTTTTATATCCCTCTCTGTGTCTTCTTATTGCAATTATATGCCAATGTCCAGGCAGTCACAGGTTCTCTATGGTCTCATACAGGACACTAAGGGCTGCACTCTGGAGATGGCGTCTGGGTCATTGGCATATAATGAAATTGCAACTGCTGCAGGATGCGCACGGGACGTTTGGCCAGAGAGAGAAAGAGACTGGGAAGACACGCAGGCTTTTTACACAGGTCAGCCAAGACCTGAGCAGGGATACCTGTCAGTGGGGTGAACAGGGCTTGATAATGTAGAGTCATTGAGAGGAAGGACAAGCTTTCTCTTGGAGCGGGTTAAAGCTCCGAATCAATCAGATTATATATGTGGAGGTGGGTGGAGCGGTAATTATGACTCACTCATGCAAAGAGAACTAACTGATCACAGAGACCCAGACAGAGTCAGACCAATTAATTCATCCATATTGTGTGGATTAATAAGTACTTTCTGTTTAGAGTGATGATTTTATTCATGGAGTCTCTTTGCCAAAGCAGCACTAACAGGAATCCCACTGTGTGCCTCTCCATTTCGCTCCACATACTCATCAAATTCATCATCTGTTTGTCATCCATCAGATCACCCATTCAGTGGCCACACTGATGTCCCAAAATATTGCAATCTGGAATCCAAAAGGAGATTGGCCTCCAGTTGTGTTGTTTGTCACGGCTGTAAGTGCCCCAAATTGGGTATATTTTAATGACGAATTAATGCATTTTTAATTAGAGCCACATTCAGACTTTTTTCTACAGCTGCATGAGCTCTGCAGTAATTATCTCTACATTGATCTTATGACTCAGAAACATAGTCTCATAATGTGACACCACTAATTACCCATAAGCGGTACAAAACTGTAGAATATACAGCTGATTTGTTTTGTATCCACCTGGCTAGAGACCTAAGACCGATTGAGTTAATGGACAAGTACACCCAAAAGTAAAAATTCAGTCAGTCACAAAAACACAATTTTTTTAAAGCATATTTTCATCGATGGGGGCCCAAGTCGTGATGCAGGTTTGAAACATCATGAGAGTAAATTCCGAGTGAATGACGGAATTTAACTTCGGGTGAACTTTTCTGTTAAAATGGAAAGGATGCATTACTAATGTGGCATATACAAAACGGCGAAGAAGAACAGTGATTAACAGAGTAGTCCTGGATGTAGCGGTTATCAGTGTTGAATGAATGCTTCACAGTATCGAGTTCACCCTCCTCACTCTCTTATGGAGGATGCATGGCATGAGAATTAAATGACTGTGTGGGAAAAAATGTAAGCAGTTAGCAGCCTGTTAATGTTGGCTTGATTCTTTCATTAAGTGGCATGCCACGGCATCACTGGCGCATGACCGAAGCTATTTCACGGCAGTGCATATCAAAGAATGAAGAAATACCCCTTTCAAGACTCCTCCGAAATAAGCCCGAAACATTGAAGCTCCAAAGCATGTGTTTGCAATTCAATTTATAGCCCATGTTTCCCAGCACTCACGCTCATTTGCATCATTGATTTCTTTCATTTGCCAACTTTTCGGATATGAAGCTTTTTTTAGCGGATCAGACCTTTTGCTTGCTTTGCTGGAGCGGGTGGGAGAAGAGATGGATTTGATTTTATTTTTATGAGATTATTCGGCGCTGTCAGTAGTACGTTGCGTAATTGGTATCATTAATCAGAGCCGATGTGATTGTTGGATCCCCTGGTAAACACCTTCTGCTCATTTCTGAAAGATTGCACGCACTTCCACGTTTTTTCATTCACATCTGTTCTTGCTCCAGTGCCCGTCCACTTTTTATTTCTCACTTCTTTCTTTATTTCTTGCTGTTTTCCACCCCAAAAATCAATTCATCTTTCGCCTCGCCTCGGACTCGGGCTCAATCTCTCCCCCTTTCTTTTGTCGTTCCCAGGACAAAGAGGTGAATCTGGAGCAGGTTCACCATCGTTTGGGTGGGCTGATGGAGGACGATCTGGCGCACAAGCAGCTGCCAGGTCAGTCTCTGGAGATCTCTGCCCTGGACATGGGCAGCATGCGGCCACAGCAGAGCTCCCAGGAAGTCATGAGAGATTTCCCCCCTGGGGGCCTGTCCGTGACTTCCTTCCTCCAGGAGGGTCCTGGGGTCGGCCGCGTGCCCGGACGGAGCCTTCCCCTCCCTCTCAGCAGTTCCACTCTGCCACCCTCCATGCGTTGCAAACACCGGGCACCCAACGGAGGCCTTTTCCGCCAGAGCCCCGTAAAGACACCTATGCCCATCTCTTACCAGGCAGTGCCCGGGGGACCCATCCCAGAAGCCATTGATCCAAGCCATGGGACCTCTATTTGAGCCGAGCGGTCTGAGCGTTCTAAAGACTTCTTGCCAAGCAGCCAATCACAAAAAATGGGTTTGGACCAGGTCTGGTTGCATTTATACAATTACACACATACAAACAGCTATGGAGATCTCTCTTTTTTTCAGTACAGATAAATACGACTGTGAGACGCTGACTTTCCTTGCCTGTACATATTTGTATATAACGAGAGACAGCAGTGAAGTCAAAGTGTATTTTGAATATTCATGATTTTTTTGAAGTTGAGTTTAAAAGAAGTAATTACCTACAATACAGACTGTTTGAATGGCTTTGTAAATTTTGTTCTAAAATAAAAATGAGAATTCCTTGTGGATGTTTTCTAAGTGCCACGTTTAAAGATTTTCATTTGAGATGGCGTGAAAACAAGTGAAAGAGAAAAAAAATCTGTTAATCTTTGATCTTTTTGTTTAATATAAAAAGCTTTAAAGAGAAATAAATCAAAGAAACTGCAGGTTTGTGAAGGCACCGCTCACGTAATGATCCCAGGGAACAAAGTTTTGGTAGCAGCTCTTCCTTATATAATCTCAGTGTGTATGGAGGCTGAAGTTGTCTTAGCCTTTGACAGCCACGTGTGCAAAATCATCTGTAGAACGGCATACAAAACACTCGCCTTTAATATCAAATACGTAAAAAAATATATGTACATTATATGTACCTGAAATTCTGCGTGCTACATTTGAGTCTTTTTATAGTGTACTCTAAACTGAGAGCAAAATATAGAAACATATCAGTATTAAATATGTTGTAGAAAACTAAATTTATCCTGTTTCTGAAACCAGTAGTGATTCTGACATGTTGGAAGAAAATCACCATGGTGTTTGAGATTCTTTTGATTATAAAATAAACTCTTTTGCATAAAATAGTTTCATTCATTTAGTGTTTACTGGTATGATTATCTTTTTAAAAACTAAAATAAAGTACAGTAAGGTTCAACTCACAATAAACTACTGTATTACTAATCTATTAAAATAGGTTCATTTATAAAAGCATGATACTTACAATTTCAAGTTAATTCATAAAACTTGGAATGTACTACAATTTAATTGTTTGGGGCCTTTTTTTCTTTTCTTTTTTTTGTAACAGCTTATTCAACAGGCTGACTAAAAGTGACAGTAAATGCATTGTACAATGTTGCAAAATATTTTTATTTTAAATAAATGCTGTTTTTTGAACTTTCTATTCATAAAAAGAAAGAAATCATGTTCACAAAAGCAAAAATAGAAATGATTAAAAAATACTAAAATGCCTGGATGAATGGCTGTTGAAAATTCAACATGAATAAATTACATTTTAAAAAAATACTAAAATCAAAAAAAAAAAAAGAATTTTATGCTAGAATAGTTCAGCCTTAGTGAGCATAAGAGACTTTCAAAAGCATTATACAATCATTCTGACCCCAAGCTTTTGAATTAGCATTAACCAAGAATTCATTCAGGATACTCAATGTCTAACTGACTGACTGATCGATAAAGAGTGATATATTTGTACTAGAGTGCAGTTCTTCACTGTCAATCAAACAAACGTTTAACCTGTTTTATTAAGTCTATATTCAGAATATTAAGGGGATAGTCATAAAAGATGTGCAAGAAAAGTGATTTCTTGCGGCATTGTTCATTGACCCCAAGTTTCATCTTCAAAATAATGTTCCATCTACCTCAAATACTATTAGACATCCCGAATCTCCCGGAGGGTCCGGAAGTCCTCCGTATATTGATAGTGGCTCCCTGATGGCCGTGAATTGGATAAAATATTCCGGAATCTAGACCAGGAGCGTGTACGCAAGACATTAATGTCTACATTGTGCATCTTATAAGGCTCATCTTAGAATGCATGCACACGACAGAGGGAACCAGAGAGAAGTGAGATACTGTGTGTGCATGTGGAACAGTGCCTATTCATACCGCATGCTAGACAAATAGCATCCTGATTGGTTTGCTCTGCAAAATAAGCCAAACAGCTTTCATTGTGGGCGGGCTTGTATGTCTTTTCTCGGTGGGGGAGTTATCAGTTTCGATTTGAAAAGAAATGGGAATAGGCCTACATAGAAAAGACTCGGAAAAGTCATTGAATACCTTTCGTAAAATTCATGTGTAAAAATACTTATGGGGGCACCTCTCCCTGAAATGGGTTTTTGCAGGTTGGGATGTCTGGTTACGAATAATGATCAACAACTGACATTCCCCTGCAGAGCAAATCAATGGACACATTAATTATACAGTTTGTTTTCAGATAAACTCTACATGACTATTGATTTTCAGAATCCTCTTGGTGTGCGCTTAGTCAAAACAAAGTCTTGCTTCTTATTTTCACTAATGAACATAACCACAAACACAACCAGCTGGCAATTCTGAACAGCAGTAGCTCTAATATTTTCCACCAGCTGGTTTATGCCCCTCACATCAGATCACTGCAGGCCAGGGTTTACATTCAGTATGTTGCAGGGATAACACTTGCCACATATCGCCAATGTCAAGCTAAATAAAAAGGTTACAGCAGAGCCCAGAGTCCTTAATGCTACATGAACACACCGGATTTCAAGTGCTCAGGCCCTTGAGTAGTTTGTCAGGTGAACAGACTGGCAATGCCCTCCCTGTTCCTCCTGTCAGCTGTGTCAACAAGATCTAGGGCACCATGTGGATGCCATGACTGACCCTGCAAGGGCAGAAGACATTTGAACACATTGTTAAAAGATACACACCTCAGCACACGCCACACAACATATTTCCACCTGGCAATGAGGTTGACTGTATGCACAATTTTTAGAAGCCTGTAAAGATTTATATGCACTTTATCATTTAGCGTGTGCATGGTTTCACTTACATCTACGTCCATGTCTGGATGATCCTTTTCATCTCAGGCTTTTTATTAAGTCCTAGCACCCATGAAATGGTAAAAGCCCTGAAAACAGAATGCAGGCTCATTTTTATACTATGCATAATTTGTAGGGAGATGCGATTTTACAGCATGGCCTGAAATGTTTGGCTCAACTTCTAGCTTAATATTGGTTAAAATGTTAATCATATTAATGATCAAAAGGCCTCATCTGGCTGGCATTGCTAAAAGCATGATAATATTGCAGCTTACTCCAGATCAATTTATCGATGTGAGCAACATGCGCAGCATTTGTGATGTGAAAAAACTCTTTACAGATTTCACTATTCATTCAAAGCTTGTTTTATATGTCTTTTTTAAGGCTTGTTTGCTTGCAAAAATGTCTTATAACATACTAACGCATCTGTGATGGATGATTAATTCTGATTATTATTTTTATATAAGTTTATATGAGGTTAAAAACAAAAAGATATGAATGGATGGACTCAAACATGAACAAAAAGACAGTGCAAGGCAGCTGTTTTGAATGCAAATTCAAATTCAATCATATCTATCTCAATTGAATGATGAAAGCTTTGGGACCAGGGCAAAACTGTGAATAGACGGTAATTACTCTGAAAATGCTTCCAGATTGAGAATGCCTTTGCATCATCAACACATTCACAAAGATTGCAGATGTTTTATTAATATCCTTTTTTTTTTTTTTTTTTTTGAAGAAATGATTGGCACTTTTGTGGTTTGGGGGGAAAAAATCCCAGTAATTTCAATGACATGCAAACCAAGAGTCCTAATTATAGCAGCAAAATACGAACACAACACAGCAGCCAAAGATGATACTGATGCTTTAGTGTCTTGCTAATATGAAGGCATTAGTCAAATAAATGAGTTCATGAAAAAGCTGCAGAATTGGGGTGGAAACAGAGCTCCCTTCATATCGAAACAAATCCCTCAAGATTCAGCAGAGATACAGAGGCAGCATGACTTCCAAAATATAAATACATATATATATCCAGCCAAAGACAAAATGACAAAACAAAACCACATATCAGTACACAATTCATGATGGAAAATATTTTACACCTGATTCTTGCAAACCTAAGACTTCCACCAGTGACTTCAGTAGTGCAGGCGGCAAATAACAAGCCCCTCGTCTTATCTACTGTAGCACACAAACTAGAACCCTAACCTTGAGAAGTCATTTTGCTAGATCAATATTTGCCAGACGGAGAGATTGAGAGGCAGGCGGAATACTGCGGCTTAGAAGAGATGGAGGGAATATCAATGCCCACAGGTGAGAGGTGGAGAAAGCAAGAAATATGGCGGCTGTCAGATCACATTTTTTAAAAACTCCATCAAGTTTCAAGTGCCGCTGGAAAATCTTGCAAGGGTGTGTTTTGTAAACTGCAAATAACTTTTTGAAGGCATTATTTAAAGTAGTTGCACTGGTCAGCATGCAATTGATACACAAGCCATGAACCCAATACATAATACAGAAGTGTTTGTTATTTCATAAATGTGTAAAACAAACAATTATAAAATATAAATAAATAAAAAGTCTCCAGAGACTTTTTCTAGATCCAGTGCAACTATGTTTCACTATACTATGTGATTTTGTAAGCATATGTGAATCAAATAGTGTGAATGGTCCTTTAAACTAATAACTACTAAAATGTTAAATGAAAGAAACAGAAAAAAAGAAACTGACATATCTCAGGTAGCTAATTTATGTTGCCAAGTGCTGTTAGCAAAACAGCTGTCTGAAAGCTACGAAAATGGCCTGTACAAAATTGTCAGATAGAAAGAAAAGTAAGGCTGACAGTGAAAACCATGTGCTTAAATATGACTGGACAGACATTTGCATTTATTCTGCTCAACAAAAGCACCAAGCGTTAATTTGCACCCAAGAGAGTGATGGTTGTTAAAAGTGGTAACCACTGAGAGTGAAGTTGAATGTCAGTTGTATTATCAACAGAACATGGTGTTTAGAGAAGAACAAAAAAACCCTCTTCTCATTAAATATGAAGCTGTAGTCGTGAGGTGTCAGCGGACCTTCAGCTTGGGGTCATTTCAGTGTCTCCAGAATTCTATGTGTGAACGTGATAAAGCAGACATCTTGATAGAAGTTTTGCAAACGCTAAAGGAATCAGATAATGTGATTGAATGTTACATTGCAATACCAGATCATGTGGGAGTAAAAGGAAATGACATGGCAGATTAGAGTGCAAAGACTGAAATAGAAAAGAGAGAAATATAAGTATTAAATACTGTATAGTAAAATAGAAATTAGTCCGATAACCAACAAATGAGGAGCAGATGATGAAAGAGAAAGAGAGGATAACACAAGAAGAAGGTTTACAAGACAGGAAACTATCATCGAATAGAGAGTAAAACGTGATGATGATGATCTCTGCTAAAAAAGGTTCTTTAAAAAAAAAAAAAGTTTAGAAAAAAAAGTCGAGCTGCAGTAACTTTTTTGTGTTCAAAATTTTATGAAATGAGTGAGTCCACCATGAACCAATTTTCCAAACCTAGTTTTTGGTTTGTGTTGAATCACTACAGTACACCTATAATACGTGTTTAAATTTGGACTATTTAGACTGATTTGGATAGGTATTGCTGACCAGCACCTGCGTGATTCATCATAGACATAAACAGACAGAAGTCGATCTGGCTAAAATGTTCTTCTGATGTACGCAGTTCTATATATTAACCGCTGTTAATAAACATCACATGAAACATTGTGAATGACAATAATCAAATTAAATGGAGAAATAAAGTTGTTGGTAGTATAGTTTAGGGTTAGCATTGTAAAAAAAGAAACTGGAAAATGTACGTACAGTAAAAAACTGCAGCTGGGGTTGCTGGAAATCTACATAAAAATACAACGCTGAACAAATGCAGGTGGTGATGATAAAGTCACATGATAAATTTTAACATATAGAAGGTGCATATTGTATATTTTGCAGTTTAGAAACTATTAACTGTATCGTATTGATCTTTTGTTTCACAATCGATTGTAAGGAAAATAACCTCAGGGGACTTTAGAAATAATATTATAATAATACTATTACAGTAATATAATCTCAGTTCCTGTATAATAAAGATTGTGTCACATTAACTGGTTGCATTAAATTACCAAGTTTGTCACAGTTAACACATTTGCATAAATCCTTTTGTGAATTTGCCACTAGTACAAGTCAGACAGCATGTGCGAATCAGTGGCACTACAGAATTAATATAGCTCATTCATAAGAAACACCCCTAAGTGTCCTTTTAATTTTTCTGAATAGCATAATTAGATAACATACAGCACATTATAATAAAGCAATGTGTGCAAATATGAACTATTGTTATTCTCAACAGCCTTCTTACAAATATACTGTATCATGTAGGTTTGTAAAACACATGCCTGACAAACAAAAAACAATTTTTGTGTGATTTGGGATTAAAATGTAGTCCTCTATGCAATTTGCCTTCTTCAGATCTTGTTGTAGCTAAACAAATAAAGCACCCGACTGCATTGCCTCTCTGGACCTCCCAGCAGGAGTCAAACGAATGAGACATGTCTTTCCTGCTGTGGCTTACGAGCTCAGAGATTTATTGCGGGTGATGAGTGTGCAGACAACCGTTAGCCTGTACCTGTGCTGAGCCGGATTAGCTGTATGATAAACAGCCACTCCCCATTTGATAAATAATCCATGAGAAACACTGCATTGAGTGAGAGCAATGAAACTTTTATGCTCTGAAATGTGAAGGTCTTCTGAAAAACAAGACAGCTGCAGATACCTACAGAATTTCAACTCTCTCCGTCTCACGCCATCACATCAACATGCTGAAAACATGTGATTAACCCTTTAAATAAACCACATTTGTCTTTTGCACTTTGCAATATCAATTAAAAATCTCCTAGCACAGAAGGTTTAGAATATAATTTGCTCTGGCTGCTTCTTGTTGTAAAGTTGCAAAGACTGAATGACGATAACACACACACATTTTGGTTTTTGGGAATTTATGGGGACTCTCCATAGGCGTAATGGTTTTTATACAGGAGAAACTGAATGTGGTATTGCCCTACACTGACCCTACACCTAAACCTACCCCTTACAGGAAACTGTGTGCATTTTTATGTTTTCAAAAAAAACACCATTTAGTATGTTTTTTAAGCCTTTTGAATTACGGGGACACTGAAAATGTCCTCATAAAACACCTACATATTGTAATACCTATGTCATACCCATGTCATTATACAAATTTGTGTCCTCATAAACCACATAAACCCGCCCACACACACACAAACACAAACCTTTCGCTCCAAAGCGAAAAGCTCAATATTCACTACACCAGCTGCTCATTTATACTCATGCTGTGATCACCTGCAGCTGGATGCAATCAGTTTTTCCTGGGATTAAAGGTGCTCTATGCGATGTTGCAGGATTTTAGCACGATTTCATTTTTATCTCAAACCGTATTCATCACCCCTTGACCGTCTTGCTGTCTGCCCCCTGAATACATTGGGAAAAAACACGCTCTCGAAAGACAACACAGAGGCTGCAATACCAAAAGAAACACTTTGGGCACCACAACAAAAACAAACTTCGGCCAAACAACCGACAAGAAGAGGTGGGATTTAACGCGCGTTAAACCCCACCTCTTCTTGCCGATTGGTTGGCCGTACTTTGTTTTTGCTTTGGTTTACGTCCTGTACGTCTAGTGTTTTGCAAGATCGCATAGAGCACCTTTAAGGCTGATACAACCAGTAGAATTTTAAAGAAAGAAAAATCTGTATCCTCTCTGAGGCTATATTTACACTAATCCGGATAAATTTGAAAACAAAGTTTTCGTTTAAAAAACACTCCGTGTCTACACTATCATTTTCAATAGTTTCCAGTCATCCACACTGAAACAACTGAAAACGCTTACGTTCCTGTACTACGCATGCGTGAAACGTAAGACGGTTTGATCTGCGTCATTTCCATCTGCCGTTTATTTACTTACATTACGTCTCCTTTGAAGAAAAGCAATCTGGAGCATTTACAAACTTATTAATCCTGTATAGGGCTGTCAAAACTGAGAGCAAGCAAACCAACTGCTGTACAATGCCGTCTGCCATCAGTTAAACTGGTCACATAACTGCATCATATGTTTAAAAATGCATCATCGTTTTCGAAAGCATCCGTTTTCACAACGTCTGCAACACAAAAATGGTGTTATAAGAAATCTCCACTTTGGGCGGAGTTTTTAGAAATAATCGTTTTCTGTGATAAAAACAGGGTTTTCGTGTAAATGAGAGGCCAAACCGCAGGGAAATATCTGTGTTTTCCCTACCTGTAAATGGGCCTGAATCACTTTATCCCCCAGTGATAACCCCAGTACCATATTTTGGATTAATTTCAGTGCAAATTCATCCAAACAAACAGATCAAACAGGCAAACAGAAGCAGCTTAGACAGGACTTGTCAGTATCAGAGGCAGGACCTAGTTATGGGTCAACTGGCATTGTTAGTCTCCAAAAAACACCAGGTGTAATATGTTTAGAGTAATATCTGGCCCTCATGGCTCTGCAGCTACAAAATCAGGCATTCTGAGTCTTCTGGGCTCCTTGTTTACTTTTGAACCTGTCTGTAGTCAAACATAAAAGGCAGACTTGAATAAAGCTTTACCTACCTTGACCCTTTGATACTGAATTCCGACTCATTAGTTCCTATGTGTGGTTGTCTGCCTCTGTCTGTGAGATTAAAAGCACCACAGCTGTCTTGATGGGCTCTACAGTCTCTGAACTGGGGCTTCTGATTGCTCCATCTTCACTTATTATAACACTGTCAGATCACTTTCACTACTTACTTTACCCAATCCTTCATTTCATTCATGCATATTACGTAAAAAAAATCATTTTAGTGAAGGGTGCATATTTATTTTTAGTTTTTTATCATTGTCAAATTGTCTTTCTCTTTTGAGTGTGTGTTTGTATAAATTAGCAATATCACACTTAGAGTCAATTTTAGAGACAATTTAACTCACGCTTGAGACACAATTTAAGATTTTTTTACAGTTAAATAGGACTAAAAAAAACTGCATCTCTATAATAATTTGATTACATTTATCTTTAAGAGATTTACAAGAAATATTTTTTTTACTTCATACTTTTAAATGGAAAAATTGTACAATACACTGAATAATTAAATTTTGTGCATAGCAATAAATTAATCACAGAAAAGTCATGAGATTAATTGATTTTTCTTTAATTGAATAATTATATTTAATAAACAACAACAGCCATTTTAAAAGTTGATAAGCAATATCGAGGCAGTGCTTTGATATAGAGAATCAAATATGCATAAAATAAATATAACATTCTGAGATTTTGCCCTCAGCCAAATCTCTTTCATCAAATAATTTGCTAATAGATTAATGAAATTAAAGACTGACCATTGGATTTACCCCAAACTATTTATATCTCATGTTTTACCACTATAGAAACATCAGGGCCAGTGGCAAATTCAGAAAGAAAGGTGAGGCGCTCTCTGCAGTTTCATGAGGGCTAAACAGCCACTGATGCCCTGAAGCTTCTGTAACATCTCCAAAAAATGCCAAAATACATTTTCAAAAAGATTGAGGCAACAAACTGCTTATTTGATGTTTGAACAACTATTTTTTCACCTGAAAACTCTGATTATATTCACTATATACAGAGTGTGTATAAACACACACACAACTAACACAACTTGATTGAAAGTTTCCTTTCATTAATCGTATTAAATATGTCATCTCGTCCCATATAGAGTGAAGGCATTGATGTCTTTGTATCTGACACATTCTTCTGCAGGCTCAGGGGGCATTCAACACAGAGAGTGCTGGCACAGCCTCACACACACACGCACACAAGTGCTGTCATATGTCCCCCGAACGTTACATCAGCACCTCACTGGCACGCAAGAGCTGGCAACAAAGTAGAAGTAAGACATTATGATGTAGAATAAACCCCGCTGTCCCCTAAAACTCAATACTGCGAGTCTTCTTGAAGTGCTCCATGTCTCTGAACATTCAGCACATAAAAACGCTTTTCAAATACAGGGGATAGGTGTAACTCAAATTATAGGAGCGCTTCTTTTTTCCCCTCTTTCACAAATTGTGAATGTAGTTTTGTTTGTGCTATTTTGCTTGCATCATCCATCATCCATAAGGTTCATGGAACAAAGACTTTGATTTACGTGACTGACAAATGTTTGGGAGCTGAAGAATACCCAATTTATTGTGAGGAATGAATTTCTGCTGTGAGTATTCAGTGCAAGGCCAGAGTCACTCAGCAAGTTTATTTTCATGCCAAGCTCAGACAGCACAGTTCACTGACCATCTAATGCATTTTGCATAGAAAACTGGATGTTGTTGATGTGATTAAATATTTACTAGATTTGCCAAAGTTATCCAGAAAAGAGTAGTTGGCAGCAAGTTCATTAGATTTCCACAAAAATTATTTCAAAAGAACAGAAATCTCAGAATGAAAAAAAACAGCATATAAAGGTCACAAAAAAGAAAACACAACAGTAGAATAAATTAAGAACTGGGGCAGAAGATGCAATAATACCACCATAATGTATGTGATTCTACCATTAAGCGCTGTTTGTTTAACCTTGGTTTATACATTTACAAAAAAATGGATTTCATTCAAATAATGTTTTCTATTCATTATTTAAATTCCATTCAGCTAAATTATTACAGAATAACCTGTTTCAGATCAGTTCACCCTTACTGAGCAAATTATTGTTGGTCACGTCACATGGTCTTTCCTGACTAAACCTGCTGATCTTCACCAATATAAATTGTGCATGAGACAGGATCAAGATAAGAATCTTACTGTCTACTTTTCATGTTCACTGGTAATATAAATGAAGAGTGACTAATTGGCAGCTAATGTGATCAGAATATTGAATTAAATGCAAATTATTCTAATAAAGTTCCTGAGGAGAATGGAAAGTGATACCACAATTACACTGAGTATTGTGTCCTGTGCTTTGCTTTCATTCATCTTGTCCATGTTTATGTAAGATATCAGTGAATCGCATACATTCACATTCACATAATAGGCATTCACATTTTTAAATTATGGTTTGCTCATGGCAGAGTCACTCTCAGATCAAGAGAGGAATCATATTGCTGTATTTTGGCAGTAAATGTCAGTTCATGTGACAGCGGGTTGAGTGAAGAGCGTGAGACGGTCGCGCTCAACTCCTCATCTCTGGTCATCCATAGAGACTTTCAATGTTGTGACAGTTTTTCTTTTCTCAAAAAGCTCTTGTAGGCCAGACTACATTGCTGTAGTTTGGCCTTTAAAAGCTGTGTGAGAACAGAAAACTGCCGCAGTGTTGAAAGGCTTGTCAATCCTGTTTTTGAATCCTTAATATGATTACGTTCACACAGTTGGGTTATTTACGGTTGTGACAACCGCATTCTGTAACCGAACTCACACCAGTAAATTCTCCGGACTCACAACCGCATTCTCGCATTTAATTCTTTTATCCCGTTAGTTTTCCAACTATGCTCGCTGTCAGTTTTGTGTTAAGTGCCACTCCATGGACACTTCTCTTTGAAACTGCGGCGAAACGTGCAGTAAGGTACGTAAAAGGTGGTGTCACACAAATAGTCCACAGAGGTACATATTTTCATGTTTACAGTGTAGTTTGAACAACTTGGAATAGTTTGGATATAGCTAGCTTCAACTGAATTTTCCAACAGGGGTAAAAATCATAGAAATTTA
>JAUMHP010000025.1:1808231-1819903 GCA_032361065.1 Enteromius trimaculatus
GTTGCCTGCTTGGCAGAAAATACAGTGCATTTCATTTAATTCATTGTCATGTGCGTTCGTTCCTGTTGGTGTCATCAGTCATGGCAACCTGAATGTGCGTCAAGTCTGAAAAGGTTGAAAAACCCCTCTCTGGTATTTTGAATTTGGACTGCAATATCTAGTTCAACCACAGGATGTCAATTCTACATACAGTTCCTTTAAAGTAAATTGTAAAGTACTGATGACTAAAATTCATGCTAATTTAATGAAATCAAACCAATTCCATTTGACATGTTCTGTGAATGTTCCCTGAACATAATTCACTCGAGTTGATTCAACCATTGCTGTTGCTGTACAGACTGTTTTATTTGTTTTGTTTTTTTGTAATTTTGCCACAGCAAATGTACAAATGTAACTGCAGAAATACAAATGCTCTTCTCCAATGAATCCTGATCCTCCCGTATCTCTCTCCCTCTCACACACAATCTATTACAGCTGCATGTGTTCATGCTGGTTCAAACAACAAATGCTGGCTTCTCGACTGACCGCACTGGTGCACAGAAATGTGTAGCCAAAATCCCTGCACAAACACACCTGAAGACAGGGCACAGCATGGCCATCCACACAAACACACGGATGGTGTGCTCCAAACAGTGCAGTGACCCACCTAAACCTGACAGAGTCGCTTCAAAACTGCCCAATGGGGATCTGCTGACTTTGTCTAACCTTCTTAAAGCACTTCCACTTTCATCTGTCTCACACCACATCTCCTCCTCCTTTCTCTCATTTAACCGATATCCTACTTAAACAGCCTCAGCTCCCTCTCTCATGTTACAATATTGTGAATATATAATCATAAACATTTAGGAAGACAGCTTTTAAAACAGAAGGGAAGAAAAGAGCAGAGTAAGAGATAGAGAGGTTGGCGGAAAGAAAGCCGAACATTTTGCCAAAAGGAATGGGGTCAGATGTCAGGGGTTAATGACTCACTTTGTCGGCGTTGAGGCATGCTGGCACGAGGTGCAGTCTGGTACTGGCACTGCCAGGGAGAGAGGAGAGGAGTGGGTATGGCCTGCAACACACAGAAAAACCGTGACGCACAAACACACACGACACCCACACAGCTGCGGAAAGAGACAAACCCCAGTGAATCCAGACAAAACAGTTTAGAAAGATAAAACTCCTAACAGAGAGAAATGGCCCACATTTCCTCTGAGAAGACAAACTACCATGGACGTCTGAACATCAGACTAAAATATCAATGAAAAACATGGCTTGAATGCAAGCCTGCACAAAAACGTGCGAACACAGACTCGTACATACTCGTGTGCAAATTGCACATGCACTGGGGAAATTTATGAGATCAGATATATGTATTTTTACCTTTAATATTTAGTCACATTCTAACAATGTTCACAAACATAGAAACCTTATCATGAAAATTGATTGCATACCATTTAGAAGCACCTTTGGGAAAATGTTAAAAGATAAAAGGCAAAACAAATTGTTGTATGGCGCAAACAATATGCCCAGAAAGTGAGTCTGAAGTCTTCATTACGAACAAAAAACTACACTTGTTTAACTTTATAAAGTGTCCAAGTATGAATGACAAAAACCGAAGCATTTTTTGAAGGAGGTGAACAAGTCTAATACCAATAGTGGTCCAATGTATGCACACTACCATTCAAAAGTTTAGTAAGTATTGTGTATTTTTATTATTTAGTTTTATATTATTTTTTATTTTTGCTTTATTGGGCATGACTTAACACTTTCCTTTCAGTAAGCACGCATTCAAATGATCAAAAGTGACATTAAAAGGCATTTATATTTTAAATAAATGCTGTTTTTGACTCAAAGAACCCTGAAAAAAGTTTCCACAAAAATATGAAGCAGGAGTAAATGCTGATTTTAGTATATTATTCAAACAGAAAAAATATTACAATATTATTGTACAATTGTATTTTTTATCAAATAATTGCAGCCTTTCCGAGTATAAGCTAAACATGAAAAAAGTACTGACCCTAAAACTCTGATATAAGTCAGACTAAAACTTCTTTATGAAATTTCAAAACAGATGATTTTGTTTTATTTGCTTAACAGCAAGTAGGCTAAATGGATATTCACCAGTAATATTTACCATATGTCCCAGTGCAGCTGTGTCTGTGAAACTACAGAATGTGTACCTTTGGACTGACTAAAGTTTTCATGGAGGCTTCTCTGAAATGTAGGGTTTACTCTCGCCAGAATAAGCTGTAAGTCAAAATACTGGCTCAGCAAGATTCACTTAATGCTTAAATGAACAGGAGGCAGCATTAACGAGTATGCAGTCAATGTAATATAGACATTAGTACGCAATTTGCAGATTTCTCTAAAAACGGCAGTGTGTAGACAAGAACGCTATGTAATAGCTGGTTTAGAAGACACGACTTGGGTAAACCAAAAGATGCTATGAAATCTGGTACATGATTCATGTCATTTGCACAAGTAGGATGTTTTTCTGAATCAACATTCTTTACAGGAATGACTCCAATCAACCCACTCTTCCCCTGCTAATTTTAGGCATTCGTTTGGCATAGGGAAAAAGTGAGGTCCATAACTAACTGAAAGGAATATTGTTCCAAGGACAAAGGAAGCCTGTCCACGAACAAGACACACTCACAGTAACTAGAACAAATAGTGCTGATATCCTGCAGTTTAGCTCCAAACCAGAAGAAAACCTCACCTGCCTGTAGCTTTAGTAATCCTGAATACCTTGATTAGCTTGTTCAGGTGTGTTTGATTAGGGTCAGAGCTAAACTTTTGGCACTCCAGGACAGACGTTACCGACCCTTGATCTAATTCATTAAAAAAAAAATGTGCAGCATTAAATCTACATACTGAGATTCTGCTGGATAATCTTGCTTGCCAGCCATGGCCATTGATTCACTTACATTATATGGAAAAGAGCAGCAGAACATTCTTCTAAACATCTTCACTCATGTCCCACAGAAAACAAAGTTGGTAAAAAGTCATGTACTGTATGTGGGAAAAGTTATACAGGCAAAGAAAATGAAACTGTGAACACTAACGTGTGCAAAATGAACAAGTCCTGTTATCCCCAATTCCCTAACAGTTTATTTCTCTTCCTCATTTCCACTTCCAAATTCTCATCCATCGCTTGTTACTTGCCTCATCTCTTCCTCCTTCCTGTAATCTCTCCTGACTGCAGTCTTTCGCAGTGTACCTTTAGCTTTGCTGATTGTTTGCTGGTCCTCAATAAGAACACGTCCCCTGGTGAACATCTCAGGCTGGGGCTCAGAAAGCTAAACCACCGGAGTGCAACACGGCTTAACTTAAATAGGAGATGACAATCATTCTGCACTGTGTAGTAGATGCCCGTTTTCCCCTAGCAGCTGCAAATTGGCCAAATCGGCACCTCTGCAAACTAGCCTCAGCTCAGGGCATCCCGAGAGAGCACTGGGCTATTTCAACCACAAAAAAACGAACACGAGGGAGGGAAGAATGGAGGAGAGGAAAAGAACAGAAGGAATGTGTTGTCTGATTTGTCAATCCTGACAACACATTTGCTTCTCTCCTTTGTAAACAACTAGCCACCTACAAAGCCGAGAGAGGTTTAGGGGGGAAACAGGAAAACGAAAATAAGGCAGACGGCTCAAGCAAGGACACACACAGATACACTCGTCACACTACACTGACATTTTTGGAGAGTTTTGGGTGCCTTGGTGATGCGATCATGTTGACATGCACGTTGCTAGCCAGATAGCGAGAAATGACTCACAGCGTGGTGATGATGGGGCGGTCGCCACACCGTCTGAGTGGATTTATCATGATGAGTTCTTCTCTCACCTCTGACCCCGGACTTTTGCTGATGACACAGACATCTCACCGGCTGATAGAAAAAGAATCAAAGCAATAATTATCAGATTTTTGAATATCTAATCTGATTAAAACTTGCACCCAGAAATGCTAGTTTGCAAAGTATTGCTAGTATAGAGAAATTTACCATTATTGTTTTTTGTAATTAATTTTGTTTTCAGATATTACAATATTAAGATCTAATTCTTAAAGTATTGTATTATTTTTGACAGACTTGACATAACTACAAAAACCTACAATACAAAACAATGGATTATAAATATTATTGTTAAAATTACATTTATCGAAAGTAGGCTTGTCACCATCATTCTTTTGATTTTCATTTTTGACACCAAGTCAATGACCTATTTTAAAAACTATTATAAATCATTCATTCTAAATTATTATTATCATTAATAAATTGTTTAATGCGTTATTCAGAATAAATGACTTCTATTTTTGTAATTTTTTCTATATATGCAAGGTCATTTTGCAATCTAAATTTTCTTAGAATAAATTTAGTTTAACACATTCATTAAATTTATTTCTATGCAAAGTAGTCATGTGACAGCCTTTAAAAAAACTTTTATAGTAATATTAATAATAATAAAAACAAGAAAATAAACGAATTACTACAATATTCAAATGAATTACTACAATATTCAAAGTTAATTATTTTTATATTTCTGTATATTTTTATAATTTTGCAAAGTAGTTTTGCAATCAAAATTTTCTTATATCTGAAAAATGTTTAAAAACGTTTAATTAAATTTTTTTAATTACAACTAAACTGAAATCAGTTTGCTAGTAACAGCACCTGTTCTTAACAATCCACACACTTTGAGATATGATTCATGGCAGTAGTGAAGTGAGGGAGAGTTTAAATTCCTTAACCAAAGTATAAATACTCTTGTTCTAACGTAAAGAAATCATAACTGCTTTCATCTTTGCTCTGCAATCAGCATAATGCAAAAGAGGTGACAAGTTTACTAGCGCTAATGATATAATTGCTCACTAAAGGTGATAGTAATTGGAATTAAAGGTTAAAGTGCACGTGTTGATGCGCCACTCGACACTGTTTTTATGGCTTGGAACGGTGAAGTTAATGAACAATATGAGATGTGGGTTTGTTCTGAGAACATCTCGTCCTGGTTTCATCTTACTCATGCAGACATAGAGTTAGCATTACTTTAGCATCTTCCAGCAGACACTGCAGGCTCTGATTAGCCACTCATGTATTATGTATTTTCAATCAATACAAAACGGTCAAAATGAGCGCAAGTGTGAATGTGTCAGGAATGGTGATGGCTCACAGATTGTTGATGCTGTTGATGAGTGAGCCGTGTGATGATTTTATCTTTATTTTTCAGCTCTTCCCTGAGATGCGCCACCTCCTTCATCAGTTCCTCCATCTGACACACAAATGCAAAACAAATCATAAAATCAAACACAAAATATTCAATTGTCATACACAAAAAAAATTTACAGAACGTAAAAAAAAAAACATGCAGCTGTCGATGTCAATTTTTAGGCCAAAATGGAAGACTAATTCACCATGGGTTCCCTCTGGAATTACTAATGGCTTTTTAGAATAGCAGTTT
Source organism: Enteromius trimaculatus (assembly GCA_032361065.1). NCBI lineage: Eukaryota > Metazoa > Chordata > Actinopteri > Cypriniformes > Cyprinidae > Enteromius > Enteromius trimaculatus. The sequence goes on from JAUMHP010000025.1 coordinate 1,813,667, forward strand.
ACAATTTATGGGTATAATACGGTCTGTGGTAAACATTACTTGAGATATATTAATGTTTTGTTCTACTTCATAAATTGCACAGCTCAGATGTGGATTCTGCAACTGTTGTGTGCTTTAAAAACACAAGCTGTTGCATTAGGATGCTCATGCACGTATACTTTCAGACTTATGTAGCATATTGCTCGCAACGTGCATTTTAAACATGCTTTAAGAAATGAATGTGTGTAATTTCTGATGTAAAACAAACCTCCTCCAGTAGACACATTTAGCATTTGAAAGCCACTTTTATAAAAACACATTAGAAACTCCTAAGGGAGCCCATGGCTGGAAAATGCTAATGTTCTGTCAGATTTTAGGACAACATGCTGAACAGCTCTATTCAGGTGGCTGTTTATGAGATGTTGCAGACCTGCTGGGCTCTGCTGTCATCTTCGCTGGAATCCAAACTCTCTGGAGTAATCTCGCCATCATCCATCTACATAAAATGACAATTTATTCAAGGAGATGAAATGCTCATGTTTACAACCGCACAGGTTCTTTTATTCTTTCTGTCTTTTTGTTTAACCCCTACACAAATACTAAAAGCTGCTCAGAGGATTACAGCTGGATTTTGAATATGAAAGAGCATATATGACTATTCCAGCTGTGTGTGTGGGGTACCTGCAGCAGACTCTTGAGTTTGAGCAGCTGCGATTTGACAGACGAGCAGTCTTCCGCCATGTGCTTGAGAGTGAGTTCATCTAGCGCCACCGTGTGACTGTCGTGCTGAACTGCGGGAAGAAGGGGCCGATGGCCTGTACGACAGGGATCGTAATGAAACCCGACCAGTCTAAAAGAGAGATTTAGAGAGAGTTCAGATTTAATACAGTTCATAGAAAAAAAAAACACAAGAAAAAGGATTAAAGGGGTTTTATTATGACTTTCTTAATCTTTCATACCAGAAAAAAACTGCAACTTTAAGAAGTCAAAAGTTTCACACAGTTCAAAAAGACTGCAAAAACAGCTTCTACCAAACTTCATGATGTTGACCAGAATACAATGACTACTTGACCGTACACATCAGCACTGGCTATTCAACGTTCAAGAACTTGGCTTTATTGTTTCTAAATCGGCAGAAGATATTATTCCTGTATACTGTATATTAAGCAAATAAATTATCCTTAATTAGGGTGTTAACACTGTCTCATATATTAACATTCACATACAGTTTGTGTGGCTATGGCCAGGTTTCATAGACATGGCGTAGTCTGAGATAGGATTAGGCCACAGTTCAACTGAAACCGGAGGGTATATTTAAATTAATACTTAGATTCAGCAAGGGCGCATGAAATTAACCAAAAGTGACAAAGACATTTGCACACTGCCAAATATTTTTATTTCAATTATTGCTGGTCAGTTGAGCTTTTTATTAGGTCACAGAATTCTGAAAAAAAGCCACAGTTTTACTTTATTTACCACAGTTTTTACCAAAACATTAAGCAATACAACTAGGTAACACTAGTATAGAGAGTTGTTCTCGCTATCTAAACTATTTGTTTATTAGCATGACTATTATTAGCATACTTGCTGTTAGGACTTATGAAAGCATATATTCTACATGCCTAATACCTAAAAAACAATTACCTTACTATTAAATAAAGAGTTTACTGAGGCAAAAGCTATAGTTAATGGTTTGTTAGATCATGTTAAACTGATGACTGGAGTAATGGCTGCTGGCAGTTTTTCCACCAAAAATAAATCATGTTTTAAAATATATAAATATTTCAAAACAGCTATTATAGAGGGGTGGTTTATTGTGTTTATGGGGTGCAGTGTAGCAACATCACACTGAACTAACTAAAGTTTAAAAATCATAAATCAACCACCTCTTTAAATATTCATAATATATATTTACAAATAGCACTTTCAAATAAAAGCAGCTTTAATAAGCATAAGAGACTTCTTTAAAAAAATATTTAAAAAAATATTACGGAGCCCAAACTTTTGAACAAAAAGTACAATTTAGAAGCTTTTCATGAAAGCTGGTAAAGCACTAACTATAATGCGCCTGACAGAAAACAAGCAGCTCAACAAACATAAACAGAAGAATCCAATCAAGTCCTGTTCTAAGTTTTTAGTATCATGTTTAATTAGGAAATATGTATTCCAGGGCATTCACCTGTTGTCATTATGAGAATGATCCGTTCCACTCCATCTCTGCTGTCTCCTCCTCCACTGAGCCGGCCGGCCCCCCCTGTCAGAACGCTCAAAGTGGGCCATCCCATCTGCATGCACAGAGGGGTCAACAACAGTCAATGACAAATAAACACACGCACTGAACAAGCTTTAAAACCCAATTCACTTTAAACCACACAATTTAGTTAGTCTCTAAGAAACGCTCAAAAACAGACACACACTTCTTGGAAAAAGAAGGTCTTGTTTCTCTGGGAGGTTTTGCAGTGTCCTTCCAAACGCAGCGTTCTTCGAGTTTCGATACAAAGCACTCACATCGCCTAAGGCAAGATATCAGGACAAACTTAGACACTCTGAGGCATACAAAATCTCTCCGGCTCACACACACACAAACACTCTCTCAGTCTTTCTATACACATCTAGCACAAAGCAAGACAGAAAGTAGAACAGACAAAAACTAAGCTCCAAAACAGACCTGCTACATTCCTCCTGTCCTTGCTGTCCGGTTCACTGCCAGAGCTTTAAAAATACTCGAAAAACAGTCCAAAACTCACCCACACGAATACAAATAACCTTACAACTTAAAGCAGAGATGGTCTGTTTTGACTGACACATCCAAAAGAAAAGGTTGAAGTACAGCTGGACAAAGATTCCCTAAAGTTAACAAATGCAGAAAACTTGAAAAAGTTTTGTCAAACTTCCTACGACTGTCTCACTGGCCGGCCGAGCATCTGCAAATCCAAAAAAGGTTTCTGCCTTGTTGGAACGTGGGTGTGTGAGTTTGTGAGTTCTGGGAACTCCCTGGGAGATTTGACCAGAACCAGACGCATACAGAGAGACACAGCTGTAATCCCTGAGCCGGGGGGCTTCAGGAGAGAACGGGAACTGGTGGTGGTGCTCTCAGCTGAAGTCAGCACAGCCCTCGGGCAGGGTCTCCTCTCTGGTCACGGGAACTAGCGTCAAAACAGCAGGCCCTCCTGCCTGCCAAGTGGACGGATCGACCATGGAAGGAATGAAGGAGGGAAGGAGACAGACAGACGGGGAGGGAAGAAACAAGGGGGAGGGGGTTGTGAAGTCATCTATTCCCTCCTCTAGCACTTTCTGGCTCTGCAACCCCTCTCACATGACTGCAGGGCATGATGCCGAGGGCTATAAATACAACACACACACATACATACATACACAGCAGTGTAAAACTGACTGATTCCTGATGATGGGGAAAACCTAAACACCGAACATAAACATGACATAACGCAAAGTTCAAGCAAACACACAAACAGCTGAAAGAACTGTCCCAAACAGGAATTTGTCTCTGGAATCTGCAGAACCCATAGCCGCCCTGTGACGCACACTCTAAATATCACACTAAGATTGAGGAAAACAGGAAGTCACACTAGGACATTCTCTTTTAAATCCAAGTGTCACTTGGATGATTCAGCTGGCGTTTAGTATTCAGTATTCCTAGACGGAGCTGTCGTGAATAGCAACTAATTCATGATAGGCTAGTAACACAGGCACTATTGTGTGCTTTTACTGTTATACACTTGCATTTGTTCACTAGCATGTGCCATTACAGCACAGAAAGTACAATACAACAACATACACTTCTGTTCAAATGTTTGGGGTCAGTAAGATTTATGCTTTTAAAAGAAGTGTCTTCACCAAGTCTGAATTTATCTGATAAAAAAACAAAACAACAACAACAAAAAAAGTAAAAATAGCAATATTGTAAAATATTATATTTTCAACAATTTCCTATTTTAATTTAATTTAAATATAAAAAAGTTATTTATTCCTGTGATGGAAAATCTGAATTCTTCTTTCAGATGAATGATTTTGATTGAATGATTTTTCAGAAATCATTCAAATATGCTGGTTACATGTTTTCTGTAACTATTTGATTAATAGTGAGATAACATGAAATTACAGGATATATGCAAATTAAAATCTTTTGTAATAATTACAATTATCTTTAGCGTCACTTCTATTTAATGTGTACTTGCAGAATATAAATTTTTGAAAGGGATCTGACATGAACATGGACAATTTCAGTCTCCTTCTGCATAATTCGCAAAACATAGTCTAAAACTATTTTTGACATTTCAGACATTTCTCTAATATATGAACTGCAGAGCAGTCAAAAGGTGAATAAAAATGAAGAAAAACTTGAAATAGTTTTACATTCATATGAAATAGTTAATTTGACCAACCATTTTAGTTAATTTTATTATAAAATGGGGGGGTAACCATATTTACTAAGTCTTATCTCATAATTCATCAATCAAACATATCAAAAACTTAAGCTCCAAACAACAGCCAGCAGTCATGTAATAAATATTTCTCTCACTGACTTGAATAATGCACAACATAAAATAACAAAAGCTATTGTAAAATGTCCTGGGTTCTAGGTTCAGCCATGTCTCTACATTTCTCCTAACATTTTACAAAACATAAATTCAGAATGTAATTTTGTATTTGAATCCAACTCAATAATATACTGATAAACTGAACTGAATGTCTTCATCACATTAAATTCATTAAAATCACACTGAGCTGCAGGAAACTCTTTAACATTGCAATCTGCACAATTCACATTCACATTCAAAATAGTGCTCATCACTCGCACTTTGCAGTGATCAATCACCATAACGATTAAATTTCAAGTTGAATTAATAGATCAAAGATAAACACACCGATGATTATATTACAAATTCAATTCAAGTGGACTATTGAGTTTATAAAGGTAAATAGTTGATGGTAAACTGGTATAACCTGGCGAGACATTCATTTATTTAGTAATTTATTAACCAGATCTACAAGTTTTTAAGACAACAGTGATGCAGAGATGATTCTATTGAACTTCGCATACTTTTAAGCACTTTAGATGTCAAATAGAAGGCAGTATTGGCTTAGTGAATGATTGCTGGTTATACCCGGTGTGTGTGTGTGTGTGTACTAACCATGAAGTAAGACCCCGTCCTCTGGCAGATCCACATCAAGCATGAGGTCATCATCTTCCAGATCACATGAGCCAGTGTTATCCAAGTTGTTCAGAATGTCCTGTGCATGAGAAACAACCAACGAGAGAGAGACAGTATGTGAAATAGAGATGGAAAACTGCATTACATTTACCAAAAAAGGCCTTTGTGGAAATTCACCCACACCGTTTATGCAAGGACGATCACATAAAAAAAAAAAAAAAGGAAACACACAGATACAGCCAATAGAAGCTACATGAACACAAACAAAACGTTTTCGCTTCACACAAAGAGCATGTATATAAAATGACAACTTTTCAGGTCGTCTGATTATTTGAAAACTCAAATGCACGCCAAGGTGAAAATCAATATGCCTCAACAAAACCTCAATTTGTCCTCAGAAAGAAAATGAAAGAGGACATTTCAAGCTGTGTGGCAGACGCACAAGGGGCAGTTATCAGCTATTGGGGTGCTTTTTAATGCATTTTAAAGCAATTCTGAACATCAAGCTTGGCACGGAGAGTTCAAAAGAAAATAAGCTCTTTGAAGAAAGATGTTCTCCACATTTCTATGCGCTAAAATATTGGCAAGAAATACCATAAAACAAGGCCTCATGGCTTAGCCTTGATTTGTACCAAGCAAAGAAATTACTCTGATGTGACTCATCTTAAAAGAGTCTTTCTCAAGAACCACTCTCAATTGATTTTGAGGTTGGGAGTCAAATTTGAAAGCAGGAGTCTTAAAGACCTGGAACCAATTGAAAGAATATTAAGCTAATTTAATTCACGATTCATCGTTTTCAAAACATACAAAAATACTGCATATTACTGTCATTTATCTAGTCATTTAACCATTTGTGCGCACAGACAACAAAATTGCTTCTTGGTAATACATTAAAATAAAAAGAACTTCTAGGGCTTAGGTTAGGTCTTAAAAACAATTGTTTTTTTAAATTAGTCACTTGACATTTAACAAATGCTTAACATTGCACTAATTGCACAGACATTTACTATAGGGCTGCACGATATGTATCGTACGATATATTATGCGCATCTCATCAGTAAAGCCGGTTCTTTGATTAGCGCCA
>JAUMHP010000025.1:1823503-1843111 GCA_032361065.1 Enteromius trimaculatus
GTTTTTTTGAAATAGACATTTTTTGCAACTCAATATATGTCTTAACTGATGCTTCTGGTCAATTTAATGTTAATTTTGAATTAAATATGTTCTTTCTTTCTTCACGACCACAAACCTTTAAAAGGTAGTGTGCATCAAATATACACTAAATTAATATGTAACGTGATAGAATAACGTCACAAAATTTGTTTGTGAAAAAAAATCAGTAGAAACCCTCCAGAAAATAAAAGACTGAACGTAAATGAATGTCAAAAATAAATATATTTAGAGCTACACATTACAAAATATACTTGTTCTGTCCACAGAACCTCTCAAATTCTTTCTCAGCAAATCCACAAAGCTGCTCAGTTATAACCTTCAAACCATTGATTTAGTGTGATTAAACTCTTTAGATAAACAACAGAAGACAGATAAATGATATAATTATTGAAGGTCATTGCATTAATTAGTTAATAATTGCAAGACAATAGAGCAGCTAGTGCAGAAACCACAGTAAAGCTTAAGAGGTCATCAGGCCTTGATATAGTCGTGTTCTAGCTAATGTCAGGGTGACTGAACGAGATTATGGGGGATGTGGTTAAGTTAAGCTTATACGTCAGTTTAGCATTCCCTGTTTGGGGAGGGGGGGTGCTTAAGATAGAGAGCTGATGACCTTTGACTTGCGAAGAGGCCATATAGTGAGAAGCACAGAGTAATTAAGATAAGATTCACAGTGAGAAACGACTCCAGTAAACAAAACTGTCCCGCAATGTCTCTTCAAATAAACATAAACAGTCATTTACACTGAGTTTTAGATCGATGATTAAAAGTGTTTTGGGATGTAAGAAGGTGTAAATTTGATCATATGTTTGGGAGTGTGGATTTGGTTTGTGTGATAAAGAAGCATGTTTAATTGCAGGATTGTGAGTGTGTTGTTTGTAATGGGTGTTAAATAACCAGAGATGCTCACCTGTGTCAACAGATTGAGTTAATTATCAGCTTTCAGACGTCTACCAAGGTCTGACCGTCAGCTATGATGGAGAGACAGATAGAGATGATAAGCAGGGAAGCACTGTGATTATGCAGACTTTACATACCTCAAATGTGAGACTAAAATATCTGTCTTTTAGTTTGGAAAAACGTGTGAAGCTCTGTAACAAACTAGTCAGCTGTATATCTATTGTCAACTTTCAAATGCAGCCAGTTTATAAGGATCTACATAGGTAGAACCTAAACTTGCTTTATAAGAGAAATTCTTATTCATTTCTATGGTTTCAGCAAATATTGATTTACTGTTGTACAACTTTTGCCAATCTGGTCTCGTAAAAATATGTACCTCTGTGCATTTTTTTTGTGCCTTACTGCAAGTTTTAAAGAGAAATGTCCATTAACATTTACAAAATACAGGGTCAATACGTGAACCCTGTCACATATTAAAACTAACATAAAAGCGCATTTGTTGATGCAACCGTGCCATTTCAACTTCCTTTTACACTGATTTAAACAGTTTTTTCAAACTGTAGTTACACAGGATTTGAACCAGAGCTCCTCACCTCTCTAGTACATTACTGTCTCACTAAAAGTGCACCGAGGTAAGTTTATGAGACCGGGTAGACTTTGGCAGCAATTCAGCGATGTCCAGAATATCATGTGATTAAGGCACACATGATTTAAGGGATAGTTCTCCCAAAATACAATTTCTGCCATTAATTACTCTCATGTTGTTCCAAAGCCATTAGACCTTCACTCATCTTTGGAACACAAATGTTGATGAAATCTGAGAGCTTTTTGACTCTGCATGGATTGGCACAGCAACTAACATTCAAGGCCCAGAAAGGTAGTAAGCACATTGTTAAAATAGACATAGTTGAAATGTGACTTCAGTGGTTCAACCATAATTTTATGAAGCTATGAGAAAACTTCTTGTACAGAGAAAACAAAAATGTGACTTTATTAATCAATTTCTTCTCTTTTGTGTCAGTATTTGCCACATGTTCACAAAAGTATGTATGCGGATACAGGAGTAGTATTCTGTTGTTTATGCGGGATCTTGATTTGTGTTGCAAAGATGAATGAAGGTCATACAGGTTTGGAATGACATAAGGGTGAGTAATACATTTTTGGTGAAATATTCCTTATGCTGGCTAGTGGGTGTGCTGTGGAGGTTCATATCGCCCCATAATAATGTAAACATCTCTAATATTACCTTTCTAATATTAGTTTGATCCTGTGCATTTGGAATTGCATTAGTCCTAACTAGGTATTTTAGTCAGCATAATAAAGGAAACCCTAATGTTGGAAGCAAATGATGTCAAAGAGTACATTTTCCACGGCCGAGCCAAACCATTTTCATTGTTTAACTGTTGTATACCCATGCAGCCAGCATGGTTTCACAACTGTGGGGCTGAGAACAGAGATTGTTAGTTGTTGCCTTGGTAACAGAAGTGTTTACATACTGTATGAGATGTAAATAGCGATTGCATTATGAAAGATATGTTTGTGTTTCCTTGTGTTCCAAAGACAACAAACAAGCGACCCATCACGAGTGGCGGCAACACAACACACACTTTTATCATAGTTCATGCTTTGTAAATTAATACATTTTGACATTTTAATCACATAACCAACTTTATATGTAGGGCTTTTCTATTGTTGTAAATTTGCTTAGTAGCTCACCTGATTAAAAAAAAAGCTCTTGTTGCTTTAGCCAATGAGGCTTTATTTTATGATTGCTTTGGTTAACGTTAACAAAATGTTCTCATAAACCACAATAGAGCGTTAACCTTTTAGCTCTACTAACTGCACATTTCGTTTATGAACTGTTGTGACACAAAAAAACAAGCATATTTTAAATGCCACTCACTTAAAGTGTTGCTAAACATGCTAGAAACAACATCATTTGTAGAAATGTCACCATAAGATGGTTATTTTAAGGACTATTCACAATACAACACTTGAGAACAATATCTATTTCAGACTTTTATGAAGTTTGGCACCAGCATGTGTGAGGATGGTCATCGACTGCATACACCATCCTCCAGCAGCACCTGCCCAGCTTCAGGAGCTGTCAGTTCTAGATGTAAGGGTTGCCATAATCTCAGCTGCGGTCACTGGGAAGGTGGGTGGTAAAAGAGCAATTGTTTAAGGTTAAAGACAGCGAATAAGACCTAACCGCTTTCACCCCGTAAAACGCCACCATATGATATGATTTTTATGCCTCGGTGCAGCTTCTGTATTACCGTAACCTCCAAATGACATCCAACTAACATCTGGAAGATGTTATCCATCACCTGGCCTAGGCTTTGTGGCGTAATTTGAGCTGAAGTCATGAGCGGTGCAAGATGTTGTCTCAGAGTCGGGTGCGTTGCTCTCGATGGAACCATAGAGCAGCGCTCGCTCACAGCAGGGTAGCTTAATGCGACATGTACTCATAATGGCCCAGATACGATATTTTGTATGTTGTGGCGTTATTGTGTCTCTGTTTCTCATAATGGCCCATAATAAGCACAGCAGCACAGCTGGCGTGTTTTGGAGATGGCACTTCCTTAGGGAGTGTTCCGCCGAGAAATAATGACGGCTTTGATTGGACGATGGGGAGAGAGTGGCAGTTCCTGCTCTTTTGTTCCATTGTGCAGAAGATGGAATGGGAAAAGAGTGTGAGCGAGTGTGTTGGGAGATTATACACAGCTGTTGGAGATGTCATATTAAAGACACACTTCACACACACACACGTGCATATCTTTCTGCCCTTTCCTGGCAAGACAACGCCCAAAAACATAATATTATAACTTAAATCAGTCAAAAATAAGTACAAAAGACAAACACAAAGGACAGGTGTGCATGCATGTGGAAATGCATTTTCATAAATATATGATCTCTTTCGGCCTTTTAATTACTATGCAGTTTTATGAACCCTAAAAGCAGATATAAACATCACAAGCAAAAAATATTTTTTTTGGGGGGGGGGCTTGAGTGGCACTAGCTAACATCCTTTATGATCATAGAAATAAATGAATAACACCTTTATTTTTAGGCGAAAGCAGCATATGTTCTCACTCTTCGTCACGGATGCAGACAAACGTACACACTTTTTTTTTTTTTTCTGTTTGAGTGAATTTTCCATTAGAGTCTGCAAAGATCACAGGTTGGGTTGTTTCCTGCCACTGCAAGAGCGCAACCACAGCAGCTAACCAGTATCTGCTCTCACTGCAGCACCCAGGGCATTAATAACACACTCATCTGCACACACTCACACACTTCTTTTAACCTCAGCTGCAAGTTCTGTCTCTCTAAGATTTTCCATCTTTGCTTTACAGGCAACTGCATTACCCAAAAGTCACACCACACATGCACACTTACACGCAAGTATATATGTTCCTAGGTTTAGTATAAAGTTCTTTGATATTTACATGCATTTTTCTTCAGGTTTTGAGTGATGCACACTACAAGATGAACTCTAAAATGTAAGTACATACATTATTGTAAAAATAGAAGCACTCCATTTAATTTAAAAATATATTTTGTCAAAATGTTTAGTTTTTCAATACCAATTCAAAATATCCCGAAAACAACATTGCCACTTCAAAACATTTGAGTTTCAAGTTTTCTTCTTTCATATTGTGATGAACATCTGAAAATCAGAGATTATTGAAAATTAAAAAATAAAGGATGAGGATTTTGATTTTCATGCACCCAGATGAAATATGACATTTTGATTAAACATTCACTTATTAATTTTCACAATAACATTTACAACATCCATCCAGCAAAATAAAATCAGGTTGAATATTTATTTACTGTTCCTTAAAATCTATACATGGTCAATCAAATCCAAAGCTCTATGTATATACTGATTGCTTTTTGAACTGAGAATAAATAGAATACAAAATAAATTAAAATATCAAATAATCAAGGCTGCCCTTATCCACACAAGTAAAATATATTTTGGGTTTATATTAGGTCTGTATTTAAACCTTGGTCCCCTTTGCATGCTAAACAAGTGCTGTACCATTAGACTAATGTGTTTAACACATTAAAGACTACTGAATAATTAAATCTGTGGTATTTCTTTATGTGTTTTATCTGCACCAAGTTAGCTGTCAGGCCTACCACTGCCAACTACCACTGTTGCCCCTGTGTGCTTATTCATGTTAATGGACAGAATTTGTTGTAGTACTTTACAAGATATGTGAGTGAAAGAACAAAACAAGTCTTGAAGTGTTTGTTTGAGTGAAAGTTTCCCCCTCTCTGTTTCTAATGGGACATCCAGCTGTAACGGCAGACAGACTGTAGCCATAGGGGTGTCTCATGCCCTCAGTTGTCTTTATTAGTCACACTTTTCTGCTCTTCAAAACATAATCACGTGTGCTTTTTATACAAGTTAAATAAGGTAAAAACGAGAGGTTACCATGCTTTAAGCTACATACAATGACATGTGTGCTTGACATGTTTGACAGTGACTCAACAAAAGGTCAAAAATCACTGCCTTATGCTTATGCTAACTTTCTCTCAATCAAAATAGCACAACAATCACCGTAATCCCACAATCCTTCCTTCCTCTATCTCTCACTTCATCTGCCCCCATCAAAGAGAGCAGAGGATGACTGGAGACATTTGGTCGTTGTGATCGCCCACCGTGAAATTGGCCCTTGGGCACGGATGATCGGACGAAAGTCACAAACGTTGTTTGGTGAGCTGTGAGGTGTTGGATTTCTGCATTTATTACTGATAAGGAAGGAGTGGGAGGGGATACCGGACCCAGCCAGGAGAACTCAAACAGACTTCTGTCTGTCCGAAATCTCAGGATAGAATTCAGTCCATCTCAATTTCAGCATTTCTTTCTCTCTGAAGAAACATTTTTAACTTGTAAGTGTTAAAGTTCGTCAAGACAAATTCTCAATGTAGGCTTGAAGTCCTAAACGCATGTTTAAAAATGTTTCAGAAAGCCTTTACGTTTATATCAGTCACACAGATGGGTTGTCCTGCGCTGAACTATAAGATAGAATTTGAACTCTTAAAATGTCAATTTATCTCAAACAGTCCGTGTGTTCGGGAACTCTCCCTCCCTCTCTCTCTCTTCCCATCAGGTCATTCGTTAGGTCAGATGAGACCTTATCTTGTTTGTCTGACACGCTACACTACTTTTTTTAGACAACAAATTAATCAGTGTTTCTGTTCGAAATGGGTAAATCTACTAAGAGTCTTGATAGCGAGTAAAGCTCACAAATCTAATTTTGAGCAACTTAGAAAAGTCACTGCCTAGCAATAAAAACGCTTGACTGTTTCACACATAAACCCACAGTTCCTTCTCCACTGCCATGATATTTTAGATAACTTAAATTGAAGATTGTTTTATATTGTTTAGTCCTGGATATGAACCCTGGTCCCCTTTGCATGCTAAATAAGTGCTGTACCATTAGAATACTAAATAATTCAAGCTGTGGTATTTTTTCATGTTGATTTTAAAAGGTTTAAAACAACGTAGAAAGTTCTAACAAGATTCTCTCAAACAAACCTTCTGTCAGTAACGTTAGTGGAACATTGTTCAAAATTATGTTCTTCTGGTCCATAACAATGTTTTTGAAATGTTAGCACAAAAATGTTGTTTATGCATCATTCAAAGACTTTTTATGAAACATTTCGTTGGATGTTTGTATGAAAGGTTTAAAAATGTTGCTACTTCAGAACCTTCCAAGAAAAGGGAACGTAAAAAGTAAAATTCCATTGATGTTTTCTCATCAATAAAAACATTTGTAAAACATGTAAAAAACGAAAGTTTTGAACGTTCAAAAAACATTTAAAAAATGCTTTCAGATTTTAATGGGAACATTAGCAGGTTGTTCTTCTATTTGGGTCGTAGGTGATCAGTTGGATGTAATTAAATGAGGGAGATATAATTCTTTATTCTTTAGAAAAGTATATGTATGGCAACTTCCCATTATGACAAAATAACCCTATATTGGAAAATGTGTTCAATTACTTTAATTGCAATAATGGGGAAAAAAAACAACTAATCAAACCAATAAAACACTGCTGAATATTGTGCTTTTAAATGTATTATGTATACATTCTAAAATGCTTAAATAAAATAATAATAGATGAATATAATTGCAAAAAGTGATTAAGTGATACAAAAGCTGATTGCTAAAACACTGTTTACCATATAAGAGACATTGTGAAAGCTAATGCAAATGAGTCTTGACTGGACGCATTGCTGATTCCCCATAGTTTACACAGTGGTCTTAATCTTTAACTGCTTGTCCTGTTTTTGTGTAAGCTCATTTTACATGCTAGGTTCGTCACAGGTTTCAGAATATCCTAAGGCCAGAGTCGTGATGTATGTGTGACCTCTTTACCCTATCGGTCAAACCCAACCTCTCACCTTTAACCTGCCATGTGACCTGCCCCTGATGGATTTTTGTAGCTGCTCCTCTGAGCTGTGAAACATAAACTGTACAGAAGAGAGTCGACAGGACAGCACCATCCTGACACTGAGAGCTATCTGATATGCTATAACTCTAAAATGTCACCTCCACTTGAAAACGTTCCTTGAGATCTCTGTGTTTGCCAAATTATTTATGACAAATAAGTCATCTCATGGGTTTTCCCGCTTAACTAATTGCCCGCTTGCAAGATATATTAGTTAAATGGGGTTCTCACCTTCCACAAACAGTTTAAATAAACTCAGCAAATCCTTCAGAATATGTTAATCCTGATTGGTTCACACGTAACACACAAGAAATCATGTTCTCTGCTCTCCGCAGCATTCCAAAGAACTTTTCCAAGATCCAAAGTGCCCCCTACAGGATAATAGTGGATTTCATCTGCAGTCCCACACTGTCAAACTATCAAACACACATATTACATATCAACACAAGCGGATGTAACAACAAATGTGTCAGCAGAACATTATTTCTGGCATCATATTGTTAGGTTTGAATCACTGTATAAATAATAATAGTGGAGATAAACCAAAAATAAAGACAATCAGACTATTGTAAACAGCTCAAAGCTCTAAATGGGAGACATTCTAAGTCAAGGACACTGGGTTTCAAGTCAAGGCTTTTGCACTCCTACAGACTCATAAAGTGAGGGAACAAATTGATGTTCTCATGTGACTTCATGCCAACATTCAACTCAAAACAGTCAACAAATCACTTTCCCTGTCCGTGCTGTTTATAGCCTCAGACATAGACCTACAATCCAGAAACCGTTTAAATCCCCACCTTGTACGCTTGGGAAATGCCTTAGAGATTCAACAAACTCTCTGGTGATGAAATAACGGCTTTTTTTAGTCCCAAAGAGGAACCAACTAACCAGCTGGAGAAAACTATCAGTTAGAATTCCCATTCATCTCAATAATGTTGCACAGCACTACGCTTGGTATCTTTCCTCTGTTGGACACAAAAGGAGATATTTCGAAGAATGTTGGAATAGCTGAAGGCAGCTATAGTATTTTCGTTTTTTGTATAATGGAAGTCAACCTACTTTCTTCAAAATATCCTCTTTAGTGTCCAAAAGAAGAAATACATTCTTATTGGTTTAGAACAAGTGGAGGGTGAGACCATGTTTTGGGGTGAATCATCCCTTTATGAGACCTCCAAATGCTAATTCTAAGAAATATTTGACATGGTTTGAAACATCTATACACAGCTGTTTTTGAATGGCCTTCATTAGAGAAAGATGCTTTTTGGTTGCAGAGCATGTAGTTACAGCATCTACCAGCAGGGGCTAACTAGCTAAACAACTGCTGTTTACCTATAGGTTAAGAGCAACATAGCAAGTTTCCTGGATGCAACAAACATTTTTGCATGTTGGATTCTTTAGGTTTATTTAGATTAACTTAGCCCTTGGCAACTGATAAAGAAATGCGCAGATGCAACACACACAGTTTGTGACAGTGCAGGACCTCATTCCGCTCCTTCTGCTCCCCCCTACTAGGAGACCCACAGCTGCGCAAGCCAGGTGCTATCTACTCTAACACACACACACACACACACACATTCACACACTTCCACCCGCCAACGAACCCAGCAGGAAATGCCTAATACCAGTTTTAGAATGATGCCACTATGCCAGCAGGAAAGTGTGCAGCACTCGCTCACGTTCCCTTGTGGGGATCAGTGTCTGGAGACCTTCAGAAGAAAGTCTCCAGATGACAGATACGAACAACATGAACACAGCGATACTGATGTAATATCGACTTGGGAGTAAAGATGAAATAAAATCTTCAAAACGGGGGAGAAGACTGTCATTAAAAACCCACACTGATCGCCCTCTGATCATCTGTGTTGGTTGTGGCCCTCACATTCAGTGAACTTTACTTTATAATAGTCTTTCTGGAGTCTTAAAGCTCACTTTACATATAATGCTTTTCTTGGTGTTTAAATGTATAAATATTTTTACAGAGGTAATAGCAATCGAACAGGTGTGTCACCCTGGGTATTTCATGCATGTCAGATTTGATCATAAAATCACTGTATTAAAACAAATAAGCATCTTTTAAGGATCTTCAATGGATATTTTAAGCATCCATTAAAAAGCACAATCTTTTAGCATAGTGCCACATAAATGGCCTTTACTTGTGACTACATATTCAGTGTATAGCCTCAGGTACTATAGTATAGACTAAAGTACACAGAAAAATATTTTTAAATTCTAAATAAATTATTGGAGAAGGTTTTACAAGAACAAGTCTTTCTACTTTAAAATGTAACATTCAGTTCAATGTTTTACTTAGCATTTATTGTTCTGAAATTTTGTGTATGCAACTTTTTTTCAAAATAGGACTATTTACTTTAAATTTTAGATATGACAAGGTTTTAGTTTGATGAAGTATGTGCAACAGTGTTATTTTAATAGTGAGATAATATTAGTGGTAATTTATTATTAAATTATTATTATACACTTTTTAATTTTATTATAAGTTTTATTTTTTAAACTTTGTTGTATATGTGTCTATTGACCAATTTTTGTTTGTTAAATGTCTACATATTGTACATTTTATTCCATTTTTAATTGTTGTTATTTTAGTACATTGGGTTACATCAAACTTTTTTTTTTTTTTTAGATTTACTATATTTCTATTTACTATTTACTTTATTTTAAGTAACGGAAATCTTCCTTGCAGTTTTGGTTTCAGTTAACTATAATTAAGATGTGCCATGGTTACTTTTCATATAAAGCGTCACCTTCCTTCATCTTTAAAAGCCCCTCCACCTCCTGTTCTCTCTCCCACAGGTGAGACCCAGGCCAGAGTACACCAAAAAAGTACATCAGCTATTTCTGTCTGTGGCTTACCACACTATTGACGCTGTACCGCTCATACATACTCAGTTATCACGTAGGAGTTATGAAAGCAGCATATACAAACACAGCACATTTAGACAAACAAACACACTACAGAAAAGGTTCGATGTTCAAAACTGATCAGCAAGCAAAAAAAAAAAAACCTTGCTGATGTGTGCTTGTATCATATCTCCTCAAGACTTTTCAAGAAAACGCTACAGGTGTACAGCACAAAAAATCTGCTCTTAGTCAATCGGACCCAATGGATCACGTGGTCGGAAGAGTTGTTGCCCAGGAAATGATGCTTCATCGGAATGGAAACTTTAGTGCGGCCCACCACAACAGAGACACCGTGTGAGTGTGTGTAAACAGCGCAATGCCTTCTCAAAACCTCACATTGAGTGCGGTCACGCACTCACCTCTAAGTTTTCCATCCACAAGATGTCAGACCAGTATTTTGTCACCGGATGTTTTTCAAGGTCAGGGGTAAAAAAATAGATTCTCTGCTTGTGATCTTTATGTCTCTCCATCTCGCTGTGCACCTGCAGACCTGCGGCGCTAGTCCAGCAGTCGTGTGGCCTACTGGCTACTGGTATTTTCAACTGTGGTTTCAACGCCACTTTTTCCATTTGAACTCTGCTTTGGGGATTGATTATCGCAAATCGATGTATTTTGAGGCTTAATTCATAATAATCTGGTCTGACTTAGTCTCTGCACTCTCAGAAATAAAGATGCAAAAACTTTTGTACCTAAAGGGCCCTGTCTGGTACCTACTTAAAGTGTACATATTTCAATCTAATAGGTACCGCCCCAGTGACAGCTTTTATACCTTTATTTCTTTTTCAATTGTTTATTAATCATGTTTAAAAAAACATTTTTTTTTTAAACGCACTCAGAACTTTTTCGTTTCAGAGCAAAAGGATGCATTTTTTAGCATGCTATATTTACATCTCTTTATCAATACATAGTGACACCTAGTGGTGCGGATGTACATTCATTCAAACGCAAAAAGATTTCTATTAAAAGTGCCATTTGTAGACAGCTATAATTCAGTAGTGTTAAGTAACAGGTAAGTCACCATTGGTCATGTGATTGCAACATGATGGCCTACATAACCACTCAATGTTAAATAAAAAGGCTTGCGTTAAGCAACTGTTTGTATTCACCTAATGCAGATGCATGTCTTTTTAACATTCTTAAAGCATTTACAACATTTTAAGGAGGAAAAACCTGAGTAATAATATTGTAATCATTCTGAAGACAGAACACTGTTTTAACCTGCAAATGGCTTTAAAGGGGTCATGATGTGTTTTTCCCCCCTTTATTTTAATCTGTTCCTTTAGGTTTACATAATGTTGCACAAAAACCAAATAAATATGTTTAAAAAAAAGTTTTTTTTAACCCTCATTCTGACCCTCTGTCTAAATATAAATATTTTTTAAGGGGTTACTCCTTTAATGTTTGTCAGAAATGGACCACTATTATGATTGGCTAATGCCATTGCACAGGAAACAGTATCATCGCCCCCTCACTAAACTGCATGTGAGTGTTTCACAGCACAATCAAAATAAAATGGTAATTTTGAAATTGTGCAAATTGTGCATTTTGAAATCATTTACTCACGGTTTGCGAGGCAGCTGCAGTCAGATCTAGTACCGCTTCATCTTTCAACAAATGTTTCTTTGTGTACTCTCCATGAAATGGTGCCTTGTTTACAAAGCAAAATACACCAAACAATTCTCTGACATGATCCGTGATGCCATTAAAAATAGACTATTCACTTCTGATATCTGTACAAACAATCTGTTTAAACCAAACGCATCAAAGCAAGCTTTTTTTCACTCCATTTGTCCGATTGACCACACAATCAAGTACGCAGCTCTGCATACTGTATCCAGTGTAGACAAAACAGGGGCAGTGAGTGTAATTTCTATTTGATTTTAACACAAAACAACACTTGCTTTCAGCATAATCAAGTATCAAACTGGCGATTGAACGGCAGTGGGTGTGGCCTATGGTGAGAAGATGACTATTTGTCGATGTCTTGCTCTGGAGTCATTGTAGTGAGGGGAATTTTTTAAGCTATGAAACTCGCAAAGTGTTTTAATAGTACAAAGATCTCTAAAAGATCAAGGAAAATTTGATTTCTTATGTCTTGACCCCTTAAAGGGACAAACCTTTAAAACAACGCAAGACTCAAAAATATAGTGTTTTTTTAGATTTAGACTTACATACTCTTCATAAATAAGCACACACACACATATGCACTCCTACAGGAAGAGTGGGTGTCTGGGAGCAGCTGCATGGGAGAGATGTCGAATGCGGTTTCCTCCGATGAACCTTTCCTCCCTACGTCTTATCAGTCAAGCAGAGAGGTGAATGTGTTGTTAAAGTAACCTGGTTGGTAACATTCATCAGCGAGATCTCTGCCTGAGAAATAAACACATCTCAGCTTTAGGGGAGAGCGCCTAGAAAACAAAGTAGGACAGAGAAAAAAACTCATTCATTACAAATTACATTATTTTACTTGATATATAATTAACATTACTCTCAAATCAGGGCTATTAATAACATTAAAACTTAAGATGACCCTTCTGTCACTGCAGCTGCAATGTGTATTTAAGAGTGAAGGTCACGGCTGGGTTTTCCCTGTGAATAAAGCATCTTGATTACACTGTTAGGAAGGTCCCTCATTGACACATTTCCACACACTCATCATTCACAAAATTCTATACATCCCCTACAACTGTTGATTTATTAAACGTTTTAGCTGATCTGATAATGGTTTCTGACCAACAAGAATATTGCAACTCTGTTTAGCATATTTTATGATATAAATAAACTTCTATTGAGAAAAAAAAAAAAAAGATGAACATTCTCGTTCATCTGGGGCTAATCAATTATTACAGTAGATCACACCAGGAAGGTGGATGTGTAACTATATTATGTTTATTAACTACACAGGTTCTTTTGTAACACTTTATTTTAGAGTCTCCTAGAGACGTCATGCATATTACTACAATATTAGCCATTTATTAGTAGTAATTAAGCACACATCAATGTCTTATTCTACATCCATAATCTTACCAAATACCTAAACTAAACAGCTACCTTACTAACCATTAATTAGCACCAAATTAGGAATTAAATGAGAGAAAAGTTAGTAGTAGCAGTTAATAGTGAAGAAGTGTTACCTGTATTCTAAAGTGCTACTTTAGAAATGTTTTGGTTCTTTTTAATGTACATTTTTACATACACTAATACAGTTTTATCATTTAAAGGTGGATGCTTGAGATATTGCCTCTTATGTAGCTGTGTTTTTATAGTGCATTTATAGTGCATACATTTTTACATTAGTTTTAAATAGGTTTGAAATACGTTAATGCAAGTAGTTTACAAAATGTTGGTAGTTCATTATATAATGTAAAAAAGTTACTGAAACTTTTTTAGGTGCTACCAGTGACTGAAGGGTGTGTCAAAATATATTTGCGTGAGAACTAGGTTATAGGAGTTGCCTTTGCATGAATGTTTAGGTGTGTTTAACTAAATATGACAATACCTTTTGGAGACTAACATTTGAAAAAATGGATAATGTTAAGTGTTGGGTTAGATTACAGCAATTATAATTAGCTATATGCAAAAGAAGACTATTGTATGCCCTCATTAGCTAAGTGTGTGAGTGTATGTGTGTGTGTGTGTGTGTGCGCGCAAGGCGGCTAGGTGCAGAAGAGAAGCAAATGAGTCATTGCGGGGCAAAGTAAGATGCTGTTTTGGAGAAATACACTTTCTGCACCCATCCTCAACCTGTCCTTCGCACACACACCCTTATATGTACACACACACAGACAAACACATTCGTCTGTCCCACGCAGTTAAAAGCTACAGCGAGGTTCGCCCACGCAGTATTGCATACTGCACTCTGCGGCCTGCTGCACTGAGTCTGAGTGCAGTGAGAGCCTTGTTTAACCGCAGTAAAAACAACGTGTCTTCTTTGTGATGATATTAACTTCTCGATACTTTTTTTGCTGGGCTGGAGCGGATCACACAACAACAGGATGCCCAGGTTTGAGATCTGCTGAAAAACAATCTTCTTCTCAGCTCCAGCACAACAACACTACACTCATGTACCTGAAAGTCTCTTTTAAGCCCCACCCACAGGAAAGACAAATCACACGATCTATTTTTTTTTAATCGCAAGTGCTTTTCCTCTGTAGCAATAACATCAGGAAAAGCAAATTGAGATTACTTAAATTTCCTTCCTCTCATTTTTCTATTTAAAAGAAGAAATCAGTAATAAACAAAACATATTTTTCTTCTGGAAATTTGGAAGAGATCAGCAACTCAGAAACTCATTTGAGATGTCCAGTACTGTCAAAAGTTAAAATATGTTCCAAATAATGTTATTTCGGTTAAATAAACATTCTTTCAGTTCTTCCAGGGTTATGTGCTATTCAGAACTGAATTATAAATGCCTTTTATTTTTTATGTAGGAATGAAGAATTTAAATCAGTTGAAATTCAAAGAACTGTACTGTAGAAAAATCCGATGAAACAAACTTGCCTATATACAATTAAAAAATGCAAAAAACCTTGAGGTTTAAAGGTTTCTAGGCCTTTATTGGCTAAATTAACTTCCTCTTTCTATTCAGTTCAGCTTCCTGACAGGTGTGGCCAATTGAATTCCAATTCTCACTCATGAATACAAAAAGAGCAACTCGTGAAAAGATTACAAGAATGTCTCTTAAAGTGATTAGTATTAATACTCATAGTCGATACATTTATAGTTCACTTCATAGTTGAAGGGAAAGTTTTTTACTTAAGTGATTTAACTTCTAATTTAAACTTCATTCAGGAAGATCTGATGCTTTGAACAAGAATAAGATTCAATCATCAGAAGAGAGGAAGCGGTTTATGCCTATAGATATTACACTATCACTAAATAGACATGTTGCATTCATTTCCGTTTTCATTTTAAGCAATACAATTTTCCTCTAAAGCAGTGGCTCTCAAAGCTTTTTAACTCTAAGGCCTCTCATTGCCCACAAAAATATACAAAGGCACTATTACTTTTCTAGTTGTTCATGACGAATTTTGAAAATGTTCTCAATCTTTGCCTGATAAAAATGTTTTAGGACTTTACAACATACCTAGAAATAACAATGCTCATGATGTTTATCCCAGTTACAAGATACATGAGAGATTGTATTATTTATATTACTTTTCCAGGTCTAGAAATATTGCTATGTCTTTATTTGGTTGAGAATCACTGGTGTAAACAGTAAAACAAACCAAAAAAAGTGCAAAAGGGTTCAGATTCAGCGCTAATGCAACTGAATCAAAAAACAAGATGGAAGTTTTTGGCCTGCTGTTTTCAAACAAGTCAGTTGAGTTTTATCTTAAATCTTAAGAGTTTGCCGGTGTCTTAAAAAGATCAGGTTTGTCAATGTGAAACATCTTGCAGCAGAACACACTGATATCTATCACACTCACATTTCCTTTTCCTGTTTACGCATCAGTTGATGGGCGATAGCAGTGGACAGTCTGTTTGATGTCAGATGGTGACCCAAATAAGCTACAAAAAGCTTTGTGCATGCCTGTGGCCTCTCTCGAAACACCCAGAGGTCTGATGGGGATGTGAACTATACTCTCAAAGGTGCGTCTGTGCGTAAGCGAGCGAGCGTCTGTGCGTGAGGGTCAAAGTGGGCTATAATTGTGTGTTCGCAGCTGTACGCGAGTGTGTGAGAAACGGCCACAGCTGAGGAACCTCCTAATGGAGCAATCACGACTGGTTGCGAGAGCGCGTATGTGTGTGTGTACTGAGGGCACACTGCTGTCTCTGTGCTGCCCAGTAAGCTTCACTGTTCTCCGGGCAGCACATCTGCGAGATGTGGGCGGTGTGGAGCACCGGTGTCTCTTCCTCTCTCACAATATCTCCGCCTTTATTTTTTCTTCTGTTCTACACATCTTCCCTTATAGGGATTTTTGACCTTTGCCCCTGTGGTAACAGCACCACCCATCCCTCTCACTCTCTCACACACACACACACACACTCTGGGGGTAGGAGGGGAATATCAGAGTGTGTCATCGTGTCCGGTCGCAACGCACGTGCATGTGACTGGCTGGTGGCCTCCTCACTGAGTGACTCTCCACTGCACCTGTGTGTGTGTGAGAGAGACTCAAGACAGGAAACACAGAAATAACTGCCGAGTGTCTTCATCCTGTGCCGAAGTGTGTGTGTAAGTGAGAGGGAGGAGTCAGACACTTGCACCTGGACAGTTTGGCTCTGTCACACTCACTGCCTTCATACTGTTGCACAAAGTCACCAATATGATCAGAGACGGAAAGAGAGATAGGGCGAGGATTAATACAGACACAGAGTAGATGATCTTTTGTATGTAAGATCCAAAATTAACCTCACCTGCCAATGACCTGTATATATTTATCAGCCATTATTTGTTTAGGATATATTTATATAGGTTTAGCATTGGCTTTTATAAATATATATATATATATATATATATATATCCATTCTGAATACATACATATATATATATATGTTTGTGTGTGCGTAGTATAAAAGTGGCCCAATTCATTTGAATTCATAATGGACATATATATACACATAACATAACATAAAAAAGATAACATCTTAATATATATCAGACATCATATAACCAAACACAACACAACACATCATAACACAAATATGATCACATTCAGAACATGAATCATGAAAACTGATCATTTACCATAACATAACACATCACACTGAACCTAACCTAACATATAAAACAACATAAAAGCAAATAACAACACATATAACATCACAAAAACACACATCAAAATATATAACAAACGCAGAATTTAATTGTGTACCCTCTTTGTATACCATCAGTCACATAAAGAGCTAAAGAGAGCTAAACCACTGTCCCACATATAGTTACTGAGATATGAGTGAGGCCGTTTTTCCAAAATACTTTTTCAGTTTTAAGAATCAGCCACTGATCTATCAGATCGGTAGGCAGCAGTAACCACAAAGGGACATACCCAGAGTCAAGCTGACTTTTATAGCGAAGTGGCACATACAAGCCAAACAGAAACATGTGCATAAATGCAAAAAATATCACCATCATACCAAAATAACCTCAGAAAGGGAGGGGGGAGGAAGAGGCTGAGAAAGAGTGAGAGAGAGAGAGACAGATAGAGAAAGCCAAAGAGAGAGAGAGACACTGAGCACCTGCAAGCACGGTCCACACCTACACACAGGTGTCAGGAAGAGATAGACACAAAGAGAAAAAAGAAAAGAAAAGAGAAAATAGAGCAGAGGAAATCAGACTGCGGTCAACAAAAAAGCTTTTTCTAGATTTGTCAGTGTGTCAGGGTGTGTGCGTACAAGTGTGTGTGTCTGGTTCATTGAACATGCCACCACACCTGTGTGTGTATGCTGGTATATTTGTGACTGTACTGGACATAGTAATTCAACTCAAGACAATATACAGCGGGATCAAAAGTCACGATTACCACAAAACATGATATGAAACATGCATATTCTAACAAGATCCTAACCCTTTCGTTAGGTTTCAAATAATACCCACAAAAAATAAGGTTATTTATTAAACTAAAGCACCGATGTTAAGATATTTTTAGGTTTACAAATGACTTTGTGGAAAGGTTGTATGAAAGTCGTTTGACCAAATCTTGGTAATCTGACCTTCGCCAGTGTTTGTGTTTGAGTGGGATCCATACATAGCAGAAATGTGTTTATGTATCCCCTATGAACGTCTGGCGGTGAAAACACAGGTAGGTGCATATAGCACACATGTGGGAGTGTGAAGATGAATGTATCATTTCCCAGAAATCTGTCTCCTCATACAGGTGCTGTGTGAATCATGTGTGCGTCTCATCCCAGAGACAGTCAGAGATGACAGATAACTCAGTGACATCATCAGCCGAGGAGCAGACGGCAACACACCACAAAAGCCTTCCAGAATCCTCCGTTCTGTCAACTTTACAACCTTTTGATCCAGTTTTAGAGCGCATAGCCTTTGTTTCCGGAACCACTAGAACTTACTGCACTTGAGATATCACCCAAACTATCACCATCCAAAGCCAAGTACACCGTATTGAACGAAGCATCGAGGTCAGGTACCGCTGCTTAAATCGGACAGATCAGCATACTCAGCTTTATTTATGCCAGTCAGCAGATCAGTTTGTTGTCAAGCTTTTTCGTTTTCTTAAATGAGCAGCTGACTCATGTTTAGCACTTTACACAGCTGAGGTGTGAAACCGACATATTTACAGTAACCAGTTTATAGCAGGTTTTAAAGCTATTGTTCATATCAAAATGACAGATTGGTCAGCATTTACTTCACCCTCATGTCACTCCAAACCTACACCATTTGCGTTCTCCTGTGGATCACAAAAGAGTGTATATTCAAAAAATATTTGTGCCCAAAACGGTGAAAGTCAATGTAGTGCAGGGAAGAATTAAAATATACTTTTAATAAACAACTGCGATGTATAATACAAAAATAAATATAGCATCTTAGCATTTTGTTAGGTTTCAAATAATAAATCAATACTATAAGAAAACGTATTGATGATGAAGGTTATTTACTTTTGCTTTTTTATTTATTCAATCAAGTTGAACTGTGCTTTTTTAATCAATATTCTGCTGTCATAAATAAAGAAGTATTATATAGTATATATATATAAAGTGCTGTTAAACGATTAATCGCATCCAAAATACGTTTTTGTTTACATAATGTGTGTACTGCTTATATTTATTATGTATAAATTATAATACACACACATGCATGCATATATTTAAGAAAAAACATGTTATGTTTATATTTTAAATATATGTAAATATAATATCAATTATATAAACATAAATATATACATGTAAATATTTTCTAAATATATACATGCATGTGTAGTTATATACACAGCGCACCCACATATATTATATATATTATACTGCTGTCATAAATTATATACACATATATATATATATATATCATACAATATCATATGAATATTATACCATACAATGAAAGTAAACTGTTTTTTTGTCAATATACCGTGAGGTAAATAAGTATTTGATCACTTGATTTTAAACTTTTCTAAGTTCTCTTAGAAATCATGGAGGGGTCTACAATTTTCAGCTGCATTTCCACTGTGGGAGACAGAATCTAAAAAGAAAAATCTGGATATTACATTGTATGATTTTTTAACAATTTATTTGGGAATTACTGTGTCAATAAGTATTTGATCACTTGAGTCAAACAAAATGTAATATTTGATACAGAAGCCTTTGTTAACAATTACAGAGGTCAAACGG
>JAUMHP010000025.1:1843211-1859597 GCA_032361065.1 Enteromius trimaculatus
TACATAAACTGGAAAAACTTAAGTACTGAAGAAACTTACGTCCCCCCCAGAGGATACCTGAGGTCTTGCCATAAAATTTGGCCTATACTAGATGCAGCAAAATTAAGCTGTCTCTTCATCAGAAATGCCTTAAAATACTGTGTCCGGATGCAGGACATTAGGTTTTGGAGCAGACCTTACCAGAGAAATTTAATGTTCTTAATCTTCTTCACTCCGGTGTTCTGGTTCTCATCTTGTACCCTCAATCACACATATTACAGCCAATTAATCTCTCACCTTTGTGCCACTCCCACAGGAATCTGACCTAAATACATCAAGATGAGTTTTTAATCTGAGTGTGTATGATAACGACAGTCTTCAGAAGGCTGGTGCATGAGTCTCAGATGCGTTCTTTGATGACCAGCTGTGAAAGATCTCATTTGAGATCAGCATGGATCCTTCGTCTGTCACACGACAGTGTGGTTTGATTCAAGTCTTCTGGCATAAAAGCAGAGAAATTAGACAAATTAGGCTTCAGTTGAATATTAATCTTTCTTTTATATAAAAGTAGAGAGAGGAAGACGTCTTCCACATATGTTTCTCTGTTACTCAATTTAAACCAGGCTCACACAGTGCACTTTTTTAGTCTTCAGTATTTATTTATTTATTTTTGTACTTATTTGTGCTTAGAAATGCAAATGTGTTGTTAGACCAATAAACATGCTACAATAGAGTAAGAAAGGTTTCCAAGGCAAACAAATCCAGGATTTTTCTTGTTGTTGTTGTTAAGATTGGACCCTTTAAAAAGAACAATTTGTAGATGCATGACTCAAATATGTAGAATGGCCCACCCATCCTGTGTTTCACTTTCATTTCCTGTTTCCTCTGTGTGTGAGAGAGAGAGAGAGTAAAAGAGACTGGGCAAAAAAAAAGTAGAATATAATAAAAAACAAGAATTTCCTGAGAATGTGTCTGGCCTGGTGAGGGCTGGCCGGAGCTAAGTGCCCAGAGGTCCACAGCTGGCCCCTGACCCACAAATGAAGAATTAGCAGAACATTCTGGCAATTAGAGCCCAAATCCCTGGGCTGAGCAGGAATGCCAGAGAACATTCCTGTGCTGGGAACACCTCCCCAAACCTCTCCAATTTGATCCAGACATAAAACACCCTCACATGCATGCAAGACTTACCCCTGAGAATTAAAAGAAAGAGGGAAAAACTCTCACTTTCAATTTCTTCTTTCTGAACCAACCAGCAATGATGGAAAACCTCCTTGCTAAAGAGTCCAGCTTAGACCAGTGTGAAATGGTCAAGGCTGGTTTGTTTCTGGTTTGATGAAGAAGAGAAGAGGATGGGACATAATTCTCCTAGTTGTTAAGGTTTCTCTTTGAGAAGAAATCTGAGCTGTGCTTTTTTCTGCTTTAACACCTTGTAGAGTGAGAGAAAGAGAAAGAGAGAGAGAGAGAGAGAGAGAGAGGGAGGAAGAGAGAGAGATCAGTGGCAGTGATAATTGCATGGTTGAGGTGGACTGAGGTTAATGAATCTCTCCTTCATCGTTCTGACCTTTTCTAGTATCAACCCTTTGTTCTTTCTGGACATTTTTTAATGACAAGCTTTAAATAATTTATCTAACTTATTTCCCTTCATTAGCCATTGCCTGTGACATTTTCCCACTCCGCCTCACATCTTTCAGAGAATATCATCATTGATTTTTTTTTTTCCACCCTGATTTTTCTTCAATCATGATTCCATTAAAAATGAAGTTATCACACACATGCTTTCTCTCTACAGTGCATGGCTGAGGTTTGAACATGCATGAGATGTTTGTAATCAGAGACTACTATGAGCTCATTAATCGTACCTGGAGTATAGCAAACTATGAAATAATGAAGGAAATTATTTATTTGGAATGTACAGGTTCTGCAAATATCATCAGCCAGTAATGATCAAACTCTGTTTATAATATAGAGAGTGGCTGTTATCACATACCTAAATGCTAATCTAACCTAACCTAAGTTTTGATCAAATGCTATTATTGTCAATTCTGCTTGTTGACGTTTTAAACTTGTTAGCAGAAATGATCCAACTGGCTAATATAGATTCACAAGAATATTATATATATTATCAGTGTTGGGGAAAGTTACTTTTAAAATTAATGCATTAAAAATATTGTGTTACTTCCTAAGAAGTAACTAATTAAGTTATTAATTAGTTAATTATTAATACATTCAATTACTTTTGAATTATTTTTTAAACATATGCCGATTTTGAGTGCAAATGTAAAAGCACACCAAAAAGTTTCACGAATAAACCTCAGTCTGAAGAAAAAGTATAAAGTAGAATACAGGAGATGAAAGTTCAATACACTTCAGCAATAAAAAATAAAAACACTAATATTACTATTATTAAATTATACAGTATTTAGTTTTGAAGTCAATTTTGCTTGTAAGTATGGTTGAACTAAATATGAAATTACGCATTTAAATTCATTAAAATGTAAGAGTCATAAAATAATAATAATAATGAAAAAATTTTAATGGTATTGAAACAATTTGCAGGGCATTAGAAATGTAAACTACTGACCTGACCACAAATACCGAGACCTGAAGGTGAAGTAAGATATGTTTCTGGCTTGTGCAAATCTAGGATGCTTTTATGGCTGGTTGCCCAGTTTTTTTGCACACTGACTTTGTATGAGGTTACTAGATGGTTGCTTACAAGCCTGTGTGTTCTTTATTACCAAATGAAACTCATATATCTAATGAATGTTTAAAAGATTCCAAAAATCGAGGAATTTGAGATTTTGAGAACAAAAGACTGAAGAGCGAGAACAGGGTTAGACTTATTTAAAGATCAGTTTGAGAAAATGAAATGCAGAACTACTCTTGATTCCAGATGTAGACCACAGTGGAGATTTGATTAAACTCCTCTGGCTCACAGTCTCAGTATGACGGGAAACTCTCGTAGGGAACAGTGGGAACTCCTGCTGTTTCAGACACTCTAATGACTCTAAATAACCAGCCAAACGGCCGCACCCCCTCAGGCCGTGTGTGCTTCCATCCCAGCTTTTCACTGAACTGATCATTTTCAAGATAAATGGATCAATTAGAGAGACGGTCCGTTCTGGCCATCTTTCCTTGCACTGGACATCTGTTGTAGTTTTGTTTATTCTGCATGTCTGCACTTAGACTTTGAAAGGATCCTCCAGAAAATCTGCTTCTGGCAGGAAATGCAAACAGTATGTTTACCCATCTTTACTTTATCTTGGCGAGAGTGCCATCCGTGTCCATGTGCCATCTTGTATTGAGGTTGTCAGATGAGGGTTCAGATTCTCTTGACAGGTGTTAAGCACAGGAAGAATGAGGAAATTACAGAGAACGGGAGAGGGAGAGATTAATTAATCAACGCCATATGCGGCTGCATGAAAGTTGAGACAGCATCTGTACGTTCACAAACAAAGTAACATAATTAAACACACTGCCATTTATGAGGTACTGTACTGCTGTGTTTACAGGATGATTTGATTTCGGTGAGTAATAGGGCTGAACCTCAGCTCTGATTAGAGTAAACAGATCTCATCTGATACGACATCAGCGGTTAATGAGAGCTGAAATGAGAAAACGCAATACAGTCAGTAGAGAAAGCATCCAAGTCCCACAGTTCCATGCCAAGATGGACGTTTCCGAACTTCCTGGCTTGTAAATTGTGTGTTTTTTGTGTGTGAAATGTGGTCTTTGTGAGTGAGTTTGCCTTGAGCAATGTTTCTGTGTGTGTGTGTGTTTACCTAATTATTCTTTGGGGACAAATTTGTGCTCAGAAATTAACTAAATCAGACATTCCTTTGGGGACATCCAGCAGTGCCCTTATTAAAAAAAGCATAAATATTTATAGATATTCATTTATTTAATAATTCAAAAAAATGTATTCATTTTCTTTTAGGAGTTTATCTAGATTTTAGGGTTTATTATGATTTGCAGTTAACATCAAATTCAAATATTTTGTCCTTATTTAAATGAAGTAAAAGGTGTGTGTGTTGGGATTTGTGGTTTACGAGGACACAAATGTGTATAATGACATAGGTACTACAATGTAAACATGGTTTATGAGGACACTTCCTGTGTCCCTGTAAAACAAAAGGCTTAGAAAACATACTAAACAGTGTTTGATGAAATTGTACAGTACTGTACAGTTTCCTGTAAGGGGTAGGTTTAGGTGTAGGGTCAGTGTAGGACAATACCACATACAGTTTATACAGTATAAAAACCATTACGCCTATGGAGAGTCAACGTAAACCACAAATGCAAGTGTGTGTGTGTTTGCATGTGTGTGTGTCTGTATGTGACTGTAAAAAAAATTGTGAATGACTTTTGTGTCTGAAATGTATTTTGTTTTCCTGGGAAAGCACAGCATACACAGACCGATGCCACTCTAACCGATTGGATTTAAATCAAGTTGTACTGTATGACGGCTTTTCAAATGAAGCAGCAAAACAGATGGAAAGCCTCAATGAAACATGAAATGCAGCAGAGGGTTTCGGGGGTCTGTCTCCCACCCCCTCCTTCATTCTCTCATTTTCTTCCTCCTCATTTCTCCCATCTTCCTCTCTCATCCCATCGCCAGTTTCCGCTATTACACACATTCTCATGCTGTAATGAAATATCCTATTTCTGCAGCTGTTGCATTTTCTGGACAGCTTTCCCAGAATGGACGAAGCAATACTTTTGTCATGAGTTTGATAAACAGATGGTACAGAGGTCTTGTGTGTACCATTTTATCTACCATCTCCTTCGCCGACTTTATATGTGCATCTGTACATACCATTCAGAATCCATTAGACAATTTCTGGGGTACTACTTTAGTATAAGGACCAATTCTCAGTTGCTTATTAGTTTGCATATAATTAACATATTGGCTGTTTATGTAAAGCACATATGCTGCATAACTATATTCTACATCTCTAAACCTACCTAATACTTAAACTTACTTATCATTAATTAGGAGCAGAAAATTAGGAGTTCATTGAGGAAGAATTGGACCGTAAAATAAAATGTGACCAATTCAGATAAAATTTTAAATTAAGGTAACACATGGGAAGTAGATTGCGTAACTTACAATTATCATTTTACAGTATGAATTGACCATAAATGTTTTGTACATATCGCTGATGCCGGAAGCATTAGATTATATTAAAAATTTCTAATCTAAACACAAATATATAAAATAATTAACAGAAATGTGGTGAAAATATATGTAAGATATTTTTTAATAAATGTTTAAATAAATTCATAACTTAATTTATGTAAGTAATAAATAAATTTATAATAATATTACTTTATTTAAAATAAATAAATACAATTGTTACTGCACTTTTTGAGCACATCAGTGAGCAGTAGTGAACATGTCAGTATTATTAAAAAAATCAAAACAACAGAATAAAAAATGTTCAGGGAATGAACAGCCTAATCAGTAAAAATACACATTTATTAATGCTTTGTTGCAGCTTGTATTGAACTAATAAACATTCCTCTGATTTGTTACTGTGTCGAATGTGTGCAAGTGGCAATTGAGTAAATTCTCCCATTCATTATATTTTAGCATCCTGTGTAGTGAAGCCAGTTCAGATTCCAGCTCAAGAATTGAAAGCAAATTTTGCTCATCCTCGCTGTCATACCATAAATCTTTCAAAGGAACAAACCAGATAAAATGGTGAACCTGAAGTTGTCCCAGAGGCTCGTGTGAGTGTTATTTTCAGCTGTTGTTCTGCCCATGTCAGTTAATAATGCTTTTTTGTTACACTATAAAGTTAAGCTGGCTAATCCCCTTTTCCCTGAGAAGACGAAAGAATGTGTGTAAGTTTTGTTTTGTAATGAATCTGGGGCTGTCATCAGTATTCACAATGTGGTATTGTACTGTAAGCTTGTCAGAGCTGTTTTTCATGAGTGGAGAGTATCCTAAAGGAGCAAAGCTGCTTTTGACCTGATAAGCTCATTTGAATTCCACATTAATTACTCAAGTACCCTCTAACTCTGTAACGAGACCTCACAGCGAGAGCGAGAGAAAGAGGGAACGAAACGGGAAAGGCGGAGGTAAAAAAGAGAGACAGAGAAAAAAAGGGAGGGAGGGAGGAATGGTAAATTAGCCTGCCCGCCTCCAAGCATTTTCTCTGCCTTGTCAAGGCTAAACTGAGGGCAGCAGGGAGTGGGGTCCAATGTGTCAGAATCTCCGTGGCAACCAATCCCTCAGCCTCCCGTCTACACACACACACACACACACACACACGTGTGAAGCTGCATCCTACTGTGCCCAGGCTGGTGTATGGTTTGCATCTTCGGCCAGATTGCATCTGTTATGGCCACAGACAATTTATGGCACATTTCTCCTCATCTTTTTCTCTCATCAGACATTGCTGTTCTTATCTCTTCCCTCCTGTTTTAGCTCAGCTCTCACTTCACTTGAACCTAAAAACTACATCTCCCACAACCCTCCTGTAGGGTTCTCGGCGAATTTATAATGTAATATTTAGCCTGCTGCTTCTTCTGTTGACTTCATTACAATGAACTAAAGCTACATTTTAGTTTCACAACCTAATTTTATCATATTCAATCCACGGCTACTTAATCATTTTGTGTTGCCACCACATGAATCTCTTGACAACTTAAACTGTGTGTTTCTGGTTGCCAGCATATTTTGGGAGAGAAAATGTTACAGAATGTCTGATGAATTTTACCTTGCTTTATCATATATGTGATAAATTAAGCATGATGTTGTGGGCTATTGCTAGTATAAGCTAATGCTTAATAATACCATTTTAATACTAATTTTTAATA
Organism: Enteromius trimaculatus; assembly: GCA_032361065.1. Lineage (NCBI taxonomy): Eukaryota > Metazoa > Chordata > Actinopteri > Cypriniformes > Cyprinidae > Enteromius > Enteromius trimaculatus. The sequence continues at coordinate 1,850,016 of JAUMHP010000025.1, forward strand.
CTAATGCTTAATAAATTAGGTTGGAAAAACATAATAATTATATTATAATAACATAATAATAAGAAATAAAAACAATAATTTAAAAAGCCTTTCAAATGAACCTAATGATGTGGAGTTAAAACTAAAACTAATTTAACCTAATCCAACTAAATTATCTTGGCTTAATGAAACTGATTTAATCTGAATGAAAGACATTATAAAACTTTCTCCAATTGAGTTATGTAAGAGTAATGGCATTTTTAATGTGTTTTTGAATGTGAGTAATTTAGTTACTATTTCGATTCTAGACTAAATTAGTAAATTATTAAATAAATCCTTTTTATCCTTGCTCTTAATTACAGTTCTTTGACCACTCTTTGTAACATAATAGAATACAAAGCATTACATTTATTATGGTGTTTTTTAAATCAGTTATCATGATGCTTTCTGAAGGATCATGTGACACTGATGATTAAATAATGGCTGCTGAAAATTAATCTTTGCCATGACAGGAATGAATTACATTTTAAATAGAATTATTTGAATAGAGTTTAAATAGAGTTATTTGAAATGGTTATAATATATTTAACAATATTCCTTTTTTTACTATTAAAATAAATGTAGCCTTGGTGAACATAAGAGACTTTTTTTTAAAAAACTATACCATTTTGAACAGTAGTGTGTATTCAGTATTGAGCTCTCAGAAATAAAGGTACAAAAGCTGTCACAGGTTTGTACATAAAGGTTACTTTTTGGTACCTTAAAGGTACACATTAATACTTAAAGTGTACATATTTGAACATAAAAGGTACAAAAGTGTACCTTTTGAAAAGGTACTGCCCCAGTGTCTGCTTTTGTAACTTTATTTCTCAGTGTGTGATATAAAAAAGTTTTGATGGTGTGGCCACATCATACACCTCTAAACTAAAGGTTCCAAGTTTAGCAGCGGCCTAAACCATGACCAGTGTATGAACACACATGCACAAGACGAAGACAATCACACACACTGAGGGGAAATGCGTTGGGGAGTCTGGGAGACTCGCTTCACGAGTTCCTGTGACGTCTGTTTACAGCTTTCAGACGTTTTTTAGCTCTTCCTTGTTATTTCAGTACAGTGTGTACATGTGACATGTGCTTTTTGTGTATGTTGAGTCTTTAGCTTAACTAGAACTAATCATTTTGACATCCACACATGGTCTAGAAAGCACAAAAGCAGGCTTTTTGAAAAGTCTCCCAGCATGCATCTCTCCCATTCCCCTAAACATTACTCATTAAATCTGGCATACGGAAGATGTGCAAGCTATCCACATTCTCTTTCCTTCTCTTTTCTTTTTTCAATCTCTCAAAGGCGAATCCAAAAGTGATGAATCGTCTCCATTCCACCGAACTTTGTTTAGAACGAACAGACAAACCGAGCAGGAAGTGATCCGTTAAACAGCCATGGGCCGCTACACACAGAAATCATTAAAAAGCAGGGAAAGGAGCAGAAAGCACTAAACAGACAGTTATAGAGGGCCCGATTACAGAGCAGGAGGGCCCTGGCCTCAATTAGAGCCTGAATATATATGTAGTCTGGACTCTAATGAAAATGGAGCCTTGTGCCAGCCGTAATTTCCCCTATTGAGCAGATACAGGCAGCTGAAATCACAGGATTAATCTGTTCTCTCTCTCTCTTGGAGAAAAAGAGGCAAGCGTTTCGCTCTCTCCCTCCCTCCCTTTCTACCTCTCTCGTTCTTCGCTTTCATAAAACTGTTACCTGCAGCCATTGCTGAGACATCCACTGGGGAGTAGATGGTTAGACCTGAATACTAATGACTCTGAAGCGTGAGTAGCAAGTGTGTGTTTATCTTTGCTCTTTAATCAACGTTCCCAATCAATTGTGTGCGTGTGTGAACATGTAGACTGGCACAGTCTTCATAAGCACATCAGTGTACGACTCAAACAGGTTTTATGGGTGATGAAACAGAATTTCAGTTGTGTTTGATAATTCATGCGTCAAATGCTGTTTCACAACACTGAGTCATTTTAGTGTGTAACTAATGCTCTGAGCACACAAACATGCACAGTAAATAAGTAAATATTCCTGATTAACACTCGTTTATGTCAGTTTGGACATGATTGGTTGATGCCAGTCGTGCACTGTTGTGTTTTGTATTTTTGTATGCTGCTTAATCTGTTGTTTCTTGCTTGAAAATTCTGTCATCATTTACTCACCCAGTTTGTTCCAAACCTGCATGAATACGTAAATGATGGACTGTCTCTTTAAAAGTGCTTTTAGTGATGATTTAGCCACATCAAAATCAAACACAAAATGCCTGACAGAAAAAGGTCATAGCTCACAATTTCAGTACCATTGCAACATAGACTCATTGAAAAATATGACTCTACCTACATTAAAAATGAAAAACAAAACTTACTTCAAGATGCAACTCAGTGCAGTTCCCAGCCTAAATGTACACTAGTGGCAATAAAATTCCAGGTTTTGTTCCTTTTCCTATAATTATCTTTACAAATTATTAATTAATAAAGATTTATGTTCAAAACACTTTTGGCACATTTTTTTAACTAATACATTTTGCATCTTATAACTAGCTCCATATGTATAGCTTCGCTGACGTAGTAAACATGCTCAGTAGCTCACATGATAAAAGCTCAAAGACTTGTCGAAGCAAGATAGAATGGCATTGTTGCTTCAGCAAATTCAGTTTTTATCTCATTAGCATTATCAGTTTGGTACACTGTAAAAAAATATTTGATTTTAACGGCAAAAAAACTGTGAAAATGCTACAGTAAAAACCTGTTAAATGGTTAATGGTAAGTTCCCCTACTATATACAGTGAAGAACTGTAATAGACATTTCATAACATTTTACGATAAAATACAGTTTTTGGAAGTGAAAGGGAATGTACAGGGAAAAAAACGTAAATTGACGTTCCCAGAATTCTTTGCATTGCCGGCTTCCATTGCATCCCCTTGCCAGGGTGGCATGGTGCTGCCCCTGAGAATCATCTGAGAATGAAGAGATGAGGAGACTATGTGCTACGTGTGTTAAGAGTCCTCTGGTCTCCCGCCGAGGCTAGAAGTCAGGGCACATTCGACACGAGGTGTGGCGGGCCTCCAAGGCCTTACCATCAAGGGGTCTCGATGGTGACATGTGCAACACTGCGGGATGGTCCAACCCCCACACATTCATCCGATTTTATGCGAACCACTCCGGGCTCTTCTGTTCTCTCATGTTATTTGTGCACAACCACACACTTGGCAGGGTTTTTGCAAGTCTGAAGTTGTGGGCATCTCGTCCCCATAGTGTCCGACACAGCTCGCGTTCCTGGTGAGGAACGTCTCAAGGTTACGAGTGTAACCCTAGTTCCTCGAAGGAATGAGATGCCGCGTCTCGTAACCACACTTACGGCATCCCTGCCTGCTCTCGCTTCATGACAGGAGCTGAAGCTTGTGCTTTTATGCTTCCTGGACAGTGGCGTCACCCGCCTATGACGTCCCAATATTCCATTGGCTGATTTCACACACATTTAGAGCCGTCACGCTGGAGGCGTTCTCATCGTTTCTTCGATGAACTAGGTTTCTTCTTAGTTTTTTTTTTTATTTTTAATTGGCTTCTCTGCTTGTGTAAAAGCGGATTGTGGTGAGCTTTGGTGAGTGGTGATTTTAATGGTTATCACTGATAAAAACAAAAAGATTTAAGAACTTCCGTAGGTTGGTATATTAACAATACATCAGTTTTAGAAATATTTAATATAAGTTACTGTGAATCCGTAAACCGTAAAATATTGCTATAGTGTTTTTACTACGGTAAAATTCTGGCAACCACAGATGACATTTTTTCTACCATAAATTGTTTGTTTCTTTACAGAGTAGATAGTACCCTATTTTCAAATGTAGACCACCAATTATATTAATTAGACTAATTACAGCACTAATCTTTTAGCAGCACTCTCCGGACATTACATTTGTGAATTTCTGAACGTAATAAAATGTTGCCAGTTTCACGTTTATCTATTACAGATTAGACTAAACACACAAAATGTTGCAAAACATGCAAAGCGCAACATAATTTAGCAATTTTACAATGAGCCTAGGTTGGACATCTGTCATGTGAAAGAGATATTTTCTGTGTGCTGCTCTTTAAACACATTGATTAGCACATTGATTATTAAGTGTCTTCGCATGTTATGTGTATTTTACTCTATCGGAAGAATGTTATCTTGCTTTTTTCCTCTCAGTTCCATCAATGCAGTTTCTCATTCTGTCTCTCTTACAATCTCCACCTATTGTCTGGTGCCGTTGTTTTGCGAACAACAGTAAAGTTTTTGTCTTTTTACTACCTTTTTTTACTTTTTTTAAACAATATGATAATAAAAATGTCAAATTCATTTTACTTGCTGAGGCTAATTTTCTAACATTTGATATACCTTAAGTAAACATTTAAACAAAGACTTTTCTGCAACATAACATAATACAGCTTGACAATTGGTTGACTGATGAAATTTGCAGCAGTGTTTTTTTTCCCTTTTCTTCGCATTTAACACATTGTTTGACCTTTAATGGTAATGATGTAGATGATGCCACAACTGTGGGACACTTGTAATTTGATGGAAGCTGTAAAGCATGGTACACTGTTCTAATATGACTTTCATATACCAAATAAGTAAATAATCTATTAATTTTCCTTAAAAATCAACCCCTGGGATATAATAATGCCCCACACATTACATGCACTCTCATACACTTACATAGGGTGGAGTGTGATGTAAGAATAAAGCATAAACAGAATGAAAGAGAGAGATGGGTAATTGAAGAGAGAGAGATAGAGTGAGGAAGTGTGTGGTAGCCTCTGGTGGCCCATCTGTCTCTCTCGCTCTCATTCTGACTGATGTAATAAACTTGACTGCTCCTTATTCAGGCTTCTGTTTAATGTTGCAGCTCTGATTACACTCATAAGGCACACCTTATGAGTAAAAACACTTTTTAGAAAGCATGAAATTACAACTACTTTAGTCATGTGAACCCCTGAGAGAGTTCCCGAGGTCAGATGTTACTCAAGGAAACTCTGCTGTTTACTGTACACTAGATCATTTTACTCAATGTGTTCATAAATATAAATAATGTGAGGAAAATGGGAGCACATCTCTATACAGAGGCCAAATTGGTTGTGAATGAAAATGGGTTTCAGCAAATACCTTTCTTCCTCTCCATAATTATATAAATATATATTCATTGTCTTAAACCATTATTATTAAGCCAATGATAATAAAAATATAGTAATATTTAATATAATGATAATTAATATTTAATATCATTTATAATATTAATATTAATATTAATAATTTAATTAATATTAATTTAATTAATTTATTAATTAATTTAATTAATATAATTTAAATAATATTAATATTTAATTAATATTTAATATCATTTAGTTATCTTATCATATTGCAATATAATTGCATTACCCTTACAGCTGAATAAAAATTGCTGACCCCAAACTTTTGAACGGTAGTATACATATTTAATGATATTTTAATGAAAATACAGTTTCATTTTGTTAGACCACTTATCTGAATGTTCGGGAGGATGTTAGGGTCTACTCTGAGCCTCTTTTAGGTACCAGGATGCATCCCTTTCTCTCTCTCTCTCTAAGTCTAAATCAAATCAAAGAGCTTTATTAGTTTGCCTGTACAAATTACAATATTTCCTAAACATGGAACATATAAATTGTCTTTCTCGCCATCTCTCCATATGATGAATGAGTTATATCAGTGTCCTGTGCCCCTCCACCTCCACGAATGCCCCAGTTTAGCAGCCAAGCAAAACCAGCTCTGCCTGGCGCCCCATCAGTCATCACACACGCAGTGTAACACTGCAGGCACAAATAGAATCATGTCAGATAGCACGGGGCCAGGAAATATGAAAACAAATAGCCCTGTGTTTGGCTAATAGCTGTCATTTAAGCATCCACCCTGAGGGAGGAGAGAGAGGGAGAAGTGAGTCTGTGTCATGTGTACAGACGGTAATGAGGTGAGCAGCGAGAGGCTATTCCTTTACCACTACACCACTGATGAGGAGGGTAGTCATGTGGGACAGAGTGAAAAACACGTCCCGGCGCAGGTCTCTTTCTCTCTTCCAGTCTTTCTAGCTCTTTTTGTCTTGCTATAATGCTTTTTGCTTTTTTCTAGTGGTCTCTCTCCCTCACTATATTTATTTTTAACACTTATTTTGCTTTATTTGAGTAGGTGAACTTATTCACCGTGTCTGTATTTAAGTAATAACGTTAAAAAGTTAAACAAAGATGTTTGTGCTGGGTTTAAGAGAATAGTGTTTAATTTTCTGTTGAAAATTCACTGTCAGCTCTATTGAGATTTTTCTTAACATCCACTGTTGTTTTCCACGTGTTAACATTCTGCTAAACATCTACTTTTGTGTTCCACATACTAAAACCAAGTCCGATTTGGAACATGACATCAACTTTCTTGGTTCTAAATATATGAAGACAGACTTAGTACTACTCTAGCTTACAGAAAACCTCAATCTACCCTCAGTTTCCTCTTCCTTTTAAATAAAGGGCATCTGCTAGCAATAAACCAACATATGCGCTTAAGACTCCTACATGGTTCACTAACTCTCAAACATGCTAGCGCAGAATGAAAGATGGAATGTTTTAGCAGTTTTCTTGCTTTGGGAATCTGGAGTCTGCTCCGCCTGAATGGGAACGAAAAGATCTTATCTCTAATCTATCAAGTGATGTGGCAGCTGTCACTGTAACAGGTTTGTTTTTACTTTAATTCATACAGCAGGTTGTTTTGCTCTCAGAAGCTACCTTATTTCCCATGATTCCCTATGTGGTCCTGGAAAGCTGTTTTTTTTTTTTTTTTTTTTACAAAACACTAATTATCATTTATACACGAACCCCATACACACACTCTGGGCTTTATGGAAATAGGGCTCTTAAACTCTGCTGGTTAAGGAGGTGTGTTGTCCATAAACACACTGAGCTCCTGCCTGAAGACCCATAAAACACTCATTTACTGGAAAGCTGCACCTCTTCTCATAACAGTGAGAGAGTGAACACAAACCTTCCAAACATTTTGTGTCACATCGCTTTGGATTTTAGTAGGAGGGAGTGAAAGAAAGACAGAGAAAGTGAGAGCTTATCAGTGCCCTGATGTCATGGTTGGGCTATGCATTTAATCACTCTGACAGGCCGTGGTTTCCTTTCCTGCCCTCCCTTTTCCCCCACAGCCAATCATATTAAGGAAATGTATAACCTCCACCAATGAAAACCCATGGAGTGGAATGGATTGGAATGCTAATAGGCCCCATGAGGGAGGTAGAGGAGCGGAGAGACGGATCAGATACTCCGTCTAAAGGCTCTTCATCCCACTAATAGAGGGAGCAGAGAGCAGTTTAACTCATGGACACACAAGGAGCGCTTCAGAAGTGCTCCAGACCATTAATTCATTAGTGTGACCTGCATCTTACTGATCACTACAAGGAAGTACCAATCACAGAAAACATGGGGACAATAAAAGTTGGACATTTTACTATTTATTACATCAGCAATATTTATTATTCAGCAAAATCATATAATTTAGTTGGAAAGTGCTTAAAAGGTCCATTTTCTACACTTTCAATTTATTTTTATCAGTACTCCTCTTGTGTTAGTCTTATTGTCATAATCTAGTTTTAATCCATTGACCATTTCTCTCTCTCTTTCTGATCTTTTCTCAGCTAGTTTTTGTTGCTGTACGTTTAAAACATTTATATGTGACTTCCTTATTTTGTGATTGGCTAAACCACCCTGAATGTTACAGGCATAGATGATGCCATCAATTATTAAGACAGTTCCAGTTGCTAAATTGCTAAATACTAAGCAGAGACTGATATAGACTGTAAATGTGTGCAACAAAGAAATTATTTTAAAAACAATAATCTGACTCTTGGAAATATATATATATTTTTTTTTTTAACATTTGTGATAGATTTTATTTCTCTCTAACCAAATACACTCAAAAATAGTAACATTTAAAATACAAATATTTGAATTAGTATTAACATTGATATAGATCTGTACTTAATACACGTAATGTTATTCATATTCTTGATTGATTTACAAGCTGTGTTTTTTTTTTTTTTTTGTTAAAACTGTAAACAGAATGGATGAAAATTTTATTAGGCCTGAATATGTTTGAGTGTATGGGATATAGTAGGCCATACATTTATGTAAAATCATTCAAATGAATTTATTTCTGTAAGTAAATTTACAATTTAACCAACTGTGGAAATTACGTTGGAAATCAAATCCACAACAAAACAATATCATATCACAATAAATAAATAACCAAAAAGCTGGCTAGCCATAACCGTGGTAAATATTGTGGCATATGAGCATAGTAATCATAACTATTACTATACTAACCACAACCACAGTAATTTGACTGCAACAGGTCATCAGGTCAGTTTGCTAAAGCTGTAGCCAGGGCAATGACTAGACTAACATGAAATAACCTCCTTTTTCCAGCATGCTAAACAGTATAGTTCATTATAATTCTTTATTTTTATAGAGAAATTCCTCTCATTCCCAGCTGTCTTGGGCCCCCAGCTCATCTTTCACAAACAGCAGCTCATGAGAATCTCTCAGCACTCATGTTACATGTACAACATTTCCCCATTTCTGTCTGGATGTGTGTTTCAGCTTAACGCCTCTTTTTCTGGGAAGCTTAACGCCACTGCTTACTTGGACACCGTCTTTATGGACACCATGTTGGCTTATTTAGCGATATATTTTAAAAGAATAGGTTTAAGGTTACATCCCATCTGTACATTCAACATTCCTTGTTTTTAGCAACATTCATATATATAAAAGGGATGTGGAAATAGACACAATCGGTGGGATTATATTGATTCTTTAAAGAATGATGCAGCAATTATATTTTATGTTATGTTATGTTATCTCTGTATTATAGACATATAGATATATAAAAGTATTTTGCAAAATCCAAAAGAAAAAACTCATTTTTGTTTTCTTCCAGGGCCAAACTGTTCTCTTTTTCTGCATTGAGAAACAAAAAATTCTAACAAATTAAAGTACTGTCATTGCATAAACAATTGCCCATGCAGCCATTATGAGTTGTAAATGAGCTATTCGCATATGCACACCTGTTCACAGTGCAAAGGTACATTTCATCAAGCTGTTGGACATGAATATTAATGCTAGCACCATTAGCAGAGTTACACAAGGTCAGGACCTGTGAGACGAAACGCTGAGAACGTTTAAAGAAAAAAAAAAACAGAACAGAACATTTTTATGTATTATTTAGGGTGACCTCTAATTTGACGTCTTTGTTTCTTGCTGTGTGTGTATGTGAGGAGTGTGTAGCGGTTTGTAAGCTAGCTAGTGTACGTTTAAGCATACATAGTGTGTTTAAGTGTATGTAGAACTACAGGTGTTTATTAGAATGTACAGTATGTGTGAGCTACGTAATCTGTTAATAAGGTGCTAATGATAGAGATTAAGTCAAGTCAAGTCAAGTCACTTTTATTTATATAGCGCTTTTAACAATACAGATTGTAGCAAAGCACTGAACA
>JAUMHP010000025.1:1859697-1882737 GCA_032361065.1 Enteromius trimaculatus
GAGAACCAGGCTTAGTTGGGTCCAGTTCTCCTCTGGCCGGACGCCCAGCACCTAATTTCCAGTTCAATTTTAAACATTTTAACAGATTACAGAGACAAAAGATGATGCAGCACTGAGTTAGTGATGATGATGTGTGTATGAGTGTGTATGACACACATTTTCATCATCTGTCACACACACATTCATTTTACTGACATTTTTAAATGAAAAAAGTTTTTTTTTCTATTAGCAGTCATCTGAATCGTGTGTTCATTTTGACCGATTTATAAGGACGGGACTTTTCTTGGTCCTTTGGAAAATGTCTTGTCTCATAGTGTTGCACTGTTTGTACTCTCTTTACACTCTGTCGGCTGTTAGCAGGAGTGAAATCCAATATCAACATACTGTGTGTGGATCAGTCCAGTTTAAACCCAAACACAAGCACCATCAGTTCTCCAGCTGCTGCCCCAGTGCAGACGTCCAGCTCTGAACACGTCCAGAGAGAGACTGAGAAAGAGAGAAGGATTAGTTGTATAGACTGTGCCACGGCGTGACAGCCCTCGTGACGCCAAACTGTCTGCCTAGATGTGAAGAGGAAAGAGTAAGCGAGAAAGAATGGAGTAAGGGGTGAGAATAGAGGTGTGGAAAAGGAGTTGAAGAGGGCAGACGGAAAAGACACAGCTGTTGAAACTCATCTCACACTCACAATGAACAGATACAGAGACACAGAGGGAGAGAACAGACATGCTGGCACAGATGGATGTGGATTTCCTCATGATTAACATTTTACTGAGAAATTTCAAAGAGAAATATTTGCTCAAGACAAAATAACATTTCCCTAGTTCACAAACAGATTCAAATTTGAATGTATTTGTGTTTCCAGATTGTAACTAATGTCTGGTCCATACTGCAACTTTATCTGGCCAAGAACCGCCCACTTACACAGGAAGTGACTGTCTGACCAGTTCATGTGACGAGCCAAGATTTTTTTTTTTTTCTGTGTTTAGGGTCATTAAATCTGAAATGTATAGAAGCTTAAAAGATAATTACGAATTACAATATATATATTTTTCCCTTCACAATTATAACTTTATTAATCACATCTATGTCTTGATTGCTCACATCTGCAATTTTATATCTCTCAGTGTCACTTCAGTTATTATGTCAATTTATATCTCACAATTACCCTTTTCAAGATACAGTAATTTACCATTTCCAAGGTGACTTGGTATCATTAAGCCTTTTATTCATTAAGGATACAGATATTAATAATGTTATAAAAATATTTAATTTCAAATAAATATTGTTTATATTCATCAAACGTTCAAAAAAGTATTACTGTTTGCACAGATGTATTAAATAGCACAGCTGTTTTCAACATTAATAATGTTTAATGCTGAATGCTGATTAATCGCATCCAAAATAAGTTTTTGTTTGCATAATATATCTATATCTTTGAAAATATTTACATGTATTTACATCTGTGTTTATATTTATGCATTATATTTAAAATATATTTAATATATAAATATAAAATATTTTGAATTATATACATGCATGTGTGTGTGTATTTGTATATACATAACAAAATATACAGTATACATACATATATCATGTAAACAGGTAATTATGTAAATATATGTAAATTATGTATGTTTCTAAAAATATATGTAAAAAGGTGATTAATCACGTTTAATCGTTTGACAGCACTAATAATTATATGAAAAATTTCTTAAGCAATACATTGATATATTCAGAATGATTTCAGATGCATATGACCCTGAAGATATTAAAAAAGAAGACAGTTATTTAAAATTCTATTAATATTTCACAACATTATAGTTTTTACTGTGTTTTGACAAACTAAATATGATTAAATCCTTACCATTAGGAAACTGGCTCCAAGAAAATGTGATATAACACCAAAAACAAAACAGAATTCACAAGTCTAGAGGAGTGTCCAGCAAAACTTATTCAGAGACTGGATGCCTGAACTTTGAAAACTTTGGCAAATACAGTCCGCAGTTATTGCTCAGAAATGCTCTTTGTTGCAGCCTGGGAACTTGTAAACACAACTTTGGTTCCTGGCAGATAGATAAAAATCTACGCACTTTGATTCCCAGAAATCGCATAAACCAGATTATAATTTCTGAAAGCCCTTGCTGTTTCTCAGTGTTCTCAGAGGGTTATTAAGCAGTCTATGCATGTGCTGTCTGAGACTGAGACGACGTTTTTACAGAATAATCTTAATGAATGAAATAGGTGTGTTTGTTTTTTTAGCTGTTTGTTTTCCTCAGGTTTTTCAAGCCAAACTCTATCCAGGGGCGTTATGTGTATAATTTTAGTTTTCTGAAAGATGCTGAATCCTCCTGCCTGCTTGAACTTCACTTTACCCCTGAACTCTGTAGAATCGAAGCCTGGACTCCACATGATTCCAAACAGAAGCATATATTTGCAGTTCATGCACAGGTGGCAAATGAAGCTCTCCTACCTCTTCAAAGCATTCTCAATATACCTCTTTTCTTTAAAGGCCTCTAGTGAGGATTTTTTTTCTGCTCAGACTCTCATTCTAAAACCCTACTTTCTCCTGCTCTGGTGAAAATAGATTGACAAAGATGCTGAGTGAGAGGGAGAAAAAGCGAAGGATGCCTGAAGGCAGGATTAACAGACAGAGTTGATTTTATTTTCCTGTGTTTGAGGGTCGTACTGATGTGTATATGAAGGAGTGCCTGCAGTGTGATTGGCAGCTTTCTCTGGTGTGGCCCATGAGCCAAGCCACTTCAGCAAGTTAGTACAGAATATGTGCGATGTGTTGGATACAACAGTACAGATCCACAGCAGACAGCTGGTCACACCTTGGAAATGAGGGTCTGAGGTCCAGACAACATAGGGTGGTTTGTAGCATCTATTTTCAGATCCAAATTGACTATATACAGTATGACTAGACTACTGTCTAGTCAACAGGTGAACCACATAAAGCCTTAAAGTGATCGTTCACCCAAAAATTCAAACTTTGTCATCACTTACATTTGTCATATTTTCATTAGCTGAAAACTGACAATGGGCACATTAGAAAAGATGTTACATCTCATTTACATGTTGACGTAAAATGTGGACGGGTTAATCAATCAGCTAAACAAGAACAGGAACAAGACCATAAAAGGAACACAGGAAGTACAAAACCAAAACTAACTAGTGACATATAAGGGTGTGACATCATATCCCCCTCCCGGAAGGTGCATCCCCGCACCACGAAACATCAACAATACACAGAGAGGAAGGGAGGGAGGGTGGGCGTCCAAGTTAGTGTTGCTAGGTGCCTCCAGGACGGCATCGTAGACTCAGGAGGCCATTAAATTTTGTCCTTGTAAAATTTCACTCAAAAATGAACATTAGCATATGTTGTACGTACCTTCAAGCCATCTTAGGGCTTTCTTCTTTCAGGCGAATCCAGTTGGAGAAGAAATTGTCCTGGTACTTCTGAGCTCTAAACCCTTTAACAGTAAAAAAAAAAAAAAAGTTAAGTAAAGTGCACGTAAACATAATAAAATGTGCATCACGCGGCTGCAAAAGATGAATGAAGGCTTCCTGTATTGAATTCATATGTTTTTAATTAATATCTGTATTTTAAATATAATAAACACTTTTTGCTCACTTTCACTGACTGTGGTTGCAGAAGACATTCTGATGGATGATGTAAGACACATGCATCGCGCATGTACTTCTCCTTACTTTAGCAAAGGAAAACCAGTCTCTCTGCAATGCCAACATCTTATGTCATCTGCCGGGACTACTTATGATAGAAAAGTGTTGAAAAAATGTATATTTTCCTTACAAAAAATTCACTGCAGGAGGCCTTCTTTCACCCCCTGCAGTTACCTTTACGCATACTTTATTTCACATGTTTTGTACTGTTAAAGGGAAAGACCCACCAATTACAATTCTAGAGCTTAGAATTGCCTGGACAATTTTAATATAACTCTGATTGGAATCGACTGAAAAAAGAAAGGCGTATACACCTAGGTTGGCTTGAGGGTGAGTAAAACATGCTAGTTTTCATTTTTAGGTAAACTAACCCTTTTAAGTGTGGATCAGTAAAACTGCCATTCTGTAACTGATAAAGGATTAGAATCTATGTATAAAAGACTAAAATATTATGTTATTGCAGTCAGATTTTACAGGTTTCACATTTACAGCTTACAGAAGTCTACAGAAGCAGCACTAGCTTGACTGGTAAACAGCTGCCTGGAGGCATAACTGAGATGGCCACCAAGCTGCTTAAAAAGGCCTGTTTTTGTAGAGATGAGCATATTAACACAACACAAGACCTTTGTAGTAATATTTTATTGATTGGATGTGTGTTTTGAGACCTGTGTGAAGAAGTTGCATATGGAGAAGATGGAAACGATCCACAAGTCAAGCGGATGAAGACAGTTACACAGACTCTAGACAGACAACACACACTCACACATGCTAGAAGAGAGAGACTCCCTACTTACCTGCTCTCTTTTCATCTGCCTGTCATCCTTTTCTTTAATGAGCAGGCAAGAGAGACAGAGAGATGCATGTGTGTGTGTTCAGACTTCTGGTGTAATTGGGCCTGTGACCTCAGAAGGAAGTTTGTTTGGTGGGTAGTGAGTGAGCTTGTGTGTATGTGTGATGCTGGAGGAGTGTGAACGTATTGATTTGTGTGTGTGTGTGTGTGTGTGTGTGCTGTAGCTTACCCAGTGATTGATGGGTTTCTCTAATGTCATGTCAGAGAGCGGCAGAGATATGCACAAGAACATCCAGTAAACACACATTCCTCCTCCTGATGAATTATTCGAGATTTGTTCACACACTCCTGTTGAATATCTTTAACCGTTATTAGATCTGCTTCTTTCAGAAGATCTGTGTGTTTGTGTGTCTTACTAACTGTATTAGGTCTTTTAAACTTTTAAACATCTCGAAGTATGCTAATGTAATGCGATGTGTTTGTGTTGTGTGCAGAAAACTCAGGTGATGGTATTGACTACAGCCAGCAGAAGAGGGAGAACATCGGAGACCTGATTCAGGAGACGCTAGAGGTGTTTGAACGCTATGGGGGCGAGGACGCCTTCATCAACATCAAATACATGGTGCCCACCTACGAGTCCTGCCTTCTCAACTAAATGGAATGGAGAGCTCACACACACACAGTCTTATACAAACATGTAAACACACCCACCTAATTACTAATAGCTAATTTTGGACTTTAATAAAAGTCATCATTCAGATGTTATGTGTCTGTGCACAATGGCATATGTATCAGAGAAGACATACACACAGCTTCCTGTGAAGATGAACAGGGGTCAATAAATCTCTCGGTTGCAACTAAACTGCATTTTATTTTCATTCTGTGTGGAATTATCTAATGAGAAAGGCAGAAAATGCCCACATATCAAATCCTTACTGGCCACAGGTACAGGAAACAATGTTTAGAATGTAACAACACTGAATGGTTATTTTTTATATCATGATGATCTTCTGAGCATTTACATATATATATATATAATTAAATAATTTCAACCACATTTAAAACTTTTACTTTTGTCCAAAAGCTTCATCTTGCCAGACAATCTCTTCCAATCACGCAGATAATTTTCAGAAGGTCACTGATCTAATGTAGCTCTCTTTCCTGATGTAATGAACATTTTCTTGCTTTTTCTTCCAATTTTCTCAGTGGTTTCTGGAAAAAAAGAAGAAATATTGAGACACCCCTCTGGCTGTTCACTCACCTTCCAACATTCACCACCTGAAATCTCTCTTCTTTTTACTTGTTTTTATCCTTTTATCTATTCTACCAGGGGTGTAGAAGCTATTCTAACTGAGAATAAATTTGCTCCTATTATAGCAATAATGCATATTTCCTCTTTGGCTGGAGTTCACATAACCAAGTTCATGTTTCAGCAAATCAGAGCAATCATCACTTTTAATTAATATTCATAAGCCATGGTTTGTGTGCTGAGCCTCTGACAGAAAGTAAACCAATTTATATGAGAACTACAGAAGAGAAGAAAAAGTCATGTTTGCCAAAAATATGCAGTTTTATATTCATAGCCAACTAATCTTTCTGTATAATTAATAAACCTTATTGGCAAACACTAGTGACTGACATTAGTAGGAAGTTTAGTTATTATGCTTTCAAAATATTTCATATGAGTGTATCCGTGGCAACTAGACACTTTATAGGCTTTGAGATTTTTAATATGCCTCCCCACTTTTCCGATCATTTCAACACCTCTGCCTCCTGCTTTCTTTATCTCCTTCTCGCTTTCTTTATCTCTGTCTATTCAGGTCAGCTCTTTGTTGGATACTTCTATTTTATATTTAAATTGTATAAGTCTTTTTATTCAGCAGTAGTGAAACATACCTACCAAAAAATAAAATAGATGAACTAAAGGCTCCGATCTTAGTTGTAAAGGTGATGATTCCTAAGGAACGCACTTACACCAGAAAGGACTTAAAGGGACATAGAGAGTGCACAAAATAACACATGACAGGTAGCTAGTATTTAGATAGCAACATTATGTGCTTTTGAAAGCCATGAACCTGTATGAGCTGCAGGCTGTATGCCAGAACACAATGTCTGAATGAAACGCTCATTTATCAGAGAGCATACACACGCACGCACTCAGTCGGGGGCTTCCCTCATGCTTAACAGCCTCTATCTTTTCCTACCTGTGAAATCAGATGCCTAGAGTATGTGTTTTGTTTTATTTAGCCGAATAGTGATTTTATAGCATATAATGTCCTCTGAGTCTTTTCACTTAATGCTTTTACAATCAGATTAAGCAGCCATCTGTAGATCTCCTTCTTTCAGGGATTATTAGAAGGGCTCTGAGCTGTTCTTTGGACACCCGGCCCCATAATCACCCCATATATATTACTTTCTGACACTAGTGGATCATGCCGTCGTACGAACATACCGTAACATGAAGGATGTGCAGTGTTTTGCCGAAGTATTTCCTTTAGCAGCTGCTCGGGGGAAAGAAAATCAGTGTTGCTGTTTTTTAAAAGTGTGTCCCATGAGCCAATGAGTTTACAGTGAGCTGAGATTTTTGAAACGTTTGAACTCAGTTCAATCTGGATTTGATCACACGCCTGTAAATTACAGCTCTGAACAGACACAAGGGGGAATTGAGGTGGGATTTGCCCTCAAATCAGTTTTACTGCAACAATCGGGGTCAATAAAGAGACCTGGAGTCCCAGCTCGAGTCCTAGAAACCGAGAGGGTGAGAGGAATAGTTTCAGTCATCGTTTATTCACTCTTATTCTTTCATACCTGCAAGACTTTCTGTCTTCCTGCAAAACATAAAAGAAGATATTTTAAGAATGTGCAAACTCTTTTTTTTGCCCCTAAGTCAATGGGGTCTTTCCTTGAATGGATAGAATACACTGAGACATGTTTGTTTTAAAGAAGAAAGGTTTGGTACAGCATGAGGGAAACAACTGTTTTTCTCATTTGCCTGATTTGGCTCGGATCTAATTGCCTCTCAGGTGAATCGATGAATGAAATCGGTATAAAACAGGGATGGAGACGTTGATGCGAGAGCAGAGGGAAAGGAAAAACATTAGAGTGTAAGAATGCCAGATTGTTAGGAGCAACAGTGCAGAGGGGAGGGAGGGAAAGCGAAGGGAGCAGCAGGAATAAATAGCCCTCTGGGATCTATTCTTCTTGTTCGGCGCATCTGCCAGGGGCCGCACGAAACCCAACGCCAGCCAGTGAGCATGTGCAAAGCCCTGAGCTCAATGGAGATTTATTTTGGACTGACTTCATGCTTCAGGTGTCCCTTGCACCTCTCAACCCCAGACCACCACTCCACAGAACAGACTGGAGCTCCGATGTTTATTCCAGAATTTGTCTGAAAAACGTCATCGTTTTGTGCTCTTATAGGCCTCAGAGATGTGGTGAAGAAAACAAAAACAAAATGTAACAAGCTGCTCCACCCCTAATACTCATCCAATCATTTCATTTGTCGACCAAATCAAGTCCCGCCTTATTTTAATCTTTTAAAAAACTGATTCTGTAATAAATACATCAGAATATTGCAGTAAAATGGATTGTGAATACTTGGCATCACTGCATTTTTGCAATTCTGAACTTCTGTAACATTTTGTCAAGCGGCAGAATTGAGCTGTTTCGTTGAGCAGTCTTTTCTAGTATCGGACTGTTTGAAAAGTGAGTTTCTTTAAAGTGGTGCTGGTGTGTAGCGTGTGAACGCGTGGTGTGTTTTGAAGAAGGCTCACAGGAGGCCGATAGTTTTTCGGCGGGAGACTGTAGAGATCTTCCTCTCTTACCAGCTCCGGATCGACGGGGTTCTGCTGTCTGATCCTCGCTCCTCCTCTACCTCAGCCAGACACTCTTATCAGACGCAAACACATCTGCTGTGGCTCTGCACACACACAAATAAGCGCCATTCCTTATCCTTTGGGCCAACATGAGAACCAATCACACACATATAAACCCACATTCACCTGGAAATGTATTTTTAAAATCTGCATGTATACAGCAGTTATGTGCAGTCCTTGAAATGCATTTCATTTTAATTATTTATTTAATCACAAATATCAATTCTGCAGCAAAATAAATGTTGATGTATCATTTTCTTGTGCTTCTACTTATATATGTTCGGTAAAAGTAAGTGCTATAATGAAATAATATATAAAAGGGCTCATGAAAAGGATAAAGTAGCCTATTATTTCATATAATAACAAATTTAAATAATTGAAACAAGATTTTTTTAAAAAGGAAGCGTGAATGTCCACACCTATACCTAGCCATCAGTGGAGCATGTATTAATAAGCATGTACTAATAACATTTGACAAATTCTTAAAAATGAAAAACCAATTTGCCAAAATTTTAAATACTGAAATGGTAAATTCTCATGATAGTGTTGAATTATTAAATATTAAAAATGTATTTAAAAATGTAATTATTGAAACATTTTTTAATTATTTATAAATTAATAATATATGAAATGGTCAAGATTACACCTAATTAACATTAAATGTAAAATGTGGTGCAGCGTAAAAAGAAACAATTCACCTAGAAAAATACATATTTTAAACATTTTGTTATAAAATCTTAAAGAGACATGACATTTTTCAAAATTAACAAATTAACAAAATTAAAAATTGGGCCAAAAGTTATTCAGACACTTTGACCTGACCATGTTTTGCTTAAATGTTTTTCTTTAATTATTAATGTGAAATTTTTCCACCACATACTAAACAAAATTAAGCATTGCTTGGTAATTGGTTGTTATCTAATTGTATACTCAGGTAAAGCTGACAGCTATTTAACCAAATTTATTACATACTTTTCTATCAAATTATATGACATTGACAAGATGAATTGGTTCCGGCAGTTTAACTTGGAGTGCTTGTCATATTTTATCATAATTTTCTAAACTATAGTGAATGAACTGTGATAATGTGAGAAAGGTGCCTGAATAAATTTTAGTTTGACTGTATATTTGAAGATATTTACAATATATATTTTACTATATCATTTGTCTTTACCATGCTTCTTATGTGTCATTGACTCAAGTATGTCTTGGAGAAACTGTGCAGCGGTGTAAGGCCATGAACCCCGAATGAGTGATGAAGGACTATGTGTTTGCTGTAATCTTCCCTGCAGACCCCTGGGGAGCCATGAATGACGTGGTGGCCCACGGTGAGATTATACTGCACTGGACTGGGTGGAGAGAACAGAATCCATCAGTGCTGTCAGCCACCCCAGTCCAACAACCAACATGTGACCAGCACATACAATCATTTGTGTATTTTACAGTCATCAGAATGCATGCTTTTACTCTCACTCCCATAAATACTCAATGATACTCACTCTGAGAATGTCCCACTCTTCGCCTCACCTTAACAATGTGTGATTTCTCTCTCTCTGTCTTTATCTCACAATTGACCCAGATTTCACTCTCTGGTGTTCCTGCACCCACACATAATCGCTTTTGTTTTATGCTTTTGTATTATTTTCATACTCTAAGCCTTCAAGCTCTCTTCAGACAAAATAACTCAAGAGAGTCTGTGCTTTGAGGGAGCTCACGTTATATTCCAGACGCAGTCATGCCACCTACTGCTTTTCTAATCAGCTGCCGGCGCTGACCACGGGATCAGGACTGATGCCCCCTCATCTCCCTGCCATCTTTGCTCCCTGCTGCTTCACAACCACCTGATTTCATATTCACTTTTCATTTTAAGTGTTGTTAATTGGATTAATTGTAGAATAAAACCTGTGTTATTAATAGAGGAGGAAAAGGTTTGGGTGGGGATTAATATCTCACACACACTAGGAGCACGCAGACACGTGTGGCCTGTCTCAGACGCGGTGCCTAGTAAAATGAAAATGTATGTGGCAGTGTTGATAAGAGCAAAGGATTCTTATCTGAAACCGAGATTAATGCGAAATCTTTTGTGCTGCCTTCAGAAATTGGTGATATTTTTTTCTGTCTGTTATACTAAGAAGGTGATGCAGCTGAAAAATGAGATTAAAGAAAGAAAGGATGATGAGTCATATGAATAGGATGATGCATGGTGAATCATATGGATATATTTGTATGGAACAAGCAAGGAGGCTGTAACACTTGGATCATTCCCATGTATGTAAAAATGCTACTTGCATTCAGCATTTTTGCTTATGTGCATCTGGACATTTTTTTAAAGATAATCACTCATCACTATAAAAATACATTCTGAGAGAAAAATGTCAGTGGAGTGGTAGCTTTTCAAAGACACTTATAGTGTCTAAAAGGTAGGACCTAAATGATACATATTGGCATACTGGTAGCTTTTTTTGCAGTGATCTGTCCCAGTCTTTTCTTCCGGATTGTAAATAGTTGGTATTGTTGGATGTCTCCAGTTGAAGGAATGTATCCTGTGTCCTGTTATCTTCCATGTGGATAGGATCTGGAGAAGGTCAGCTGAGCATGAAGTCCCAAGCTGATATAGCATCTGTTCAAATTTGTGTCTTCCATACTGATGAATGTGAAAGTGTGATTGGAGATTCTAAAATAGCATGAAGGTGAGTAAACAATGCCAAATCTTCATTTTTGGGAGAACTAATCCTTCAATTTAAGAACTTTTAAATGAGGTACAGAACATGCAGTTCTTGAAACTTCTGGAATCAGAAATGTAATCATGATTAATTCATTTAATTTACCAGTAGTCCTAATTTATGTTAATGAGAAAAGGTTTGAAGCAGCTTTGTCATTAATACAGGAGAAATATCTCCCAGTCACAAAGACTATTTTTAGGATCGCTTTATGCAGAATAACATGAACAGCAACAGGATTTATGTATTTTAGAAAAATGCATTTATTTTCAACGACCAGAAACTTAGGGCAGCGAGTTGCGCGCTGACACATTTTGGAACGCAACGTACGTTCGCGTACTTGCGTGAAGTATATTGTGAACTGTGAATCGCATTACATTACACGGCAAAACTAACTGTGCAAATCAAACACACACACAAAACGATTTAATTATAAAAAAGCAACACACCATGAAATGCCAAGCCCTATCAAAACACACAAAGCAAACACTTGTTGTCACAGACATGTTGTCACAGCGTTTCACAATATATCATCCCCGCCGGTGATTCTAGCGTTCACGAGACTGCATTCTATTGGCTCTGATCTCTGTCAATCATCACAGGCTCTGATTCATGTGGTTAAAATACTAGCCCCGCCTCTCATATGCTATGCTCTGATTGGCCACCCGGAGCGGTCGCGGCGAGCATTCAGCCAATGCGCGGGATGCGGGTCCGGCGCTCTCGGAGGTTCCTCAGTCCAGAGCTGTAGCGCGAGCTCAGTACAACGAAGAGAACCCAGCGAGTCTACATCGCGCGACTCTTGCGAAGGGAGAGAAAGAGAAAGAAAGAGAGAGCCTGCACCTTAAAATTAGCCCTTATATCTGGAGAGGGTCGCCGCAGCCTGGAGGGGAAACGAGGGATTTGATCGGCACCGTTATTTTTTTATTTTGTGTTTTCTTTATTTCTTTTCTGGGGGAAGGATTGTGAGCGTTTGCGTGCAAAGATGATGGTCGGGGAGATGGAGGTGAAGGAGAGACCGAGGCCGAGTCCCGACTATCTCATGCAGTTATTGAACGAAAAGAAGCTCATGACGAGTTTACCGAACCTGTGCGGCATCTTCACACACCTGGAGAGACTCTTGGACGAAGGTACGTGTGTGTAAACCCGAACCGCGAGTGTGTATGTGGTGTTTCACAACTTCACAAACTATCGGTCTTCAGTGAAAGAGGCTCTAAACAACGGTCATGGATTCGGTTTTAATGTAGACTTGCTACATTTACAGAGACTTGAGTCTGGTTCTCGACGTTTAACCCCTTTTGGGGGGGAGTTTAAGCAATTTTGTGAAAATTTTCCCCCGTTCGTGTGTGAGGGTCGCTAGCGCTGTTAGCAGTTTGCTAAAACAACAACTTTTACCCGTTGTCATATTTACAAACTTTCACTTCTTTACCGTCTAATATAATACGTTTTAAGAGTTTACTCTTTCCCTTAATGTTTATTTTGTGTTGTAAATGACATTGCTAGGCGTTTCAACGGTCCCTAACTTGTTTTTGGGTGTGAGTGACGTTAGCCAAAGTTAGAACTTAAGTTAGCTGAAGACATGAAACTTCGCGCTTATTTTTCGATTGAATTCGCTATATTATGTTTATTTAATCTGGTATTCAAATATTTATATCTGTACTCCGCATAAAGGATTTAACCAGAACAATTAGCTGTTTGTTTGCAGATTAGGATTTTCCCCTGAGGCATTCGGTTGAGTTTTGCATGAATGCGTCTTATGGAGAGAGTGAGAGAGACATGCACAAGTGCATTAACACGTCCGTCAAAATAGTACAAAATAATCTACTCTTTTTATTCCACATATATTTAACGTATAAAGATTATTTTGTAACCATGCAAGATGTGAAGGAGAAAGAGTGTCCGTGGCTGTGATATGCAGCAGGTTTCTCTCAATGCAGCTCGTGTATCTGTACCGTCACTTATTTCTCTTCACGCATGTTGTGCGATTATTCACACGCGCTGTTTGTCTAAAATGCATGCAGTTTATAGTCAGGCACTAATCTCCTTCTTTTACGATACGGAGAGGCTTGAATTCCCTTTCACGCACACATACACTGTATTAATTTCATGAAGTGCACGAAAGCTCGTGCTATTGACATGCAAACACGCGGCTCTGTTTGTCTTGGAACAAAGGACGACGAGCAGCCGCAAAATCTGCCGCAATGTTATCCAATATCAGCTTTGTTTGCGCTCGTATTCTCTCAGCGTGTTGCTAAATCACACTTCGCGTCACCGGATAAACTAGTTTGGTTGGACTGATCACAACTCCACATTCCGACACACAACCCCAGAAACCACACTTTAGATTAGGTTTTTTGGTTTTGACTTTTGCACACGCACAACTGAACTTTTGTCAAGTTCACGACTGGACCTGCTATTTTATTTATATTGTTCAGTATGGATTTAATTAGTTTTTATTATAGGCGAAAACACGTTTTAAATGGATAGTTTTGAAAAATATGTTTTTGAATAATGAAAATAAAACACATTTTTCTAATTATGCTCTCTTGTGTTTCACAAAAGCAAGTCTAGAACAGTTTTGGAGTGGCATAAAGTTAGAATCAATTTTTTTGCAAGAACTATTTCTTTAATAGGCTATCTTAGTTTTAGTATGTAGACACTGATAAACGATCCAAGTATTCTTGCATCTACAATAGGACCTTTTTTCTCTTTCTATATACGTAAATGGCACAGATGTGTTTCCTTAAGAAGTCGTCGTCTTGGTGCTTTGGTGTCTCCATGAGATGATTCTCATGAAGCTGTGTGCTCTGACAGTGAGGTGTTAGTTCCTCCTGCAGCGATACAGCCTCATGTTTGTGTATCTGGACTCATTCTGCTCTGTTTACCTGAACTTTGCTCTGCTCTTGCTGTAATCCGTTCTCCTTAAATCCACTCAAAAATGAGCTGAAACCACAGAGGACAACTTCATCATCATTTCCCCCCCCCCCTCTGACACACATTTCTTTGAACTCACATAAATTGGACTAGGTGTAAAATCTCTGCTGCGCTCAGCTGAATTTGCATACTGATTTGGCAATGCAAATGAGCAGCTCAGGGTGATGTGGGCCAGTCATGTATTTGTAACGGTAAATACTCAGACTTAATGCGTTGGGAGGGAAATTTGTACAGCTACACACAGCGTCTGCTATCTCTCCTGACCTCTGCTTTACATCAGAATGATATGGGTTTTTTAATGCCTGATACTGCTGTCTAGACAGCAGGGTGATATGATGCCATTTTAAAAATGTATATTTAATGAATAATATTTATTGAAATCCCAAAACATGAGGATGGGAAATGCAATATTAATCTCCAAAGCTGGCAGAGAACGTTATTGGCGTGAATGATCACAAAATGGACCAATTGTCTGATGTGTTGGTCTATCATGAGTTTTAGAAAGGACGTGTGCTCCTTCTTTTCTGTGTGTTGCACTGATCTAAGATCAGAGAGGGAGAATCCTGCCCAGTTAGCTGAGAAGGTTAGACCGATGATAGTATTTTAGGTATTTCATTAAGCCCTGACTGTTTTTATTGTGGAGTGTTCAGTGCACAAGTAAAGTGCAGACTTGAAAGCGTTCCTGTGTAGCTTCACACTTTTCTGCTGGATGAAAGAGAGCCAGCGTTTGCAGGTGAAATGTGGGAACGCTCTCTCAGTTGTCGTCTTGTAAGAGTTCTTGTGACAGCTGTGCACAAACACTCATAACTCGAATGGATCGTGTGTGTTTGCAGCTGTTGGCATGGCAAAGGAAAACCAACACCCTTACGCCTCCCTCGTCACCCTTTCTGTTCCCCACACAAGACAACTGCTCCCACCCCCCTCTCCCCGCGCCATTCGAGTGTGTGTGTCAGGCTGACGAGAGAAAGACAGGTTTGCAGCGTGCTTGTGATCTTCAGAGGTGACCCTGCGGGTGTTTTTAGAGCTGTCTTTGATAAGTCGTTGGCAGCTGAGTCCAGTGCCAGAGCTCAGTTCAGGTGGTGTTCAGAAATGGACACAGCGATGGAAGGAACGAGTCAAGGTTAAAGATCTATATTCTCACGGTCATACAGGTTGTTAGGAAATTATTCTGTCTTGAAACGGTTTGTGTTTTCTGTGCCATTTTTAGCAGCCATTACTCTAGTCTTCAGTATGACATTATTCTTCAAAGATCATTCAGATAAGCTGATATGGTGCTTACAAAGTGTTTCTTATTGTTTTAACCAGTTGTGCTGCTTTATAGTTTTTGTACTTTTTAATTTTTTTTTTGAATTTAGTTTATAATAAAAGAAATTTGTAGCACCATAGTTGTCTTTGCCGTTTTTAGTGAATGTAATGAAGTCTTTTTTTTTTAATTTTCTTTTCTTTTTCATTGTTGTATTGTTCATTTATTATATTATATTAGTTTGATTGCCTGGGCATGAGCATGACATCCTTAACCATACCCCTCCAACTGTATTTCTGAATGAAACACCTACTTTACTACATTCAATCAGTTCACAGTAAATAAAACAAAAAACTACTGTTTGTCTTGGAAGTACGTCACAACATGGAGGTAAAATTTGTTCCAGTTCACATGAACTTTTAAATTTAGTACATTTAGATGCAGTATTCGAATTTAAGGTCATTCCAGGTGCTAACAGGAAGTATTCTTACAGGCTGGGACCTGTGGGACCCCTTACAGCATCTACTTTAATTAGCTAGCTAGATCCATTAGCTCAGGTACTCGGCTCGAGCCCGGGATCAGTAGAGTG
Organism: Enteromius trimaculatus; assembly: GCA_032361065.1. Taxonomy (NCBI): domain Eukaryota; kingdom Metazoa; phylum Chordata; class Actinopteri; order Cypriniformes; family Cyprinidae; genus Enteromius; species Enteromius trimaculatus. The sequence continues at coordinate 1,875,530 of JAUMHP010000025.1, forward strand.
AGTTCGCGGATAATTTTATTCTCTCTATCTTTGTTTCTCTCTCTTTTTCTGTCTCCTGCTGGGCGGTGATAAATTGGATAGCAGGAAGAGGTTGACAGGGTTAGCGCAGGGAACAGAGGACTCTTGCTCATTTTCTCTTCCCACCCCCCCAGTGGTGGCGTGTGCGTGGACTGGCCCCTGACTCGGCCCTTGTGTGGCCCCTGATAAAGTCATGTCTGTGTGCGTCAGGCTGTGCCCCTTTATCAAGGGGGTCTCTCTCAGGAGCGCAGGGGTTTCTTATCATACTCTGCCCTGCCAGCACTGCTGTCCTCCTGACGCAGCACAGACACCGGCACACTCTTCAACAACTTTTCCATCCACTTACAGTGAGGAATTTTATGTAGTTGGGAGCGTTCTGGCTCTTGTTGAACCAGATCACAAGTTCTCTTTCGGCTGCCATAGCTGAGAGCGTGATCGGCTGAAGCTGATGCAATGACTCAGACACGGTCACTAAATTCCTAACCACACTCATGCTCATGTGCTTCCCGTAGGAGAACAGCAGGGCTTTCATGGGCCAGCTCGCACAGGAACAGGCTGATTCAGAGTTTTTGGAAGGGGAGGAGTCCTTTTCACAAGAACCGAAATGCAAAAAGTCTTGCTTTATAGCATGTGTGTGTCTAGTTTTACTGTGGTTAAGAAAATCTTTCCAGGAGCGGTTGGTTGGTGTTTATCATCTCTGTTTCTCTCTCTCGCTCCGGAGCGGGGGAAGGGCCTCACCCTTTCACATTCCACAACTGCCTGAAATATCTCCACACCCCTTCACACTCCCCTTTCATGCCATTTGTGCACTGTTTTCTCCATTTTACAACCAGCAGCTTGAAACACTGTGTTTGCCTTTGCGTTTTCCTCAAGTTCTCACACTTGAGCAACAAAGGGAATTGTTTGGCTAAATCAGACAGCAGTATTCCTCAGCGCTCATCTACACATTCATTAAGCAATTGAATCCTCCTAATGTTTGTTCTGTGTCTTTAAATGCTTTAATTAGGCGTAATTATGATCACACTTCTTTCTTACGGGTGAGAAAATGGTCCTTAAATTGATCTGTGTGGACTGTGGCCTCGGCCAGAGGTGGGTCTGTTTGATTGTCTCACCCTGTGATTTCAACTATTCACCTCCAATTTGCTCTCAGCAGCAGATAGGCAACACTGCAGGCTTTATTTCACTGCAGAAATTGGAGTCTCCAAACCAATGTGGTGGTTTTTTTTTCTTGTTTTTTTTCCCCTTTCCTCTCACTGTCTGTTTTGAGTGTTGACGTATAGAGGGCCAATCAGAGTGTGCCATGCACCAGACCTCATGGGAGAACGCAGATGTCATTGTGATATAAGTGGGTTATTTGTCTTCTCAACAAATGTTGTCAGACTGATTTCATTCAACATATCAACAGTAGTTCCTGTTTTGTTATTCTTATGTTAATTTTTCTCTCTCAAACACACACACACACACTCCAGTTTAATATTTATTTAATTATTTATGGTTATGTACACTTTATGGATACACCCATATATTGTGCCATATCATGAAGTTTTTTTTTAAATATCTGTATTAAATGTTTAATTGTGGATTCTCATTTCTGCTAACAAAACCTTTTAAAATGTAATTTATTCCAGCTTTTATAAATATGTATATCTCATAATTCATGTTATTAATATTATGAGTTCATATTCATATCTCATATTATTCATTAATTTTAAGTGCCCCTATAAGGCCTTTTCAAATATGATCTTTCATGCAGTGTGTCATGTAGCTGTATGTGAACATAAACTATCAAGTTGTGACACGGACAGTGCACGATAAATCTAGGTTTTGTCTATCAAAAACAATTAGGCTCACATTCGCCTAAACGATTGTTCAGCAATTCGAATCTTTTCATCATAATGTCTGCCCACGTTCTACGTCGCAAACAACTTGCCCGCCCACAAACAATACAATTTCCACGTGGATTGCATCATGTTAAGAAGATGCTGTATCCTGCGCTGTCATTCAGTTATGGCAGTGGCCGTTTCTTTTTCCGACACACGCTGCAGCGGTAGACCAATCTTAAAGGACTGCGCCATCTGACCAATCACAGCAGTGAGGGCTCACAGGAAGGAGGGGTTTAGACAGACTGATTCTTCAAACTATTTCACACGAGTCGTTTATGAATAATTTAGAAATGGGGTAAAAATTAAATCTATTTTTGTAGAAAACTAAAGTTTTTTTTTTTAATTTTTTTTTGGCCTTGCATTCATATAAACCTGTTTTAAGAGACTCATAAAACAATATTAACAACCTTTGAAAAGGCATAATAAGGGCTCTTTAATAGCAATGTTAGTCTTTACTCTCACTTCACAAATATGCTATTAATGTCTGGGAAAATATGGCCCATACATTTGAATAATACCTCATGTCAGCAGTCATAAAATAATGTGTTTTACAAAGTGCATTGCGAATGTGATTGTGTGTCATTATACAGCAAAATCATGTTTATTGTGGACAGACTGCTTGTCGTTAGGACACTGATTCCTCTGAACACACAGTAGCACACATTTTTCAGTTTTTGCATGTTAAAAAACATGTCAGACCAAGATTCTAGAACAACCATTGATTATTACTAGAACATTTAACAGCAGATCGCAACAGCTGCTTCATTCTGGGCAGATGACTCTGTGTGTGTGTGTGCGCTCGTGTGTAAGCATTTGTGTGTGTTCTAAAGGCTAAACTGAAAGACTATTCACTGTAGCTTAGTCACCTGTTGTAATTTTAACATTCCACTACAACTGTGTGTGAGAGAGGGAGAGCAGGGGAGAGATTTTTTCGCTGTGGATGTTATATCGGCCTCCATCAATCCCGCTGTCAAACCAACAGAGAAGCCACCGCCATCCCTTCATGCTACACAAAGATTTGTCTTTGTCTGCTAGCTCCTTGTTATGCTGCTACATTTGTGCTCAATTAGCTCTTAAATGTGTCAAAAACAAAAGCGCATCATGGGAGAGGAAGACCATGTCATGACTGCGCTTTGAGAGAAGGCATAGTGTCCTAGTGGGGTCAACAGATTGATTGTGTGCACAGAGAGCGATGACAGGGTCGAACCGAATCGAGTGGCAGAAAAGAGAGGGGAAAGACAAATAGTATGTGTTGTGAATGAGGTCAGCCTGCATGGAGGAGGTGGGTGAGTGTCTGTGTGGTTTCACAGGGTGTCTGCACTTGGACAATGAAGCATTGTGTGTTCAACATTGCCCTCTCACACACACATGACCTCACAGCTCTGGCATACGGGATGTGACCTCGGTTAGAGCTTCCTGTTTGAGAGTTTTTGCACCACCGGTGTGACCAGCACAAAGCTGATTGTGTGAGGCTTTGCATTCTTTCACTCTTTAAACGTTCAGCAAAGCTCACAACAGTAGCAACACGGATCATTGATAGTGACCGTAAATGAATTTGGCTTTATGACTGAAGTAATTTAGATAAGGCTGATACCTGTGCAAGTATTCTCTTTCAGTTAAAGGAAGCCATAAACACATTCTACCCACGTATGCAGCTTCTGATGCATGCTGTGCCATCCTGTTATATATAGATAACCTGTTTTTTCTTTAACATGGTGTCCACAAAACAGACCTTCAGGTGACTGTGCTAATAAATAAATGTTATTTGGATAGCTCAGCAAGATTGTCTTTTAAACGGTTGTTGTTGTTGGGGTTTTCAGACAGAGGTCTGATGTTGTGATGGCATTGGCTGGAGAATTTAGTGTAAAACTCGTTGGAATGATAAAGCGGATTGATTTTTATTTTGAAGAGGAGAACAGATTTGAGTATTTAAACAACAAATGTATGGGTTTGTGAAAATATACATTTGCATTTGTTTGTTAAAGGGTTTTGAAATGCACTTAAAGAGCTTGGGGTCAGTATGAGATTAAAAAAAAAATTACAAAAAAAATATTCAGCTAGGGATACTAAAAACGTTTTTAAAAAGTTATTGTAAATACTTTAAATACTTAATATCACTTTTATCTTTAAATGATCATTTGTGAACGTTTGATTCATCAAAGAATCCTGAACCCAATGTATCACGGTTTTTACAAAAATATTAAGCAAAACTTAATATCACATCTGTTTGCACCATTTATAACATTGATAACCAGCTCATTAGAGATTTCTGAAGGATCGTATGTCACTGAACTGCTGAAAATTCAGCTTTGCCATCACATAAATTACACATTTTATAATATTAGATTAGAAGTTATTTTAAACAGAAATATTTCACAATTACTATGTTCACTGTATTTCTGATTTTATGATGCATTCAGCCCTGTAAAGCAATGTATGTTCTTTTAAAAACATAACAAAATTTACTGATCCCCAAAATCTGTAATATTCGCAGAGCATCACTATGCAAAACAAATTTTCAAATTGATACAACAGTTAAAGTGTGTTTTTTTTTTTTTTTTTTTTTGCCTGGTCAATTTGTTTAGATTTCAGTTGCATATGTAGTTTTGTTCATGGGTTGAGGATGTCTGGCATGTTCAATTTGCCCAGCTTAATAGTAGACCGATAATTTTCATGCAATATGCAAGTTTGGTTGGACACATGATCTTTGACCTTGATTAAATTGAGAGTTGTGGAGAGTGTTTTGAACTAAAGTCACAGTGTATTTGCACTGTTGCCTGAGCAAATCAGGTGTCTTTAGTTTCCATTTTCTTTCTTTCTGTCTTCCTATTTTATCACTTTCCCTCTGTCTTTCTGTGCCAGAAGGCAGCAGCTCCTCTCTTTAACTAAAGACTGTTGCTCACATTTAAAGTCTATAACAGGGTCTGTCTGTTTGCATTAGTCAATAGCCTCACGCGAATGCTGCTTTTAGTATGTTACACTTTCTTTCCATTCCCTGCATCTTGATGTTCCTGTCCTTAAAACCATCAGCTGAAGGCTTGTGGTGGACCAAACTCATCGTGACAGATGCTGAGTCACAACATTGCAAATGTTTTTTTGTATTTTTTTTTTTAGTTTTTTTTTTTTGCCGCATCTCACTGTTGTCCATCTGAAGTTGGATTTTTAATCATTTTACCTTTTTTTTTTCCCCCTCTCTCACACATGCGCAGCATTTCTGTAAATATTTGTTTTATCTTAGTTGCCGTAGGCACCCTCATTTTAATTACAGAACCTCCGGGTAGTGCTGCTCTCTGATTGGTCCTTGGATTTTTGAAGCAGAGTTTCACTATAGAATGCCAATGAACTGGTTTTACACATCTGCTGATCTGCACTGCATGACTGGAAAGTTTCCTGATAAAATATCTACCTTATCGCTCCTGGTACAGGTTTCGTCTTGTGACATGGGGCGGCACAGGATGCCCAAACATTAGATTGAACCATCAAAGCACCAGAGTGAGAAACATTCTATAATATACTCCTGTCTCACTCTTTAATTAAATAAAATTGGTTAAACCTGTCTTCAAAACTGGCAGACAGTCTCCTTCCTCTCACAGGTTCATGCTCAGGCTTGTCTAGGAGCTTCTGTTGTTGTGGTGCTGTTACCCAGAGTGCTTTGCTGTCATTACTACTCCTGTGAAGGATGGCACTTCGCGTTGTCTGCCATCCTGTGTCCCCAGGCATCTCTTATGAGATCACTTACATAGTGAAACTAGCACCTTGAGATCTCACTCTCTCTCTCTCGTTCACTGGTGTAAATGGTCCTTGTCATTGGCTGCCCTCATTTCCTGCTAATTAACAGCAGAGGAATGCAGCCCTGCCACTCCATCTCGCACTGTTAGAGGACAGGAAAAAAGAAGGGATGATGAAAAGGAAGATTAGTTCAATGCAGGTGCACAAGCTGGTGGTTTTTGCCATGGCTAGTTTTGACCACCACCACCACCACGTCAGAGCCCAAACCACAGATTTAGATCAGTTCTGCTCTCCTTCACGCCGCTGGTGATTAGTGCTAATATTGGGGTTTTCAACACCACAGCGGGTTGTTTAAAGAAGTTTTAAACCGTTTTATGTGGAAAAGGAACAAAGCTCATTTTGTTCTCGCTTTTGTCATACTAAGCAAGTTTGTTGCCATGTTTCATGAGGATAAAGGGAGGTGTCATGTCCAGGAGGAAGGAGGTGTTTGGTTATCTAATCTTAGCACATTTACTGACTGGTTCCTTCCTTCCTGCTTGAGCATTCAGTTCTTCCTGTAATTGTTTTGCAAGTTTACTGCGTTTACTTTGTGTGTGTGCGCATGTGCCTGGGGGGAGGGGCAATGAAGGGATTCCTGAGGAATTGATAGATAATTAATTCCCAACTTAGCCTTCTTACTATTCTATAGTAAAAGCCTTGATGCTAGTCTATATTTTATGTAACTGGTTACTGATCTGATGCAGTTCATGTCATACTGATCTCAGAGGATCCTCTTTTCTGAACAGTCACACACTCTCAGGAAGTCTTGAACACGCAGTTGATGGCCTGTTAAAACATCGATGGCTTTTCCTTTCTGCACCAGCTCAACATCCTCAGTTTACTTCCTGTTATTCCTCCAATCCACATCCTGCTGAAGCTCCTTTGTTAGAGAGTGTGTGTGTGTGTGTGTGTGCGCGTGTGCAGATGGAGTACAGTCAACAAGTCATATGGCAAATGAAGTGAATTATCTGTAAATTTGTTAATAGTATAATCAGTTCCTCTTATCTCTACTACAACCTGTTTAATTCCAGAAACATCTGTTCAGCCTGTGTGTGCGTGTTTGTGTCTGAAAGAGTGAAAGATAAAGTCCTTGAAGCGTCTTGGTCTGCCTGCTTGTCCATGTTTAGTTCAGTTATGTTGAGTTCTTGGAGGGTTTAGTTGTGATTAGTAGGTTAGCTGTAGTGGTTGATGATTTAAAGATCTGTATTCTCTGATCTGTAACTGTTTGTGTCCCTCTTGCCCCACATTTTATCTTTTTATAAAGACAAAAACAATATTTGTATTGGTTGGCCTAGGGCTGGGCGATATGGCAAAAAAAGTGATCACGATTTTTTTCCCCATATCGAACGATCTCGATTTTTAATCACGATTTTTTTATCAGAAGATCATTTTATCAGAAGATAATACGGCGCCTCAAAGAGAACAGACATGACAGACATACGCTTGTCAGATACTACGTGACGACATCACTGATATGCAAATTAGAGCGTGACATCATCTGGCAACATTTAGCTACTTTTCGGGCAGACAGCTACTTTT
>JAUMHP010000025.1:1882837-1893180 GCA_032361065.1 Enteromius trimaculatus
ATATACATACATACATATATATATATATATATATATATATATATATATATATATGCCTTCATAATATAAATAATAAAAGTTTAATCTTGTCATTATGCATTACCATCACTCTGTTCTCCTATTTGATAATGCTCAGTGCTTTGCTACAATCTGTATTGTTAAAAGCGCTATATAAATAAAAGTGATTGAAAATTTCATTTACTCACCCTTATGTTATTCCAAATGACTTTTATTTTGAAGTATGTTTGTAACCGAACAGTTCGGGTTACCAATATTTTACAATAACAGAATCTTTATGTGTGTTCAGGTAATACATTTAATTTTAGAACAACATGAGAATGAGTAAATGAAATACCTTTTTGGGTGTGCTGTTCCTTTAAGTTGTGGTGTAATTGTGATAAACTGCACCTCTGGTTACTCTGCCATTTAGTTTGTTAAACATAACAGGAAAAACATGTCTTAAAGTTAGTTATTAAACTAAGATATTTTCAAGTCTGTTAAGTGTCAGATACTTTTTTTAATGACTTTATATTCAATAAAATAGTTTTCTTATTTAGACTGCAGACTGACATTACATATTGGTATTTTGGCATTATAAAGCAAAGGGTTTGTTTGCTTGTTTAGTGATTTGTGTCTTCCTTTGGTCTTACGGGGTTTAAATGAGCCCTTTGAGCCATTTTTTATATCTTTAACCCTTCTAAAAGAGACCAAACAAATCTGAATTCAACATGTCTTCATTTTAAACACTGGACGGTTCTTTTCTCACCAGAATCTTTTCGTAGCCTTGTTGTCTGCTCGGCCATTCAGACGTACAGCCCCACTAAAACATTAGACTTCCTGTCCGTACTTTTCCATTTCTCCAAATGCGGTGAAGAGAGGGAGAAGAAAATGACATGACTGCACAGGAAACAACAAACTGAACATTATATGCTGGTTTTTGCTTTCATGGAAAAATTTAAAAAATTGCTGCTTTAAGATTCAGGTTGCCACTATTTTGTGGTCTGTCAGTTTCTGCCAGAACTGCACGAGTTCAGAGGAGGCCAAACACACACTCATCATCATTTCTTTCTCCCTCTCTCCTTCACTCTCTCTGCCTTTCTTTTCAATTCAGTGTGCTGTCTTGGCATTACTTTTAACTGTACAGTATTGACAAAGCATTCAATCAATACAGGATCAGCATTGGTAGGAGGGTTTGAGCACAACATCTGCATGGAGCAACAGAGCAAACAGAAGTCGTTCTTTTAGATATGATATAAAAAGTATAATGCAGTGACTTCCAAATAAAAATGTTACAGGACCACATGTTGGCAAATGAAAGAGAAATCGATGTGACTATAAATAATTAATTAATTAAATTTTTTAATTAATCCTAAACAAAGTACTGCAAATTATTTCCATGTACTTAAATGTTTTAGGTGCAAATAAATTGATTGCTTTTTAAAAGTAGAAAAATGTTAATGGTTTATATTCTATTTTTTCTGTGTGTGTCTTGACATTTGTGGCTTCAAGCCTCACCTTGTAGTGATCACTCAAAAAAATTCATCTGGAAACCACGTTTGTAAAACATGCACTCCCTCTGTCTCTTGTTGGTTTTGATTGGCATGATTTCTGGGTTTGAGGGATTATTAAGGGATGTTTATAAAGAATAAAGAGCTTCAGGCTGGCCAACCAAACTGATGTCAAGTGCAGGGGAAAGTCTTTTCCCCCCTTTCCTCTGGGGGAACAGAATGTTCAGGAGGCCGACGAATCACTTAGCGTGGCTTGGACTAATGATATGGTGCGTGATTGCATGTGTGCTGCTCTTGAAGAGGAAAGGGAAAGTGTGTGCATGAAGGACTAGAAGCTAAGATGCAAGAGAATTAGGCATTTCCTTTGCATTCAGGTACTTTACAATGCCTTTAGTTTCCGTGATGTTTTCCTTTTTGGGTGTGTTATTCATTTCTTTCTCACCACTATAGTTGCCTCAAGAGAAATTTGAGGACTTTTGCTTGTCATGTTAAATGTGCTCTAGCTTGAGCTCTAAAGCTATTACATGAGACATTTGATTTTATGTTCCTCGTTTGCTCCTCATTTCAAAAATGCAAGGCAAACCTCAGAATTGAAGGCACAGCAAAATATGGGCACGGCAAAATTTGAACCCAGTTTTGATCCACTATAAACTTCTCTTCATATGAGTTTTCTTCGTAATTTCCTGATTAGGTAAAATAATGTTTTATCATTTGCTTTAACCCCTGTTGCCTTCTTTAAGATTTCCTTATGTTTAATTACCTTTTTTACTTTCTTTGCACATTTTTAAATTTCATGTTATTTGCTTTTCTCCACAATTTCATTTTTACAAAACTTTTTTTTTCTTACGATTCATAGTACCCAATTTTGCTTTTTTTCTGTCAGATGCTCCGCATTTCGTTTTTTTTTTTTTTTTTTTTTGTAATAACCACGTCTCACTCACATGTCACCACTACTGATTTTAGTGATTTTAGCCCTTGAGCTGGTAGTTTAATACCTACAGTATGTTGTAGATTCATACTGATCAAGTTTCCTTGAATGTGTTGTTGAATCTTTATCCATGGTACATGGGCATTATAGATTATGCATATGTTAGTTTGCTCTTGTGTGCATTGTGTGTGTAATCCTGACCTTAGAAGCCCCGTCACTGAGAGATCTTGCCAGAGTGATTATGAATGTCATGTGTCATGGAAATCTGCCTTGGATGTGTTGGATCTCCTTCCTGCTTGGCTGGTACATTTACTGAATGACTCGTTTCCTTTCAAAACCCAGAAGTACTGCTGCCTGTGCCTTGCACACCATAAAATTATGGGATTATGAAAGTATTATGACAGAATTCCTGCAATCCACACACAGCAGCTCATTCATTTGGGCCCGTCTCCATCTTGGTGGGCCTGCCAGTCGAATGGTCATATTGAAATTCACTTTAGATCAAGTTGTACAAAATGCTCTTTTACCTCTGGACCTGCTGTTACTGTGAGTGCCATTACTGTATTTAGTGGAATAATTGGAATATTTAATAAGGCTTGGGGTTTTACCAAACAACTGGTGATTAAACAGACAACTGCTATTAGGACATGTTGCATTAGACTTAATAAGAGTAATTTTGAATATACATGAGATTTGAATTGGTAAATTAAAAATAAAAGCATAACATTTTGTAAGAGGTAGTGGCAGATGGCATCAAATTCATGATCAAAAATGGCTACACAAGTTTTATTTTTAATTTAAGTAGCACTGTCCTGTAGGCTACTTATAGTGTGCGTTGCTGTGGCCAAAATTGTCCTTGGCGTGTTAGACATTTAAATCTTGCTCAGCATCGTGATTAGGGGTGGCTGTCACTATAAATGTTGCCATGGAGACAGGCACATAGACAGAGGGGAATATCAGTGAGTTGTGCTGCTGTCAGCAAAAAAGCAGCAAGAAATCAATGCTGCAATTATCATAGGTTGTAGCAAGGGCCAATGAAGCAGTCCTTCTCCTTTGTCCCTCTTCCAAGGTCTTCTTTAGCTTAGTGGTCAAATCTTTCCACTTGCTTATTAAAGTGTGCTATGATTTTCAAAAATCACGAAAAATTGTTTAGGCTGTATGTTAAAAATGAAGGTTTATGAATGTAAAATCATGCACAGATGCAGTATCTGTTAAGGTTTTTGTCATTAACTAAACATTAATTGATGTGTGAAATATGGAAAAAAAATTACAGACATTACTAATATTATTTTTATCAAAAATATGCTTGTATTTGTGATACAGAAGATGCTTACGCTTTGTGTTCTTTTTTTTGTTGTTGTCTTGCAGGTGGTCAAAACTCACTTGGATCATCAGTGATAGAGGAGACAAGGCTGAAATAAAAAAGTATTTAAAACATTCTCCTGAAGGCAGGAGGAAAAGGGGGACTTGTCCTTTATAGTTTATTCTTAAGAGACTCGGAACCACTTAGGAAACCCCACCATACAAATGTGTACCCCTCCATCAATAAATCATAAAGACCTCACAGTAGATTAGTATCAGAAAGAAAAAATGACAGACACAACAAGTCGCCATCTGAGACACAAGTTGCAGAGCTTAGGACGACGTCTGGACGAGCTTGAAGAGGCCAGAGGCAAACTACAGAAAGCTGAAGATGAACTTCTTGACATTCAGGACAAAATCATTCAGGCTGAGGGGAGCAATTCCTCACTGCTTGCCGATGTTGAGACGATGCGGAAGAAATTGCTCAAAATTGAAGGCAAAGATGAAGAGGTCAGGAAGGCGGAGGATCTTTGTCGTGAGGTTAGGGAGAAATTAGATCAGGAAGAGAAACTTACCAAGGACCTTAAAGCAGAAATTGAGCGTCTTCAGCGTAGAATGACTGAACTTGAAAAGCTTGAAGAGGCTTTTGGTAAAAGCAAGTCAGACTGTACCCAGTTGTGCCTTAGTCTTAATGAAGAGAAAAACCTGACCAAAAAGCTTGCAGCAGAGCTTGATACCTTAAAGGCCCGTATCAAGGAAGTGGATACCTCTGAAGCTCGACTAGACAGGGCTGAAAAATCCCTTACTGCAGAGATGGAGAAACTAAAGTCTCTCACTCAGACTATTGTGACCGAACGCAAAAGACTTTTGGAAAGGCAGAGAGAAGACGAGAAAAGAATACTCAAGTTGACTGAGAAGCTTGAACATCAGAAAAACCAACTAGGCCCAGCAGACCACAGCCGATTTGATTCTAGAGATCTTCGAATTGAGGATGAGTTCTCACCAGGCCTTACATGCAAACTGGCCAGGAAGAAGAGCATTGACTACTTGAAGCATTCAGGTGACCTAGATTTGAGAAATGAGTCAGAGAATGAGAAAAATAGCTTCGAGGGGCAAGAAGATAATAAGGTTAAAGACCTCAGCCAGGAAGTAGAAAGACTGAAGAATCGTTTGAAGCAGATGGAGTTAGTAGAGGAGGATTTAAAGAATATGGAATCCAAGAATGCTGAACTGACAGAAAAGTACCAGCAGGAGAGAAACCGTAGTCAAGCTCTCCAAGACCAGGTTGAGCAGATGAAAATGCAGCTCAATGGTTGCAGCAGCAGTAATGGAAACTCAGCAATTACCAGCACTACAAAGGTCCTAGAGAATGGCAAGGCGGGAAATGAAGAGATCCATGTACGAGGTTTCAGACAGGAGAAACCTAAATTGCTAAATAGGAGTCCTGCTGTTTCTGAACCAGTCACCTCAAAGTACAAAAGCAGAGAGGCATCTCCTCAGCATAGGCGAGAAACCAAGCAGAGGAACAAAGACCTGTGTCACTCCACAGAAAGCTCCCCAAAGACTGTACGAAGGACTCTTAGTCCAGCACATAGTGTCAGGAAAGGTATAAGGACTGCTGCTTCCAGTACTACGTCTGATAATGGGACAAAAGATGGAAAGAAAGATGAAAAAATTGGAAGTGCTCCATCAAGTACTCAAAGTACTGAAAGCAAGAAAGCTTCAGTCCTTAGTCGCTATCCTCCAGCTGCTAATGACCAGAAGTCTTGGAAGCCATCGGTCAAGCAAATCGACAGTGATAGCAATAAGAGTCGAACAGAGAAGTTGACCAGGTACCCTGGAAATGATAGTGAATCTAACAACTCTGATGGGCCACTCCTTATTTCTGCCAGTGCTGCTGTCATCGCTTCATCTGAGAAAGGATTAACTGAACCTGAGATTCTAGATCAGGATGCTTCTGCAATGTTGAGTGTGTCCAAGGCAAATGGTTCCTATACTGCTTACAGGTCCCATGTATCTCCAACTGTTCTGAGTGACCACGGTTCTGATGGGCACTCCTCAGCTTCTGAAACCGAATCTACTGGCTCCAGACGATCAGCAGGCGAGCAAAATGACCCCCTGATGTCAATTGGAAGAAAGTACACTCGATGCTCACGGCTGCAAGAATCTTACTCTGGGGGTTCCTCTAAGGTCCCCTTCAGTGAGGAGCAACACCAGCCTCTTACGGGGGAAGTGGATACCCAGGAAACTACGCATTCTACCTCAGGTATTGAGGTCCGCAGGGTTTGCAGCCCTCGTGAAGCCCTCCGGTCAAAAGCTATCATCAAGCAAGCCATTGTTGAGATTGATAGAAAGGAAGTGATGTCAGGGGGAGTCACAGAGCCTTTGACCACCAGTGGGAAACCCAAGATCTCCACTAAGCCAGTATTGACTAACAAAATGACCAGCAGTATCACCTTCTATCCCAATGACCCCAGCTCCTCTCGAACAAGCAGTCGGAGCAGTAGTATATCAAGCGAGCCCCCTTCCAAGGAAAGGCACACTTCCACAAGTAATATTGTAATCAGCCCCAGTATCGAGCACAGAGGTAGCATCTCTATACCTTATGAAATATCCATCCCTAAGAGTGAGATTGCCCTACGTCAAAGCGAGGCTGATGCTGACTTTTCTGAAACTCACAGTTACATTGAGACTGCTCCTGTGGAGGCTGCCCTCGTATCTCAAAGCAGATTTAGCCTCCAGTCTTCAGAAGCTTCAGACTTGAACAATGACATTGAGTCTGGCTTTGAGAGCAGCAGTAGCGGCACCACCATGACCAGCTGGAGAAGCCACCACAACCACCGCTCATATGATGACAGTTTGTCAGAAATGAGAAACGTCACTGTCAGGAGCACTTGGAGGAGCCGCGGGGCAGCTTCTGTGGATGAATCAGCTCGAGCACTAAGGCAAGAGGGCTCAGAGGATGAGGTCGAGTCTACAACCACCTGGAGGGCGTATAGGGCAACTACAGTGATGGACACTCCATCAAACTCCGGCACTGTTGCTAATTGTGGAGGTAAACCAAGCCCAGTCGAAGTATACATGCGTAGGATCAACAATGCATCACCATCAGTCCCTGATCTGGGACGACGAAACAAGAAGACTCCTTCACCAGAGAGGGCTATTGCACATGAGCCTGTCAGTGCTCAGCAACTTCAGCCAAGAGGCCGTAAACACCCCATGGTGAGTACTGAATTTTTACCTTTCGACCATATTTAATAAAAAGATTTAGATTTCATTCATAGACTGGACAAGCACATTCTAACTTTGTTGGAAAAAATACAGAAGTGCAAAACAGTGTAAAAGCGAGGTAATATTAAATGCGTCACCTTCAGCATTATAACACCAGACAGAGATTGAGATGGTACTGCTTACATGTCATGCCAAACCACTAACAGCAGGCGCATCGTCAGCTTGAGGTTGACCTTTATAGAGACAGTGATCATAATTTCCAGAGCGATATTGTCCAGTAGCAATCAGTAGACAATCAATGGAGTACCCCTAAATAAAATATCCTGGTAAAATTAAGGTTAGGTGAGCAGTACGCTTATGCAAATCATCTGATTATCCAAAAGCAATCTTGCTTGTTTATTCCTTTGGTTGTTTCTCGCAGCCGTCCCCCACCCTGTGAACACATGTGGTGCCACCATTTTAATTATTATTCATTGTTAATATAATATTAATACATTTTAATATTTAGCCGTTGAAAATAACACTTTTTTTATTGTGGTTGATTTTGAAGTTTTTATTGTTATCCTCTGCATCTGGAAGAAGGTGAAGAGGACAGATATTTCGTGAGAATGAAGTATTTTTAGATCACTCTCTGTCTGCTGAAAGAGAAAAATTGGCCCTTAAGGAATCTTATTTCTTCTGTTTTTCTTGATATGGAATCCTAACCAGGAAACTGTGTTTTTCAGTTGTAGCCAGTTGGTTTGAATAGTTCACATGTGTGTGCAAGACTAAGCTGAAGTCTGAATGAATAAACTAGGCTCTTGTTGTTTTTATTAGTAGTTCAAACTACTGCTTTCTAGGGTTCTGACAGTTTTATGTAGGTCTCTACAAGTTTTTTTTATATTTATGGAAGTTTTTATTTTTTTGGAAATATAATTTCTGGTAACACTTTATTTCGATGGTCCACTTTAGACAATCTACTATCAGTAAGTAACTTTGCAACTACATCAACTAGCATTAGAGTATTAGTAGACTGTCTGCTTAATATCTCCTAGCACTTTATTTTGGTGGGTCCATAACATACTGTGTCAACTACATATGTCAACTTATTCTACAAACCCTAAACCTACCCTAACGGTCTACTCTGAGAGTTAGTAGACATGTAGTTGCAAAGTTACTTATAGTTAATAGAATGTCTAAATGGGCTATCGAAATAAAGTGTGACCATATTTCTTTGTAAGATATTGATACATGTAAACAGTGTTGAAAGCTAATGACGAACAGGTCAGAGGCCATGCCTTTATTTTCCGCAAAAATGTTAGTCAGGTCAACGGGCAGTTTTTGTCTCAGCAGCTAAACCAATTTAAGTCTGGCCCAGCAGTCAAAACAAAACAAGCTAGGCTCTCTTTTACTAGCTTTCACCCTTTTTCACTTACTGCGAATACAAGTAAGAGAATAGAGCTGCATCCGATCAGTGCACCAATTACCACCATCCTCGCATTTAGCTTCTCAAACAGCCCAGCCCACAAATTTACCAACAAAGACCTAATTAAATTACTGAGATGGCTCCTTCCTGGCACAAAAAAAATACAACTGCCCCTTTTTCTTCAATCTTTCTTTCTCACGTTCTCTTTCGTGTCGTGTTTGTTTTTGTTTCGTTTTTCTTTTTTTGATGAATGGTAAGTGTCTGTTCGTTTATCTGAGAAGACCGAAAGATTAATGCACAAGTGAATTCTAGCACTTGCATAACCAGAGGTCAGATCATTTGTCTACTCTCTTCTCTCTATATCACTCAGTAAAGGTTTGTTTTCTTTGCACTACAGATGGTTCTTCATGCTGTCAGTGCAGCTGTAAGTTAATATACTTCTATTGTGATCACACAATTATTCATTCGCTCTTATTTCTCTCTGTCGTTAATCTTTTATCTCCTTCAGCTTTAGAGCTTCTTTCCATCTGTAGAATGTAGAATGAGAATTTTACATTGAAAGGAGGAAAAAACGGATAAATAAATATGCTAAAATAACTCACTCAAGATATTGCTAATTTCATAGCTAGAACTTGTATTATTAGAATACTAAATACACATATTACAGAAATAAAAATATTTTCATACTTTTTTTGTGTAAAGAGTGACACCTTAAAATTTGCATAGTTTAAGACTGAAAGTGTGGGTCAAGGCTAAAACAATAAAATCTGCACATAAATTGAAAGGAGCATAAATATATCCTTAGGCAAAAAAAATAAAAAATAATAATGTTTAGTTTGAATACAAATCAACTCATAATAGAAGCAACTAAATATTCTCATTCTAGCAACTGATTGAAAGCCATCTTTATCCATTCCCACTCAATCTGGAGTCCATTAGGAAGGATTTATCTAATCAGCCATGGTCAGGCATGCATTCAGCTTTATCTTTAACTCATGTGATTTTCCTTTTTTTTCCCCCCACTTTTTTGTTTTACTCTGAATGTATACTTATCATCTTAATAAATATCTCACTCAAGGTTATCACTATGATTATAACACAACATGATCAATGTTTAAACCCTAGAAACCCTAGAAAGTAAAAATGTGTTCTTTTTTAACTCTTTGTAGATAATTACGAGTTGAATCGAAAGACTCCTCAGACTTCAGCTAGTAAAACAGATCTGCTAAGTGAATTGTGGTAACAGCTATGGATGCAGTATTGATTTGTTGATTCCGTTATTTCTATTTATTTCTCTGGACCTGTATCACATCGCATAGTTCCTTTCTCTATGTCACTGTATATACAGTGGAAGAGTTTGACCGTGGATGTCTTTATTTAAAACTTCAGACGGATTTCCAGGCTGTGTCTTATATAAGATCAATACCACAGTGATTAGAGAGAGATTGAATCTGTCCGTCAATGATGTAGTGTCGTTGTGTTGACCGGGCAGAGGTATTATCTCCTCCATTATTAATGAAGGCACGTGTGCTGTGCTGTCCTCACAGATCAAGGTCATCTGTTTCATGTCTCTGACACAAAGCCTATGTGAGTCAAATATATGTGCTAAAGTCATTAATACTCCTGCTGTGTGGAGAGCAGTATAAAGTAAAGTAATCCTAGTTTGCCAGATGTCGTGTTATGTTTAGAGCTGAAATGACTTTTCATCCCTGCGTATAAAAATACACACATCTGAAGTGATTTATGGAGGAATTTTGATCACAGGTTTATATCTTTTATTTATTTAATTTCTTTTTTTTTTTTACTGAGAATTAATATGGGATAGTCAGGCAACCATAGCTACTATTAATATAACACTTTGCTTTGATATAATCACACTTTGGTTACTGGTATCTATTAGTGCTGTCAAATGATTAATCGCGATTAATCGCATCCAAAATAAAAGTTTTTCTTTACATAATATATTTGT
>JAUMHP010000025.1:1893280-1904431 GCA_032361065.1 Enteromius trimaculatus
ATAATAAAACTGCGTTTTAGAATAAGGCTTCAGTTAGGGGGAAAAAAGGAGTTTTCCCCATAGCGTCTAAGCATAGACGCAATACTCGTTCCATGTCTCAGGAAGTTTTCTAGCTTGATCATAGACAATGGAATCACAGAAGCAGCACGGAATTATTTATAAATATATATTTCTTTCCTTACTTCATTTGATTTACTTTGTGCATCACCAACCATTCTTTCACCTTTCCTCTCATTCATAAAGGTGATGCGAAGATGACTCTCCTGCACTAGTGGGATTAGACTCCTCACGATGCTCCCTCAGCGGCTGTCTTCACTTATTACATGTGTGAGTATGAGGAGTTCAAGAGGTGTTTCTTTAACTGGCATGACTCACACTGCATCCATCCAGTGTTAGATCAATGGTTTGGTTCCTTCTTCCCCAAAGGCCTAAAGAGAATCAAGTAGAGGGTTGAGATCTACTCTCAGTTAATATTATTGCCGTTCCTACTCAGTCCTTTCCATAAATCAGTAAACCCTCAGTGGCCAATGGCCATATGAAAGGTGAATATGCTTGAAAAGCCTTTTTTTTTTTCCTTTTATAATGCTGTTCTGGAACAATGACCACATCAATTTATGTCAATTTCACCATCCAGTTAGGCACATCAACCATAACTCCTTCAAAACCAGCCAGAAACCCTGGAGTTGTGACTGATGATCAGCTGACTTTCTCAAACCATTGCTAAAACTGCCCGGTCCTGAAGGTTAGCTTTATATAACATCAAGAAGGTCAGGCTCTTTCTTTTGGAACATTCTTCACAACTCCTTGTTCAAGCTCTTGTTCTGTCCAGGCTGGACTATTGTAATGCTCTCTTGGCAGATCTTCCAGCCAATTCTATCAAACCTTTACAATTAATACAAAAAGCGACTGCAAGATTCATTTTTAATGAGCCAAAAAGAAAGTCACACCACGGTTTCTCAGTTTGCACTGGTCACCAATAGCTGCTCGCATTAAATTCAAGGCATTGATGCTTGCCTACAAAATCTCCACTGGCTCTGCACCCCTTTAACTAAATGAATTACTTCAGACTGTAGATGCCCTCCAGACACTTGCATGCTGCAAGTAAATGTCGCTTTATTGTGCCATCACAAAGAGGCACGAAATCCCTTTTACTGACTTATTTAAATTAAATGTGCCTCCCTGGTGGAATGACCTACCCAGCTCAATCCGAGCAGCTGAGTCCTTATAGCCAACTTCAAGAATCAGCTAAAAACACATATCTTTAATCTTTATTTGACCCTCTAACTCTCTATTAGAATCTCTATTCTAATTCTATTCTTTAAAAAATGTCCCTTCTATACTTAGCTCTATTCATTTACTACCTGGTTGTTTTCTTAAAAAAAGAAAACTGTTCTCTGTTCTATTATTCTATTCCTTTTCTCTCTTTTTTTTACAACCAAAGGCCAAAAGTTCTCTATAAACACTAGCTTGCTCTATGCATTTTCTATTCTATCTGTTTTCTTTTTATTCATTATATAATCTAATGTTAAGTAAACGGAGGCTTGTTATAGCACTTGTGAATCATTGCTCTTTTGCTGATTTTGATCGCTGTTAAAAACCTCTGCTTAATGACTAAATGTAATTGTAATGTAAATATCTGAAGATAACTGCCAAGTTCTAGATGACACAGACTGATGATATGCACAGCAATAAACTACTTGGCACAAGCTGATTGCAGATGATCTCGCTGCTCTACGTTTAAATGGCTGATTAGTATTCACTAAAGCAGTTTGCACGCCTCTTTCAGAGTTCCTTTAAAACCCTCCACCTTCCCCAGCTCCACCTGTGCACGATGAAGTATGGCAGTTACAAGTTCCTGTACTTGCTTTATAGTAGCAGCAATATTCTACAACAACAGTGATAACCAACAGAAGCAGCAATTCAACAATAGCAGTGTAGCAGACCAAAACCAAGTACATTAACATTGTCATTCCATGCTAAAATATTCAGAGAGTTGTCATTATAGAAATACGTATGACTCTAAGTGTCCCATTCTGAAGCTAAACATGAATTCTATCATTGATTCAACTCTCGGAAAATATCATCTTATGCACTTATCTTTTACCACCCCAGGAAGTTAGCTATTAGTTAATTCATTTAATTGTATTAGGGAGCTGTGCATATGACAAGCATCTCACATATGACACAGCATTCTAAAAACTTTATCTCCATACCACTTTCTTCTTTGTTGCCTGGCGCATTTGCAAAAAATTTTTAAACCAGTGATTCAAAGTGCATAACAACTCACCACAGTCAGTTAAGTAAACTGTATTTGTTACATCTTAACTGTTTTGAACTTTCATGGCTTGTCGATAGGGGCAATCTGTGAGTTATAACATAAACAGGCCGGTTTGGCCAATCTCAAGTATACACCTGTCTGCAGCCTGCAGATCAGGGCAGGAGTGAACCTTATTTGCTCTGATTGGCTCGATCATCTTTCATAGGCATATGATAGAAAATGTTTGGAGTTGATGTAAAACAGTAGTGCATGGATCTATGAGTGAATCACATCAGCTGTTAAAGCTGTGCACTATATCCAGTACTCTCCAGTTAAAGAGAGAGGTGTCTAATTCCACACAAATATGAGCCTAAACAGCTCCATCTGATAATTAGTATGAATACTTGGTAGGATATTTTATCTGAGAATTACATAGGGCTCAGATAACCAGACAAATTAACTTGTTAATGGTTAACTTGACTCTATGTCTGTTTTATTAAATCATGACATGAGATTTTAGCTGCTGCTAATCTGGATGAGTCAAATTCACAAATTAATCATTCAGCGATCTGCTTTTCAGCTGACTGAAAAGAATCAGCTCAATAGACCGATTTATCGGCATATAAGGAGTTCCATCATCGACTACGTGCATTAAGACAAACGATCAAACACTCAAGACAAACTCAGCAAGACTCAAGTAAGATTTTTGGCACAAAAATACTTGGTCATATGTCAAAATAGTTTTTTGAAACTTTGTCCACGCGTAGCACGAGAGTCCAACTTTTTAACAGTGCAAACAACTCTGAAAGCACAAAAGTCCACATTACACCTCCTTGAAGCCATTGCTCCAGTAGGTGGCAGCAAGTGGTTGCCTTTTTGAGTTTTTTAAATAATTCACTCAACTGAATCGTTACAAAACTGAACAATTCAGGAAAGAAACATCAATGTGTTTACAAGACTGCCAACGACAGGATTTGCTTTGACTTTGGGGATATTTTCATTTGTGGAGTAAAAACACCAACACATCCTGATTAATCCACATCGTGCACACAACTGAACAGAACAGCTTGTTGTTAATGACTCCATTAACATTGCGTCTGGGATGTTTCTCTTTTTCAAGTGTGCTGCAAGCAAATCGCATTGAAAGAGGTACGTGTGCTGGTTCAGTCTCACATTTACAACAGGCTGTCGTATACACCGATGTTTGTCCCAGCAAGCGAACGCAGGCGTTTAACGAGCATAAACAAAACACAGCGCCTGTCGATAGCAGGTTATGGTGCAGATGATAATGCCTTTCCAGTTGTTAATTTGTATTAAGGCAAAAAAAAGTCAAACACTGACAAAATGGCAGCCACACTGCGTGTGAATATCATTTAGGGTTCACTATTTAGGCCTAAATATGTTGTGACTAACATTTTGAAAAAAAATACAGCAGTGCATAGCGAATATTTTTAGTGAGTGGTATAGCAAGTTCAATTTACTGTAGTCAGTGTGTAAAGTAAACGGTCTTGTGTTAGCTACTGTACAGAATAAGTCACAAATAGAATTGACTCTGCCTTGTTCATACAGCAGCAGAGATTGCAGCAAATAATTGTATTTTCTCATACTTTTTTACTCTTTTTAGATTTTGTGTGTAGTTGTTGTTGACAGCAGTTCTATTCAAACAGTACATATTAGCTTCCGTTTGCCTTAAAAAATGCAGGAAAGTAATTTTGTTCACAATAACAATAAGATGCTAACAAAAAGATCAGCAACATGAATTTAGAACAGTTTTATTTCAACATTTTAAATGAGATTGACAAACATTTGTTTCCATTTGAATCTTTTGTTTCTGGTTATCAAAACTTTTGCTGCAGGGTTTCCAGCAATAGTTTTGACCTTTGGCCTTTACACGCTGTCCCTTGTGTGTAGTAATACATTTTAAGCAGAAATTGAAAAAGAGGGTATTTAAGGAAGGGAATAAATGGATTGGTGGTGGTAGTCTTTTTTCCCTCCAGGAATGCATTTATATAGAGAGAGAGAAGCATCTTACACCATCCACTGTAGCTTTACTCCTGAAACCACATTAAGTGCACAACAGATGCTATTTGGAGACGACAGACAGAACAGCGATAACTTTCTCTCCGCAATTTCCTCAGAGCATGGCCATCTCCCAAGGGAATGAACCCAGCTGTGAAGCAAGCTGCATGTGTGTTTGTGTGAGAAAATGAGAATGACTGCACACTACCTTTTACATCATTGAACAATTGTTGAGCTTCTTTCACAGCAATAATTGTTTCGTTCATTCTGGTCCTTCCTGGTCTGAACCTTTTTGTGGTCTGATTGTGGTTGTTGATTAAAGTCCAGAATAATCTTGCAAATAAGTGACATTGCAACAGAAATTACAGGGCAGAGGGGAACCCTGACCAAGTACAGACTAAGTGAGCACAGCCTTGCCATTGGAGGGAAAATAAATCTTGGTAACACAAAGAATAAAAGTATTGTTTAGATGCATTTGTCCATGACAAAACACTGTCAGTGTGCATTAAAACATTTTTACACTTTTACAGCTTCACTGTGACAGGATGCTCCACATGAACAGAAAGCCTTGAAAATGGAACAGCCGTGAAAAAGAACATTGTGGAAAAACATAGAGTCTCAGCCCCACTCTTAATTGTGTCGCTTTCACCGACTTTTAGTCTTTTGTTAACTTTTGTCACTAAGTCAGCTTATTTTCAGCTCCTGAACTTGTATGCCATTCCTGAACTCTTAATGTATTATTGAAAGCGACTGTTCTTCTATTGGAATTCAGGTCTTGGTTTTCTTAAAGTTGTCAGATCCCCCACAGCTTGGCTTTTCAGACACAGGGCCAATGTATGGATAGAGAGACACAGAGGTCTCACAGTTGCACCTCAAAAACCATACGTTTGATTAATTACCATACATACCACCACACATACATAACATGGCCATGAAGTATTGATTTCAGTTGTACTGTTGAGTACTTTAAAGCTACATAGTCAAATCATAGAAAAAGTTTTCCATACAGTAACGTACTGCGCATTTCACTGTCCACTGAATGGTGCTAAAACACAGGTTCAGTATGTGAATCTTGGCATGTCTTTATTACATTGATATAGGTACATATTGCTGTTTTTATTATGTTGCTACAGGCACATATTGCGATGGTTGAGGATTCAAATATCTGTCACTTAAAGTTAATACTCTATCATGTTGGAAATATGCCCTGCACCAAATCCAACCCAATAGTGTTAACTAGGGCTGGGCGATATATATCGAACAATATATTCATGTGCATCTCATCAGTGAAGCCGGATCTTTGATTAGCGCTAAATCTCCAGCAGCTGTTTTTAAATGCAGCGCCAGTTTATGAACAGAGCCGTAGATCAGTGAGGCTCTGTTCAGAAGCTGGCGTTCCTTTTGAAAACAGCTGTTGGAGATTAACCGCTAATCAAAGGACCGGCTTTACTGACGAGATGCACATAATATATCGTTCGATATATCTAACCCAGCCCTAGTGTTAAGAAATGCAAAACTGATATAAAAACGCATTTCTTAATGCAGCTGTGCCATTTTGACTTCCTTTTACACAGATTTGAATTGTTTTGTTGAATTATAGTTATTGGGGATTTGAACCAGAGCTCCTCGCCTTTTAAGTACATCTCCGTGAGTTACGAACACTGTCAGTGAAAATCCGTAGATATGAAGCTGGATATATGTGATGCTAACATTCAAAAGCATCAGTTTTCAAATCTCCCAGCATATTAATAATGTTATAAAGTTATAATATGATATTACTTTAGTAATTTTGCTAAATAAATGCTTGATTAATCAAAACTCTGTATATTTGTGTGAAAAGGACTAAAGGGTGTCAGTTTTACTGCCTCTAGTGTCCATTACTTTTGGAAACTGCTGTGATATGTGCTTATTGCGTATTTCGCATCTCCCTAAAAAGTGCGCCCAGCTATTTGTTTTCTCTTAGCAGTTCATTATTCATGCGAGATATGCTTTAGTTTTTCTTTTGCTTTGCCTGGGGACTCCTCAGCTTCTCTCTCTTTCAAAGTTTTAATGCTGAGCATACAAAACAGCTGTTCTAACGACTGACAAATCAAAATCATGTACTCGCAAATCACAAGGCAGAGTGTAGAAAATCTGTGAAAAGACAGTAAGGCCGGCTCCCCATGTTCTACATCCAGCTTGCTAACGGCAGAGAAAAATGCATGCTTGATGAGGTGCTTGCTCTTTATCTCAGTGTTAAGGTGGATTACGGACAGAAAAAGAGTATTGTGTATTATATTCCTGACGATCAGCCTGATATTGGTAACCCTGGCAACCACATGAGCCCCAGAGGTTGATGTGAAAGTGTGTGTTTGTTTGTGAATGTGTGTCACAGAGGTTTTATAGCACCTAGAACCGCGGAAAGAGAGCAAGGACAATCTGACCACTTTCTACCCAAAGGCCTTGGATACACACACACACACACACACACAAACACACACAAGCAAACACAATTTACAAAGCATCATGATGAGGATAAAGAGGGCCCAGAGGCAACTCCTTTCTCTCTCTCTTTCCTCACAAGTCTCCCCATCTTTCTTCTCTCATCCACTTCATAAGGTTAAACTCTGGATTTCTGCCTTCTTTCCAATTCATAAAGTACCATATTTGGTCCCGTTCATGAGTGAATGAGGCCTGGTTTCACTAAATTAAAGAGTCAATAAAAAATATGATTTACCATCTATGACTCATGAGAAGGGCTGAATGATTTGAAATAGAGCACTGTTGGCATGTCCCATATTTAAGGACATTTTTATTTTACTGGTTTCCTCAACTACGTTTCTTAAAAGGTCATCGTGACCTCTGCAGAACTTGTCTACTCCGTTAAACTAACATGTTTTTTTTTGTGTGTGTTTAAAACTGAGGCTTGGAATTAAATGCTCAGACCAAATGCTAAATGCCACAAATTTCCAGCAGCATTACTGATAGATATCCATTGAAACCCATCTAACAGTATGAGGTTTTCACACATCTCAAATCAAGCTCTCAATGCCATGTGGACCCTTGAGTTTAGCTCTGTAAAGCACAGGTAACCTTTGAAAATTAGTAGGTGTTCAGGTGTCAGAAAATAAGTGCTGTCAAGCGTAGGAGTATGCATCATGAAGCCATTTAGTGCGGAAACTTTTCTTGTATGTTTCCTGGAAAAAGTTATTTTGATTTCATAATACAATGATGTGCTGTATTTGGAGTGTTTTGCGATTTAATGCTGTGGAAAGTTGACGGCAAAGTCAAGCCGGTCTATCTTGCAGTAATATTTCTTTTATGCAAAAAAGTTATCTGTAACTTTCTGCATATATGTCTTGGAGCAGTCTTTCTTGGAAAATGATTTTTGCCTCGCATTTGCATTTGTCTTGCATTTGAAATGGCCACAAGTATTCGAGACATAATTTATGCCTGTCAAACGTTTAGCTGTTTTTCGACCTATTTGTTCAAATGGCCGGTGCGATTGCGAACAATTGTTTAATGTTTGACTGTCTAGCAGCAAATGAGTTGTAATTAGTGAGGTCATCAGTCACTCTAATGACCAATCTGATGATTGAAACATGCAGCGTATGCAGAGTAAGAGGTCTTTCTCTAGAGGACGTCCTAAAGAAAAGGCAGGTGGAGGTTTTTAGTATCTTGTTTACCAGCAGCAACTGATTTTTTTTTTTTTTTTTCCAGTCTATTCTCAAGACACCTGATATCTGTTTATATATGTCTATGTCTTAAAAGTGTCTGTAGTTTAAATTCCTGTGATGTATTTAAGCAAATGTCATCATTACTTCACACTGTGAAAGAGCCATCAATCATTCATTTCCCTGTCATTTTTGGTCAATCATTATCTCCTCTGGTCATTCTTCTGATCTGTGACCCCTTGTCAAACTGTCAAGCTTTTAAAAGAATTTTCTCCCTCCTTTCTGCTTATCTCTCTCTTCTAGAGATGGGATCTGTCTGACATATTTTAAGACATATTTAGTATTCTGAAATAAGCAATATAAAATAATATAATTGTTTGGCAAAGTGTGGTTTTGGATTACATTTTTTTTTTGGTGCAGATACATTAAAGTAACTTGACATCATTGAAGACCAGCAATAAAAATTTTTATTTTGAATACCCCAATGGGAGGAACTGGACTGTGATGTCCAATACTTTTGCATTACAATACTTCTGAAATGCCTCCGCTGTTTCTGTTTGCCTGTTCTCTTGACCCTGCCTGTTTTCTGAATAAAGACCTGCATATGGATCGAAACACTCAAACACAAAGTTAAATCATTACACTCAGCCTCTGTGGCTGCACGTGGTTTATGTAGCTGGGGACTGATGAGCTGAAGCTGTAACCGATCAGCCGGTGACGAAGCAGGTCAGGTCTTTCTTATTTATTTCCAGGGCGACGCTGATGATTCCTTGGTACGCTCATCACACTATGTATTAACTGCACACTATGTATTAATTGCATTAAAAATTAAAGTTTTTGTTTACACAGTGTATGTGTGCATATGTATTAGGAATATATGAAAAACAAACATGCACATGTATATATTTAAGAAACAAATTATGTTTATATATTAAATATATTTATATATAATATAAGAATATAAATGTATATACTTGAAAATATATGTGTGTGTATATGTATATATTTATATACGCAGTACACATACATATATTCTGTATTCTGTATTTTGGATGCTATAAATCATGATTAATCATTTAACAGCACTAATATATATTTATATATATATTAAAAAACTTTAAAGATCAGATTTCATGCTTTGGAAATGTACTATACTGTAATATAATAGTTTAATTTTTTCGTTGTGCCTCTGTTTTCATTATAACTCAAGGACTTAGACTTCCTCTATGATGAACAAGAGCATTTTTATCAATACACCATTAAATATTGTATTTTATAGTATCTTCAATATGCTGAATTTTCTGACATTTATGACTGGAGCAAGTTTTGTGAAAATCGGCCTGGTGATGTCACAGGCTGTTAATGTAATTGCACGCTGCATCTGTAAAATCTTCTTGTGTTTACGGGCATATCTTGACCTTTTCAATTTGAGTAGAATTATGAGTGTAGTTAAGAGCAGTTGCTAATGCAGCATCTAGGTATTCATATTTATGATTGGAGTTTAGGCCTCCTGTTGAAATAAAATGAATCATAACGCTGGATTTACTTCTACACACTCGTGTTCCTGTCTGTCCCAGATGACCGTTTCTGCTCCTCATATCCTCTGATCCAGATCACTGCTTTTATCTGTCACTGTCTGACTCCCACCTTCTCTCTCTCTCTCTCTCTCTCTCTCTCTCACACACACACACACACACTCACTCACTCACTCACTCACTCACTCACTCACTCACTCACTCACACACACACACACACACACACACACACACACACAGTGGTATAAGTAGGTAAAACTTTTGAAACCAGTTTTCTCAAACAATTCTACCAGTAAAGTGACGCATTTTACATGGAAATAGGATATTTAATGAGTAAATTAACTTGATTTTATCCATTAAGAATTGGAACAGTTTATCTCAATAAGGTTAGAAGAGAAGGGTTTAGAAATCAATCATGATGATGTAAGGATTCTGAAAGTGTCATTTCATATACCTCAAGAAAAAGAAAAAATTGCATTTTGCTTGAAAAAGCATCATAATTTGTTTGTCAAATACTGGGGTAGCTTCCTTTCTTATCTGAGCATAACAGGACAGAATAAGTAAATAATCAAATTGTCTGTTCTTTTAATTTTATTGAAGTTTTATTTGTGGCACTATGGGTTTGAGGTCTGTATGTTATAGGGCAGTGTATATGGGGAAATATCTTTTTAGGTTAATCTAAAAAGGGTTAACACGAATGTTTGGCACTAATTCAGTTTGATTTTTGCATTCTATTTGTCTGTTCAGTCCAAAGCATATGGTTACCCCATACTCAAAGCTTTAGTCTTCTAGCTTCTAACTAAGAGTGTTTTTCTTTTTTTTTTTCTTTTTTTCTTTTAAACCCCTTGATGGCATTCAGACACCTTAACATTATTCACTCAAATTAATGTTTCTCCTCCAGAATGTTTTTCATGATGTAAACAGGCCTTAAAGTGGGTTCCTTTTTATCTTATGTGAACTTTAAATCTTGAAGAAAGTTTTAAAACAGAATAAACCAGAATTTCCAAGACAGTGTGTCAAGGCACTATAAGCAGAATCCTCACTAACCCCAGTTTTGTAAGGGTTTAACACTTAAAATGGCATTAAATGTTGTGTTCCACTTGTTTGGATGATTGCATGTGGGGGTGAGAGGAAAGAGGATATGAAGTCTCGCAGTGTTCAGTGGTCGTGTTTCACTCTATGACAGGTTCCATTCTGCTAATGAGTTACAGGTCAGCCTCACTTCCCAACTTTATGACAATAGCCAGTTTTAACACAAAACTTTTTTTCCTAATTGCTTTTAGGAACGCTCATGAGCTGCCCCTGTGGCATTGTAGCCTTGCAATGGTGCGTTTTTTTTATTTTTTTGTGAATGAATCATTCACCAGGGAAATTGCTCCATGAAGGTGTAAAGTGTGTTATTATGAACCATCTCAGACAGTTCTTTGCACCTCTTTATTACAGCTTCTAATGAATTATGTGTTTGGCTAATTTACATTTATCTGGAGTTGGGTTTCGCTGGATGTAAAGAATGTTTTTTTTTTCAGTGCTAATGAGCATTTCTACTGGCTAGTTAATTATTAGAGTACGACGGAGCTTTAGTGCCACCAAAAAAAATAAAAAAAATAAATTCTAAAACTACGAGAATAAAGTCGTAATGTTACGAGATTAAAGTCGAAATACTACGAGAATAAAGTCGAAATATAAT
>JAUMHP010000025.1:1904531-1947318 GCA_032361065.1 Enteromius trimaculatus
ACCCTGTCCGGGAAACTGCCCCTATAGGTTTATCAGACTATAATAATCTACAAGGTCCATGAATAAGGTTAGCCATGCTTGACAGATTTCCAACAGGAGTAGATCTACTTAAACTGTTATATGGGTAAAATATCAACTGGCTCCTTTCTAAAGGATAGATTTGTGGATCTTTGTGCTTCTCTCTCTTTCCACAGCCCCCTCTGCCACCGCCTGTCCAATTCAGACAATTCCCTCTCCTAATCTGTCCTTATTCCTTGTTCTTTGCAGGCAGTGGCTATCTAAGGATAGCCCACCCAGAAAGGACAATGAAAAAACCTGCACTCATATATTATTGAAGGACAGAAGTGCCTTCACAGATATCATGACTCCTGGAGACCTTCTGGAAAAGCATCATAATAATTAATGTCTCCTCTTTTGAAAGCTATGGACTGAGAAGTTGCCTTAGAGTGAGACATATTTCACATTTGTGAGTAAGGCTGCATTAATCCTTCATGTTTTCAGATTTCACATTATTATTGTCACAAATTTGATTATTGTCCTAAAAATAAAGTAGAATCTGAAATACTTCTTATTCTTTCAGCATTATTATTTTGTTTTACATTTTTTACACATTTTCAAATCACCTTGGTTTTTGTACCCACTGTATTTCATCTGATGTTTATTATATACTGAACGTCACGTAGAAATGGCCATCGTTAGGCTGAATTTACACACAGCACCTTTTTAGACATAAAAGTGTGATGATATCTGGAGTAGAAAGTCTTGTCCTACTTTTCTCAATTGCTGCTGGTTGTGTGCGGTAGATGGTATCATATCTCCAGAGGCCATAACTCTCTAGACCATTAATTGAAATTAATTTTAGACTTGCTCATGTAGAGGGAAGATTCTTACTGAATGGCATGAGAAAAAGATTGATGGTTTTAATATAGGTTAATTGAATCTCTTGTGAAGCCTTTGCACATTTACATGTAGCTAGTTCTGCAGAATTTAGTCAGAAAATGTCATTTGAAAAGTTCTGAATGATTTTTATGGGATAGTTTACCCAAAAATTAAAATTCTGAGTCTTTATTTCTCATACACACACTCATGCCTTTTCCAAACCTTCATTCTTCTTCGGAACACAAATTAAGATATTTTTGATCAAATCTGAGAGATTTCTGACCCTGCATAGACAGCAATGCATCTGAAATGTTCCCAGAACCAGAAACACAGCAATGCCTTTGGTAAAACAGTTCATGTGGCATGAAAAAACTCATTTTTGACAAAATTTAAATTTTTGAGTGACCTATCCTTAATCATATGGAAAATGCAGTTTTTCAAATAAAGTTTTCAGTTAATTAATCTATTACCAAGACACTTGAATGTTGTTTTTTCTTATTATGTGCAGCCATGATGGTCCTGTTTCTAGTTTCAGCAGCTCTCATTTCAAACAGTTCCTCTCATGGAAACCTGACCGCAGGTATATCATATTCAGATATCTGTTTTTCACTTAAAATGATTTAGAAACATGTTGACATGTAATCTGTACCCAAAACGTGAATTTCCATAAGATTTGAATTTATGAAAGTGGAATGTTTTACATTTTAAAATATGAAAATGCTTAAAAGTAAAGTTCTATGCAGTTTTACCCACTTAAAATCCATTCTGCAGAATTCCATACTTTTTCTTTCTTAAATAATGCCAGCAAATTATATCGGGACCTGCTGAAAAGCACTCACCTCCATTGTCTTTTTCATTGTTCAGAGTCTCCAGCGCCTCAGGGCTCACATGTCTTAGCCTCAGGCCTCGTCACCTCTCTCCTGCTTGTCATCTTTCTTCTCCTCATCGCCTACATTCTGAGGTACGAAAACACACATGTCCCAGAAACATCCTAAATAACCCATTGCAGAGATACAATGAAATATATATAAGTGAACAGCCCTTCTTTTGACCTCCACTGTACTCAGTTTTAGGCTTTTATAAGTCTGGCCTACAGAGTTGCCAACTGCTGTACTTCCATTACTTTATTTTAATTCTCAGACCAGCTAGCCTGTACAAATATCTATTGGTACTGTAGGCATCTTCCTATTCTTGCTACATGAAAATTGGTCCATTATTATAATAACATCACCTCAGCAGTTGTAAATGAAATTATAATCATGCCTCCACATGTTGTTTGAAGTACCTACAAAAATCCTCACTGTTCCTACCTGCAGAACTAACACTCGTTCCCCTCTAGTGTTCTTCTACAGTTGTATGTGAAGTGCAAATTACCATACTGCATAGTTTACAACCTATCCTGTAATACACACCACAGGAATATTAAGCAAAACACCAATAAGAAATGTTTCTTAAGCACTCAATGAGCATATTATGTTGCTTTCTAAAGGTCACCTAAGTCTGCAGTAATAGATGAAAACTTAGTTTTGCCATTACAGGAATAAACAATCAAAAACAGTAGAAATATTAAACAGTAATAATATTTCACAATATTATGCTTTTCCTGTATTTTTTGATTAAACAAATGTAGCTTTTGTGAGCATAACAGACTTTTTTCAAAAGAAACCAAAAACATATTACCAGCCTACAACTGTAGCCTACTAGTCCTACGAAGTGTTATCATCTTTCTAACATTATATGTATCCAACATTTGCAAATATAAAGCATATACAGTACCTTAATACTCACAGTCTTGAATATTTAGTTACATTCTTTTTGCCAAGAACATAAATGGACATTGCATAGTATCATTTGCTGTTATAAAATTCTTAAACATGTAATTTATAATACATTATTACTTTATAGTATATTAAATTTTTTGTAAAACATGAAGTTTATAGTTTCTGGGCCTTCAGAAACTGCATGTTGTAATTTGAAATGCCAGTTGCATAACCTCAGCCTCTATGTTAATACTGCGACTTAAGAAGTAGTCTGACCAACTAGCAGTTATGAAGGTGTAATGAGGTGTAATTTATTTTATTCAAATTAGACCAATCTACATTTTATGTAAACGGCCACAGGTCTTCATGTAGGTTTTCTGACACCACCCCCCCCCTGTCCCCCATTGGTCCAAGAGATAGCCTTGCTCCAAACTCACAACGTTGGCTGTGATTAAAGAAACAGAGCAATGTTTTGAAAGATAGAGCCATAGAGAAACATTGTTTACACTTGTTCAAAAGGCGTAGTTTTGTTTGTTGCTGCCTTTTAAATAATTTTAACATAATAAAATAGCACACTTCACCTTTAAGAGTGCGCGTGTGCGTGCGTGCCTGTTTATGACCCTGCCGAGCTGCTCCAGCAGCAGCTGCATATGAAGTGAAATGTGAAAGCAGTTGTGCTGGTGTGTCTGCAAGTCATTCTCTCTCAGCTGCTCTGAGGAATCAGAGAACCAAACAATCTCCCATGAGAAAGAACTTCAGATTTTGGTGTGTACCGAGAACTTTGTCATTTTTTACTTTGTGTTTTGTTTTATCTCTCTGTAAATGTCTTATTTCAAAATCTCTCAGGTTTAGAGAGCAAAGGAAGGATCTTGTCGCCTCGGTTGACAAAAAGTTGCCAAATGGCTTTTTGGAAGATCAAGGTAAGTTTTGATTTGTCAGATACTTTTGCTGTCATTTTGTCTATTTGGATCAAGCCTATATTTTTAGAACAAAGCTTTTCCAACTTGGCATCTACGTGAGAGACATAAAACTGTAACGGGAAGACAATGTCTCTCATTCAGTCTTTATGCTTTTCTTCTTCTCTCTCCGTCAGAACAAACGGTGGTGCTCCTCCCGAGATCACCTTCTCCATCAAAGCGTTATTTCCCCATCCCCCTGGACTCGCTGGAGGAAGAGTTTCGCCTACGCATGGCAGATGATGGCAAACTGTTCAGAGAGGAATTTAATGTAAAAGCTTAGACACACACAAACTTTATTATTCTCCGCATGCACACTAACTCCATTTTGTTTTCTTATTGTTTCACGGAATGTTTCTTTCTTCTGCTGCTTCTCTTTTAAAGTCCTTGCCTTGCGGTTTTGGCTGTGGTTCCTTTGAAGAGGCGAGCAGAGAGGAGAACAGAGAAAAGAACAGATATCCCAATATTCTGCCCTGTAAGTTTTCATCACACTTGCAGACTTTCCAAACACTGTCATTTAGGTTTAGTATAATTTTGTAATCATGATTGTTAGGACTTGAATGGAGAAAGTTGGTCTTTTTTAGAGATTAATAAAACACATCTCATTATTTCTTTCTCAGATGACCACTCAAGGGTTCTGCTTTCACATATAGATGGATATATGGCCTCTGATTACATAAATGCCTCTTATATAGATGTGAGTACTTTCTCCATGCTCCATGCTTATTTCCAAGTAGGAATTAAAGGGATAGTTCACACAAAAATAGAAATGTTGTCATTAAAGGGATACTCCACCCCAAATTGAAAATGTTGTCATTAATCACTATAGCCTCATGTCGTTCCAAACCAATAAGAGCTTTGTTTGTCTTCAGAAGACAATTTAAGGAATTTTAGATGAAACCAAGAGGATCGTGACTGTCCCATTGGCTGCCAAGTAAATTACACTGAGAGGGATCCAGTAAAAGATGAAAAACATCATCAGAATAGTCCATCTGCCATTGACAAGAATACAAAATGTTCGTTTTGGGGTGGAGTATCCATTTAATTACTCAACCTCATGACATTCCAAACTCGTGAGATCTTCATTCATCTTCAAAACACACATATTTCCTTTCTAACCCTTCATAGAAAGCAATGCAACTACCACATTCAAGGCCAAGAAACTAAGTAAGGACATTGTCAAAACATTTTTGTTTTTTTCTACACAAAAAGTATTCCTGTAACTTAACATAAAACTACGGTTGAACCACTGATGGTACATGGTACAGTATATTTTAATGATGTCCTTGCTACCTTTCTGTGCCTTAAACATGGTAGTTACATTGCTGTCTATGCAGTGTCAGAAAGCTATTGGATTTCATCAAAAATAATTTGTGTTCCATAGATGAATGACAGGTTGATGATGGTAATTAATGACAAAATTAACATTTTTGGGTGAACTGTCCCTTTAATTCCTGTGATCAGTATTTATATTACAATACTTTAATCCCTTATAAATAACATCTTGTATAATGCCTATAATGCCTTATAGCTTGACTTTCAGGTGAATGTATTTTGATGAGTGTCAGGATTGATTCATTGATTTTTCCTATAGGGCTACAGAGAAAAAAACAAATTTATTGCAGCTCAAGGTATGCACAAATATTTTCCCTTTTTGCATTTGTAATTAACATAAAGAAGGTAATTTAATCAATCAGAAGTAAACATTCTAACCTCAAATGACCTTTAATTCATCTATGTTTTGATTTTCAATCATTTTTAGGTCCAAAACCAGAGACAGTGGGAGATTTCTGGAGGATGGTTTGGGAGCATAAATCTGCCACTATAGTCATGTTGACCAATACAAGAGAGAGAAAAGAGGTAAGGGGACAATATTAAATCCAAAACACTACAAATAAGTTGCAGTAATCAAGTATTTGGTTAAATATGTGTGATGTCTGTATGTGAAATGCAGGAAAAGTGCTATCAGTACTGGCCTGAGCAGGGCTGCTGGATCTACGGCTGTGTGAGAGTGGCAATGGAAGATGTCACAGTACTGGTGGACTACACAATCAGGAAGTTCTGTGTGCAGCACGTGAGTGCTTATTTCCCTTAGAAACAGTATCAAATGTTCAGCATAAAATACTGACATACTAATACACTAATTCTCCTGATAGGCCTGTCATTTAGTAACCAATAATATTTTACACTCTTGTGGAATCAGCCAGGCAATATTTGCTATGTTATTTATACATTTTTCTGACTTAAGCAATCTGGTGTGATTTTGCAGCATGCTGCTGATGGCTGCAGACCTCCAAGGTTGGTCACTCAGCTGCATTTCACCAGCTGGCCTGATTTTGGCGTACCCCTCTCGCCTATTGGTATGCTTAAGTTCCTCAAGAAGGTCAAGACTGTCAACCCTGCCCATGCTGGACCGATCATAGTGCATTGTAGGTAAGACATCAGGCTATTCTTTAAATATATTTGCCTACAGACTAAGTGGTCATTCACACAGAATGCATTTTTCCATTCCACAGTACTACTTTTCTGTTATGTTTCTATATAAACATGCTAGATGGA
Source organism: Enteromius trimaculatus (assembly GCA_032361065.1). Classification (NCBI taxonomy): domain Eukaryota; kingdom Metazoa; phylum Chordata; class Actinopteri; order Cypriniformes; family Cyprinidae; genus Enteromius; species Enteromius trimaculatus. Next base: position 1,910,686 of record JAUMHP010000025.1, read on the forward strand.
CGTGTTTGACTATTTTGTTTCTTTTGTAAAAAAAAAAAATGCAGCACAACTTTTTTTTTTTTAAATAAAAAGGAATGATGCGACCTTTGTTTCCTCCTTTCCAGTGCCTGCGTCAAACTTGTTTCAAAGCACATACATGTTCTGTGTGACTTGCCCTGATGAACATGAATTTACAGCATATAATAGAAATGTGAATTAAATCTATAGGCATCATAGTTAGTTAAGTGCTATATATCGGGCAAAACATTTGAAACCGTGAACATTTCAATTATTACAAACAGTCTGAATTGCACAGTATGCAGAAAAAACCTCCAACGCAGATGTCTTGAGGCTCAGCTGTTAAACGCCCCCCTCATGTGGGATTGTTAACACCTCAGCAATAACCACAGACTTTCCCACTTGTTAAAGTGTGAAAAGTCCCATATTGCAGTGAAATGGCCAACTCCAACTTTTTCTAGTATACTGGTAAAATCTGCAATATTCACATTATTATGAACGTTACTATAAAATCGATCCCACGTCCAAATGAACTGAGATAATTATCTAGCCCAAAATAGTAATTCAAATGGAAAGACCCAGCAGTTTTTACTACATTATCTCATTATCCCTCATTTCATGCCCTACTTCACATCTCACGATTCATTTTCTCTCTGTGTAGTGCTGGGGTTGGCAGGACTGGGACGTTCATTGTGATTGACGCGATGATGGATATGATGCACGCTGAAGCGAGGGTGGACGTGTTCGGCTTTGTGTCCAGGATAAGAAAGCAGCGCTGTCAGCTCATTCAAACAGACGTAAAGGACTTTCCGCAGTCCTTCTTCTGTGTTCGTATTTCAGCAGTGGCTGGCCACTGATATTCCTCTCTCTCGCCCACAGATGCAGTATTCGTTCATTTACCAGGCACTTTTAGAGCATTACTTCTATGGTGACACAGAGTTAGACATTGCTTCGTTGGAAGGCCACCTCCACAAACTCCACAACACACACACACAATTGGACCGAGTGGGACTGGAGGAAGAATTCAGAGTAAGAACCACATTACATATATGTTTTGTTCAGCAAGAGTATGAAATGATATGATGATAAAAATACGAATTTAATAGTTATTTTTAACATATTGTTTTGTTTGGAATCTCTTTAGAAATTGACTAATGTCCGCATAATGAAGGAGAACATGAGAACTGGAAATCTGCCCGCCAACATGAGAAAGAACAGAGTACTGCAGATCATCCCATGTGAGAAGAGGAATATATATTTATAACACAGATTTATCATCTCGGTGCTTTCTCATTCTTTCTTTCTTTAATGTAATCAGTATACTGTCTTATTACCAGATGACTTCAACAGGGTAATACTATCAATGAAAAGAGGGCAAGAATTCACAGACTACATTAATGCATCTTTCATAGATGTAAGTATATGCCCCCCCTCCCAAAATAAAAATTATTATTATGATTATTATTACTATTAAAAATATTGACTTTAATGATAATAAGTTGATTATTATTATGATTAACTTGACAAATAAATAATGGCCTCAGATAAAAACAACAAAGAACATACTTTGTATACGCATTTTAATATTTTAAAAATATAATATTTCAATACTCATAACTCTATGGTGTACCTTTGCAGGGTTACAGGCAGAAGGATTACTTTATAGCAACTCAGGCACCTCTGCCTCACACTGTGCAGGACTTCTGGCGCATGGTATGGGAGTGGAAGTGCCACTCTATTGTCATGCTGACTGAGCTGAAAGAGAGAGAACAGGTACAGTTTAATGGTTTATATTTATCTTTTTAATATCTCATGTTAATCGATATAAAGAATGTACAGTTACTGTTTCACAAATCGATGTCTGAACAACTTCTACTCACACCAGGAGAAGTGCATGCGTTACTGGCCAGCAGAGGGCAGCGTTTCATTTGGAGATTATGCACTGGAGCTGAAAAGAGACACACTTTGTGAGACTTTCAGCATTCGAGACATGCTGCTGTCATATGCATCAGTGAGTTAACTGTGCAGTGAATTTGATCAATTTATGCTCCAACACACGCTTCACTTAGGAGCTTCCTTTATTTTGCACAAATTGAGGCTAAATTGAGCTGTTTGCAGGAAAAGCCGACCCGTCTAGTCAGACAGTTCCACTTCCATGGTTGGCCAGAGATTGGAATCCCATCAGACGGAAAGGGAATGATTGACATTATTGCTGCAGTGCAGAAACAACAACAGCAATCTGGAAACAACCCTATAGTGGTGCATTGCAGGTACACACACTCTCAATTGCTCCCTCGCTTACACATTTCACACACACACACACACACACCATAATTTCATACTCATTCTTTCATATTCTTTGACACTTCTTTTTTAATAGTAAAATCGTAAACGTAAGATTTACTTATTTATTGTTTTTCTTGGTAACATCAGTGCTGGTGCTGGTCGGACTGGAACATTCATTGCCCTCAGCAACATCTTAGAGCGGGTCAAAGCCGAGGGGTTACTGGACGTATTCCAGACAGTGAAGAGTTTACGCACTCAGAGACCACATATGGTCCAAACTGTGGTGAGAATGCAAAACATTGTGCCTGTGCATAGCTCACATAGATCTGACGGCTTATATTACAACAAGAATTAATAATAATAATAATAATAAAATAATAGAGAATGAGTAGATGTTTTGGCTTTTGACTGTGTGAATTATGATATAATGTAATTTCATTTGTCTTTCCAGGAACAATATGACTTCTGCTACAGAGTTGTGCAAGATTTTGTTGACATCTACTCGGACTATGCTAATTTCAAATGAGTGCATCTTACCAACACACATTTATATTATATTTAAACTGAAGAATATTACTGTGGCTTAGTGACACTTAATGCACTTGACATTTCCTATTCTTGTTATATGCAGTAAGGTAATATTTTGGATATGGCCAGACTCCAGTGGCTTAACCACGTCAAGTCTTTTGCATTAAGTTTTTGTTACATTTGTGTTAGAATTCAGTATAAAATAAGTTTTGCTTTTAATATGAGCATAATATTTAATTTGTACATTAACAAGTTTTGTTTACTACAAAATTATTTTTGTTTATAAATTGTGTTCACGAAAGTGTAAAGCATTCCATTCTGAGTATTTGTTCCTAATATTTATGCTCCGGCTTGCTACCCAGAAAAAATTTGCATGGTTATTTGTGTGAACTAGTGTATTAAAATAAATCAAGATACTTCCAAATTTGAATTTTATGGCAATTATTGGCCAGAACCTAATTTGCATTAACCCCGATAAGTCACTTGTACCATATACATGCTCTTCACCTTTCACATAACCTGACTGAGATGTCCAACCTCTTAATGAAACTTTAGCAGGTTTTAAAGTTTCTGTGATGTTGTTTATTCTTATGACTTCATAAGCCAATCAAATACCCAAGAGGCTAAAACTGTGATAGAGATACAGTACGGATATAGAACTGAGGAAGTAGTAAAATCATAATGATATTTGGTTGAGGAATTAATAAATGCCATTCAGGGTTTAGTGAAACCTGTGAAATAAACGAATAGTTTTCTTTTATTATTCCCTACAAACACAATACCTTGTGTTTTTGTCTGCTTGTTCGAACAAGGTCAGATAGAAAATCACCTGTGTTCCACTGCAGTGTTACTACAACAGGATGAGAAAGTCTGAAGAAAATGAGGAAAGACGTATGCCTTAATCCTGAATAACACCATTTTCTGCAATAAATGTTTCCGTCAATACTTGTGCTTGAGTTTCTGTCTATTATTTTACTTACTACTAAAGTCAATAAAAGCAGCTTTCAGTAGTTGCATTGTAGTTTCGCAGGTTGCAATACAAATGCATTTTTGAAGTTGATATTGGTAATACATAGCTTTGTGCTGCATAGTATAGCTGACATAAGTTGTACAGTCAATTACAGCAATTTGAAATAACATGGAGTAAGTCACCTCAGCTCGCCTTGAGCACACACTTAAATTACTAAGCTATTACTATGGTAATTATAATAGTGATCAATTGCATGACAGCTGGTTATCTAGATCCCTGTAGCGCCTTTTATTATTAGTAAAACAAACAATATGTTATCAAGAGAGGTTCACTGTAGCACCTTCATCTCATACTAGTGTAAATGTATTTTTATAATTATATTTTAAGTGCTTTTTAATTTGTAAAAATAAATAACATGGTACACCTTTAAGACCGTACATGTGAGTAGTACTGCTTTCTCCTCAAGACACACTCCCAAAACACTGGGCGGGGTCTGCGTCCTATGTCAGGAATGACGCTATTCGATTGGCTGACGCTCTGATGAGTCCACAACGTTCTAGCATCGCTCCATGGCGTCCACAACACTGAACGTAGCGATCCCAAGTCCCATATGCTACAGAAACAGGCCTTGAGAGTTGCAGGCCGTGTTATGAGTTGTTTATTAGAGTTCTGAATATGGAGAACACTGTGTACGAACATATCCATCTCGTACGTCCTCGTGACGGATAATTTATGGGTTCGCTGGGTCGTGAGGAAGATTAAAGAAAATCTTGAGGACTTGAGCTTGATCGATGCACGAACTGGATAATCTAATCGCGTGTATAACTGTACGGAATTAGAGGATGGCTGGAATTGGGAACAGCTCAACATCTGGAATGGGTGACATCATCCAGCTGAATGTCGGAGGAACGAGGTATGCTTACGTCATGACTTCTTTACACAACCTCGAAGTCAAAACAGTTGTGTTTGAGATCAAAGGCTACGTTAACGTGTAGCGGATTTTGACTTTGTTGTGAAGATATCAGCGTTAATATGTAACGACACACACGTGTGACCGCTAAACTAGAACCTAACCACAACTATTATCGCGTTAATGGGACTAAATGTATTCAGTTCCTTGTTTCATCCCCAGCTTCCACATGTTTGACTACAAGATGTCATCATAACATTCAAAAAGCCACTAAACTAGTACTATTTATACATGTATAAACAAAAGAAATATCCTAGAAGTAACAATTTCCCCCAACATATCATATTTACTTAATGTACTATAATTAAACTGCACTCAAAGTATTACATGAACTTTTCTTACTGAACAGTTACTTAAAACTAGATCATTCTAGCTCAAAAAGGTGAAAGACAAATGAGAAGTGATTGTATCATAAATCTTATCTACGTATTTGCAGATTTAGCACATCAAGGCAGACTCTGACATGGATTCCTGACTCTTTCTTCTCAAGGTAAGATTGTCTGGAGCAGCACCATAGCATGTTGTTTTTTCTGCTCTTTTTCTTTACTTCTGAAAGTTGCTGCATGCTACATACATCAGTCTGAAAAACGTGACTTGTCATAACATAAAGGCTTTATAGATGTTCCAGAATAATCCTTTGTATGCATAATTTATAAACCTGTAACCATTTTTCTGTCTATATTTTTGTGCCTAGTTTACTGAGTGGAAGAATATCAACACTACGGGATGAAACTGGAGCTGTGAGTAGAAGTCACAAAAAGTAGTTTTACATAATTGTGTTTTATAAATGAATTCCCCCCCCCCAAAAAAAACAACCTTAATGAATACTGAATAATCGTGTTTTGTGGGTTCTTTGTTAAAAATAACAATTAGAAAATGTTTCCAGTAGCAATCAAATCAGAAATGTATCCAGCACTGAAAGTGATTTTTTTTCTTTGTTATAAGATATTTATTGACAGAGACCCAACAGCATTTGCACCCATTTTAAACTTTCTTCGAACTAAAGAATTGGACTTAAGGTGAGACATAACATATGCCTATTTGTTATCCACTACATATCCCAAAAATATATAGTTTCATGTGTGTAATATTCATGCTTTCTCTGATAGGGGGGTTAACATAAGTATCCTGCGACATGAAGCAGAGTTCTATGGTATTACTCCCTTAGGTATGTAATTTGTCTGAATTAGGTGTAGTACCTAATTTATGCATGAGTACTTCTTACCTTACATTTCTATTTGTCACTGATATGGTTAGTCCGACGCTTACTGCTTTGTGAAGAACTGGAGCGATCGTCATGTGGAAGTGTGTTGTTTCATGGCTACCTCCCTCCCCCAGGTAGGCTGAGAGTGGATGTTGAAGTCACAGTTTCATCCTCTGTGCCAAATATAATACATCAGGATGAGGCTGGTATTTTTGTCCTTCAGCTCTCCCAGCGCGGAGCAGTGCCGGAGGGCAGGGTGCAGCTGTTTCAGGTCCAGAGGAGCACTCAGGTCCCGGTGGTGCAGAGGGGGGCTACCCTCGTTCTTGCCCTCAGTCTTCTCTTCCTGGGCCCTCTGGGGCAGAGGGACCTCAAAGACTGGGTGAGTAAAAGCCTTGTGCTTACCCTGAAATTAAGTTGTTTAAAGATGCTGTGGGGGAAAATATATATTTATGTTTCTATGCAAAGAAGATTAATAAAAAATTCACAACTCAATATGAACCATGATCTTACATATTTGTGTAAACAGCGTTAACAAACCATGTTATGTAATAGTTTCGGAAATGTGATGTGGATTTTGAATGCTGTATTAGATGCAGCAGTAAAGAGTACAGAGGACATTAGAACAGGCCTGGCTCAATGCAGACTGGAGAACAGCATGTGCTCCCTTCTGGTATGGGCATGCGAAGGGGAGAGGGGTGGGGGTGCCATGAAGACAAAGTATTCCCCTTACAAGCACTGGTGCAGTAGGCAGGGTGAGGTCATCTTAAAAGGCCTTTTATATCCTCTGTGCCCAACGAAGTCATGTGAGAAGAATGATGAAAGAGAAATGGGGAAAACAAGTTAATGGACAGGCCTTCCTTTTAACTATTTTATTGCATTTTGGTGTATTTGTATATCACAGGGCAAAATTTACTGAGACTTTTCAAAAAGTAAAACACAACACAAAATGAGCTTGTTGTTGCATTATCATATTATTATTGTTTTTTTTGTGTGTTTTTGCATAAACTTAAAACACAATTACTTGTTTTTTAGTTATACATTCATTAAAATTCTATTACAGATATTACAGGGTCCACTGAACTGAACGTTTTTATGCTAATTACTTTCTTTGATAAATCATGTTTTTTTTAACCAGCAAGTGTCTGTTAGTTTAGATTTTAAAGGGATAGTTCATCAAAAAAATTATTTGAAAGTCATTAAAAATCTGTTTACTCATCCTCAAGTTGTCCCTAACCCAGTTGACCATAACCATTCATAGTCTTTCTTTCCCACACTACAGAAGCCAATGGCTACCGTCAACTTACTGAGGTATTGTTTTACATTTTTTTTATTATTACAATAGGATCACCAGTGGACCCTAGGAAGGTGCTGATTGTCGCTGGCCATCATAACTGGATTGTAGCAGCTTATGCACATTTTGTCATATGTTACAGGTAAAGCTACAGACCATGACTTTGAAATTTAAAATAATAAGGGTTATGCTCACCAGACTAGGATTGTTCTTTAGGATAAAGGAATCATCCGGCTGGCAGCAAGTGTTTTCCAGCCCTTACCTGGACTGGGCCATTGAGCGGGTGGCCCTCAATGCAAAAGTTGTAGGCGGCCCACATGGAGATAAAGACAAGATGGTGGCAGCCTCATCAGAGAGCAGGATTATATTGTGGAGTATACAGGATGGAGGAAGCGGAAATGAAATAGGTAAAAAAAAACAACAACAGCAACAAAAATGACATTTTTGTCACGATTTAAAGGGGTCATATGATGTTGAAAAAACAAAACAAAAACATTATTTTCCACATACTATATATTATTTTTTCAAGCACTACTATATAATTGCTTAAAACTCATGTTTAAATAGTAAGTAGCAAGTTCTTTAAAAAAAAACAAACTGCGAGTCCGAAGCACCAGACTGTCCTTGCAGAGTAAGAACTGCTCCACTTAATAGTCTCTGTGCCCAGCCAGCAAAGCCTGCTCCCAGGTTCAGGAATCAGTCCTCTGTGAATGCACTGAACACAATCTAATACTTGGCTTGGACTGTTCTGGAACAGTGTTGTAAATACTGCTTAACCGCTGATGTCTAGTTGTGTCCTCTTTTGTAGTTTCACTATTAAATACAGCGTTTGCAGAACATGGCACCCGCAGCAACACTACAGCGCGAATAATAGTTCCGTATTTTTTCTTTCTGTAAATATCTGGGCAGTGTTATGAAAATAAACCCAAATAAAAAAGGTGCGTTTTTAAATGAGCCATTTTAGTGTATAGACAAGTCATAACTTTTATAAAGAATATCGGTTTAGAATTTTATATTGGTTTTGAAACTTTAGTCTTTGCAACTTTAGTGATCTTATCTATGCACCAACAGCTTGTAACACTCCAAAGAGAAAGGAAAACTTGAAATTGCATAATTGCATACATATGATAATATTTCTGAATTTGTCTTTGTGAAGGTGTGTTCAGTCTTGGGGTACCAGTCGACTCTCTGTTCTTTATTGGGAGTCAGCTGGTTGCCACCAGTCACACAGGAAAGGTAGGAGTGTGGAACGCTGTCACCCAGCACTGGCAGGTAAAGCACAAAGAAATTACAGACGCAATTACCTATCATAATGTGCACAGATACGATGCATGCGCACATTGTCAGTAAATGTTATTTCATTCATTGTGAAATGTTTTGTTATGCACTTCTTATGCACTGAATACATTTAGAATGTATGTATGAAGCTTGTTTGAAAAAGCAAAAACAGTTGGCAAAAAAAAAAATTGTAATCGCAATATTAGTTATTGCACAGCCCTATTTTATACTACATTCAAACTTAGTTCTGGGGGTAGATTTGATGACTTCATTTGCAATGCATCACTTGTACAGGTGCAGGATGTGGTGCCCATCACGAGCTGTGACACTGCTGGCTCCTTCCTCTTGCTGGGCTGTAACAATGGCTCAATTTACTATATTGGTAAGCTGCTTATCTTGTCTGGGATTGCATTGGATTCATTTTTCGTGGTTGACGCGGGTGGTTCATGAGATGTGCAACCGGCAGAATCAGTGTTGAAAATGTAATTACAATTGCATAAAGGCATCAATGTAATTAGTTTAACATAGTAAGGCATTTTTGTAAAAGTTGCTTAAATATCTTACATATATATTAACAATAAATGTTTCTTGAGCACCAAATCAGCATATTACAATGATTTCTAATAGATCACGTGACACTGAATAATGAAGTAATGGGTGCTGAAATTCAGTTTGCATCAAAGGAATACAGTACATTATGTTTTGAAATATTTTAAAATAGAAATGTAATAATTATTACAAACAATATTACTGTTTTTACAAAATATTTTGAACAGTAGTGTATATAAACTTAAGTTTTTGTATTTAAACATACAAGAATTAAACCCATTTCACGTTTGAAATGTCATCACTATAACATTTGAAATACCTCTAATAATTAAAAGACCTAACCATATTCTCTCCTCTCTCAGACATGCAGAAGTTTCCGCTGAGAATGAAGGACAATGACTTGTTGGTGACAGAGCTGTACCACGACCCATCGAACGATGCCATCACAGCCCTCAGTGTCTACCTGACTCCTAAAACCAGTCTGTCCAATGATGGTTAACTAGTCTTACCAAGATGAATAAAGTGTTTAGACTGGTCAGTCACTGATCTCACTGTTTTTGCAGGTGTGAGTGGGAACTGGATTGAGATAGCCTATGGGACCAGCTCAGGGGCCGTGCGTGTCATCGTGCAGCATCCAGAGACTGTTGGATCTGGTCCACAGCTCTTCCAGACCTTCACGGTCCACCGCAGCCCCGTCACTAAGATTATGCTCTCAGAAAAGCACTTAGTTTCAGGTAAAAACTACTCAGATATAGGATGATAAAACGCTAAATGGTGGTGGTCTGTAATTTCGACCTGTTTTTGTTGGAAGTGTGTGCTGACAATAATCACGTACGCACATGGACGGTGACACGCTTCAGAGGCATGATCTCCACTCAGCCAGGATCTACTCCACTGGCCTCCTTTAAGATCATCTCACTGGAGGAGACAGAGAGCCACAGCAGCTATTCCTCCGGCAATGACATTGGTGAGAGACTTTCCCATAGCTTTCCAATATAGCGGTACAAGTTGAACCGAAAAGCTGCTATTACCCTGTTGTAATCTGTTAAATATCACTTCATCTGCTGTTTCCATTCAGGTCCATTTGGAGAGAGAGACGACCAACAGGTGTTCATTCAGAAAGTCATTCCTATAACCAACAAACTCTTTGTTCGTCTTTCCTCTACGGGAAAAAGGTACACTTTGAGACATTTAATTCTCACACTGCATACTATGCTAAATACATTTTTAAATAAATTAATATTTAATTAATGTGTTTTTTGTACCTGTATTTCAGAATCTGTGAGGTGCAGGCTGTAGATACCACCACCATCACGTGTTTTACAGTGAGAGAATGTGAAGGCTCGAGCCGCATGGGCTCCAGACCCCGCCGCTATCTCTTCACTGGCCATGCAAACGGGAGCATTCAGATGTGGGACCTCACCACCGCCATGGACACGGTCAACAAGAGTGAAGACAAAGCCAAGCGGGAACCAGGTCTGATTATTACTGAGGACAAAATAAGTCAAATAAATTGTCTGTTGTCTGATGAAGTTGTGAAATGATGTTGCAGAGGTGGGAGGTCCAACTGAGGAGGAGCTGCTGAAGCTCCTTGACCAATGTGATTTGAGCACATCTCGCTGTGCCACACCCAACATCAGCCCCGCCCCCTCCGTGCTGCAGCACAGCCGGCTGCGAGAGTCCTGCTCCAGGTACTGCAACTGGAAAAACTCTTTCTCATGCCAAGTCTGAAATATTAAAAATAGACCCTGAATTTTGCTGTCATTCTGGTATTCAAGCTAAAACAAGTTTTGTTTTGGGGGTGTAATTTCACGTTCTGTAAACATGCTATCATGTTTGGTGAAAAATGCTTCATACTCTGAAAAATGCATTATCCTTTACATTATTAAAATACCTTTCTCCCCAGCCTGGCACAGACAGCTCAATTAGTTCCGGGTTTGATGAAGGCCGCCTTCTGAAAAAAAACAGAATGTGTTGTGAAATTTATTCTCTACCAGTGGGAGGCTCTTGGAGTGGTACCCTGGTAACAGCTGTACACAAAGCAGTGCTCCTATCACAAATTCTGCTTTATCAGGCATCCCACGCAAGATTTCCATTGGCGGGAATAATTTTAATGATATCCCATTTTTTTGACATCTCAAATACCGTAAAATAATGCTTTAGTCCAAACGAGCCATTTGTTGTATTCTTGAAAAGGGACTACACACTGCCTAAAATTCAAAAAGTGAAAAAGTATAATAGGACCCCTTTAAGATATATTTGATGAAACCTGAGAGCTCTCTAGTCAGGACAAGAGAACATTGTTAAAATAGTCCATGTGACATCACTGCTTCAATCGAAACTTCATAAAGCTATCAGTATATTTTTTTGCATGCAAAAAAAATGACTTTCCTACCACAACATATGCTCTGATGTAAAAAAACTTACAGTTGAATCGCTGATGTCATATGGACTGTTTTAACGATGTGCTAATTACATTTCTGGGCCTTGAATGTGGTAGTTACATTGCTGTCTGTGCAGAATCAGAATCTTCATTTGTGTTCTAAAGATGAACATAGGTAAGCAATTAATTCTGAGTGATCTATCCATGTAAAGGGATAGCTTAGCCAAAAATGCACATGTACTTCATAGTTACCACAGATGTTAAAAAACCATAAATCAATATGACTGACGCTATAGTCCAAGTCGTCTTGAATTAATTAACATCCTATGTATCAGTTCCTCATAGAAAGCTAAGATTGTAGAGCACATGACGCCTGTTTTTTTGGCCTTGGTCTCTTATGAAAAGTTGTATGGAAAAATATGAATTTAGTAATATTGTAAACAAGTTATATTAAAATTGTGATTCTTTGGGTAAATTAATGTTCCTAATGAATTTTCAGATTAAATTTGTAATCATTTAGCTTTTTTAGTCTCCAGCTGCAGGCTCAGGAGCCCATCCCTGAGACGGCCACCTATGGAGCCTTGCGGCCGTACCGAGAGAGCCCCTTGCTGGCCCGCGCTCGACGCACAGAGAGCTTCCACAGCTACAGAGACTTCCACAACTTAAACCTGACCAAGGCCCTGCTGGAGAACAACGGACATTGCGGATCCATGGAGGACGAGATGCGTCAGTCAGCAGGAGAGAACACCACTGAGGACTCCGACAAAAGGAACTCTACCTTTGATCTCTGGGGGTCCAGATCATCCGAAAGCCAGTCTGCAGCCGCCCGCAAACCCCCAGACAGCCCTGGAGACCAGCGGCGACGGGCCCATTTGATGGAGGAAGCTGCTGCAGATTCGAGACAGGATGGATGCAGGAGGAGGGGGGCATTTGAAACTAATTTTCTAAGCAGGAAAAAGGCCCCTCCGGTTCCACAGCTGAGCCCCCCACCGGCAGGAGCTGATGGAGGGGGCAGCGACTCGTCCAGCACCGCCTCACCCTCGCCAACTAAAGTGTCCACTTCCCCACGCCATCGCAAGGCTCCTGACACGGCATGTGAGTGACGGTTTACAAAGATTTGTCATACGCAGAGGACGCGCCAAATACAATAATCAATGAGAGGAAAAGGAAGTAGATGAATGGCGGATTTCAAAAGTCAATGGTTTTAGAATGTAGATGTGAAGGTTTGGCAGGATAGCAGCTGGCAGCTAAAAAACTCACTCACTGTGGATCGATTTAAAGATGCACAAAACAAATGCCATGTCAACTTTACCGGTCTGTTAACCAGTTAAAAGAATTTATTTAGCTTCTGTCAGACAGATGACGCTTCAGCATTATGGACCTCTCTTTGCGGCTTATTCCAGGATTAAAAATCAGATACATTTCCTTTTCATTAATTAATAAAGAGTAACTCGATTCATTATTATTATAGAGCTTTCTACACCTGCACTGCAAAATCTAACATTTTGATTGTTTTTGCCTAGTAGAAAGTCCACCCTAAAACAGAAACGTGAAGACAATTTAAATAAAGAATTTCCTCACCCTCATGCCATTTAAAACCCATAGGACTTTCTTTTGTGGATCAGCAAAGGAAAAGTTTATCAGAACGTCTTTGCGCTCTCGAAAGCAGGTTTAATACGTTATATTCAGAGCTCTGAGTAATAAAATTACAGTACTTTCTTGCGTTTGCTTTCATTGTATTGAAAAGATCAGTTTGGACACTTCTACTTCTGTGTTCCATGAAAGTCACGCAGGGATTGAAAGACTTTAGATTGTGGGTGGATTTTTGCTTAAATGGTTTGCTATTGTAAATGAAAGTTTTAAAGTAGATTAGCATGCTGATGCTACTGGCCACTGACAGTACCCTCAAAACACTGTGATGCACTTTATTGTCTGTCTCAACTTTCATCCCTTTATAATGAAAGGGCTGAACTTCAGCTGATGATCAGGTTTGAAGGCAGGTTAATAGACTCCACTGCTTCTGTGAAGGCTGCAGGAATCAGACGCCTTCTTTGACATAATCTGTTTCTTTCTTCATTAAGCCTTTCAGACGATTTGTGCTCTCTGAACCTTCAGCATGCATCCGCAGGGAAGTTTTACTTGCTCTATCCATTTTTTGGGGATTCATTCAGTGCCTTTTGCTAGTTTGGATAGATACTGCTGTGAGAAATCAAAACAGATTTAACTTTTTTCTGTCTTTCTGATGTGAAAGTTAGTTGGATTATCACATTATGCAGCTGATTTAAGTGAAGCGGGGTCAGTTTTTATGACAGGATATCAAGATAAAAGAAGAGTATGTTTTACAAAGAGTTGCCAGATCCGAAGGTGATATGCAGTTCAAAATAGAAAAAAATTCATTTGATACAGATTAGCTCTGTATTTAAAATGCTACGATACTTGCATAACGCCTAAATTAACATGTGAATAATGCCATCATAAGTATAATTTTATCATTTGCATTTTCATTACCGTTAAGAATATATTGTAAAGAATTATTTATATTTGTCATGAAGCTAATTTTGCATTGTCAACTGATGAGCATGGACACTTTCTTTCCAGCCGTTCCACTTTGTGTACAGGTTATATCCTATCAGAGAAAATGTACCTGAGTGACACATATCCAGTGTAGGCTATTAATGTAGTTATATGTTGCTAAGTGAGATTACTATTGTTTTTGTATTTAAATGAATGCCTTTAACAAAGTACTTATTTTATATTAAAGGAAAAGATCTCATTTAATGCTATGCAATCAGTGATCGTGCTGACAGTAGGCTGTACAGCCTAAAACATCAGAATGAATAGTGGAACGTGCTTTTGAAGCTAGAAAAATAAAATTCAAATCGGTTTCATTTCTCAAAATGATGTTGCTTATACATCTATAAAACACTTCTAAATGCATAATAGATTTCTGTTGTGAGCGAGCTTAAATAAAATATTTTTTACAAATATTTAATTGAACATACTTTCATCCGCTACTCACGTCATGTATTTGCTCTGAGATGTCTCACTGTTGGGGAATATTTAATTGATGATAGTACGAGTATGCTTGCTTTCAGAAATGCAGTCATAACCTGATTTGTGTTTTAAATTGATCTCCAGACAAGAGTCTTTGTGTTTTATCTAATAAGACTGGCTTACCAGCTGCACAGTGGCTACAAGAGGAAAGTTTATGCTACATGAAATATGTTAAAAAGAAAATGGTACACGCGCTACAGATCGGTACTCAGCTTCTGTACATTTCCGGTTGCACAATAAAGTACAATAAACAAAGCAGTGTCTCAGACTCTGATATTTTTTAATAAGCATGGTAACATCAACATTACAAACAACTTTCTTTTGCATTTCACAACTCTCTATAACAACGATTGTCCATATATGAGCTTACGACACAACATAACCGCAAACCTCTTATTAATCTCGGAATAAGGTTTTTTTAATTTAAAAAAATGCAAATAAATTATTGCAACAATAAATAATACTGACACTCCTAAAAAAACGTTTATGTAAAAATTTGTCTTTTTTTTTTAGGATAGTGCTGTTTTGTTTTCGCTAATATCTGTGAAATTAACGACGCATGTATAATTAAATATATTCACACTTTACAGGTTTAAAACAACCTCTGGTAAAAAACAAAACAAAAACATTCACATGTAACAATGATGACCATTTTGGGAGATTAACATTTAAGACACTTGATCCATTGGCATCATCACAAATGTGTTCACACTATTGCTCAGTCTAGCAGGCACAACACCACATAAGCTAACATTTCCATTAATACAGGACATGTCTACCAGATTGACGTCTTCCTCACTCATGTGTCTTTAGAGACAGAAGAGATAAACTTCCTCTCTATGTTGGCATGAATAATTTGGAGACTCAGTTCATTAATACTTTATGATTGCGGTAATATTTCATAGCTACACAGCCAGTCATAAGACTATTTAAAGCTATAATAATACGGTGCTATTTTCAGAAATGACTGTTTCCTTTTTGCATCAGTGCTAAGCACATATTACAGCAAAAGATAATCTATGTCTGATAATAAAGTACAAGAAAAGAGAAATAGGTGTATATTCTGCTTATTCTGTATTTATACATGGGAAGTTGACAAATCTATGGTGTGACAGCAAAAACAAAACAAAAAAACAAATTAACCTCTCTTTGTATGCTATTTGTAACTTTAAGAGTGAAGATACATTTTTCTCATGTTATTTGTATGTTAATTTTTTTTTTTTTTTTCAATTGTCACACCATAGGACACAGCCCAATTATTTTTTTCAACTATGTATATATGTATATGCATATATGCATGCAGGGTGTGATTTGTAAGATTCCCTGTAACCGTGTACCTGGAGAGAAAAAAGTATTTTTTCACAAATGGTGTGACACCAACCAGTATATATGTATACATATTTGTATGAACACATACATCTGCTTCTGAATGGGCATGACACTTTCCGGGTCAAGTCAAGCCTCTCATACACATATATATATATATGTGTGTGTTATACTGTATATGTATAGGTAGGTAGATAGGCAGAGACAATGGGTGATAACTTAAAATATGATATTCAAGCACACTTTTCTTTTAAACTAAATCTAACCATTATGAGCAGCTATTCTATGATTAAAATGGAAGCAATAAGGTGATGCCAGAGGTAGTCAACACTTAGCTGCAACATAAATGACCATTACATCTCCGACTAACTACAGCTAATACATTCCACTGCACAGTTTTATCATGGTCAAATGAAGGTGATCTCTGAACCAATTATTTGATACTTTATACATATACTGCATTCATTCGTAACTCTTGCTGTCTTTGTTGTAAATTCCCTCAGCTACATAATGAATTGGAGAAAAACTGTATTACCAAGAGTGTTTTCCACAGTTTCAGGTGTGTGTGATCGCTTTACAAGTGAGTGTCTGTAAACATGGTTTGCTCCTTCTTCACCGAGCTGTAGCTTGTAATGGTCTCACCAAACTCCTCATCCCCCACATACTGCAAAAAAAAATGTAAATAAATCAAAAGATTTTTATTTTATGCCAAAAATCATTGCCAAAATGCACGCTCAGATGCCAAATATTGTCCTATTAAAAATAAAATTGACACTTGTGACATTAGAAACACACATTTTAAAACGGAATTTATTCCTATGATAGCAAAGTTGAAATTTCAGATTCACATTCCACATCATCATCTTACCATGCCGCTGTCAGTGCCGTGCAGGTCAGCGTCCCATGCTCCACCACCCAGAGACTTCTTATCCTGCGTATCGATCAGCTGACTAACACTCCTATGCAAGGAGTTCTGGGAATAGGCACGGCTGAGCTGGCTCTGGCTGGGAACACGCAGCACAGACATGCTGGCCTGATAGCTGTGGTTGCTGGTGCAGGTGCTGGTCCCTCCGATCTTAGTGTCAGCCAAACCCTGACCACAACACACATTAAATCAAACACACATAACTGAACACTCATGCAGCAGAGACAGTCAAATCAAATCAAACTGATGAGCAAATAAAAAAGAAGCCATTAAATAAGAAGGGTTGTGCATTGAAGTATATTGCAACCATATTCTCCATGCACTGCCACTCAACAGCAAAACAAAATCCAAAGCATAATGGAAAGTGAATGCAATCTCTAAGTGGTGCTTGAACGTGCAAACAGACAACTGCAACAAAAACCATACATGTGTTTAGCATGAATACTTACACATAAGTATTTGTAATTAGTATAAGAAACAGTAATAGTGACAGTTGCCTTAGCAAGTACCACTAATGGGAAAAAAAGGCAAAACGTGCCAATGCAGCAGGCTATGGTGATAATCTATTTTGAAATACATCCCAGAGAGCCTGTACCTCAGTGCGCATGGCAAAACTCTTTAGTGTTATACTGCAGGAGGAGTCCGTTATATTGTCAAACTGGGAAGAGGAGAGAGAGAGAGGAGCGGGCTTACCATCGGTGCATCGGGCTGAAGCAGAGCAGCAGAAGCATGGTTAGAGCAGAGTTCAGAGGAAGGTCTCTGGAGCGGCCAGAACAGCGCAGGACAGAAAGAGTTAAAAGACACACAGCAGATTTAAAGAGAAAGGCCACAGTTTAAAGGAACAGTTCACCCAAAAATCTACATTTGCTGAAAATTGGACTCACTCTCAGACTATCCAAGAACAGATCTGGGGAAATTTAACATTACTGCAGTTCACAATTTACTGCTGGATTGAAGTTGTGCGCATTATTTGTGGATTATTGTGATGTTTTTATCAACCGCATTCTGACGGTACCCATTCACTGCTGAGGATCCGTTGGTGAGCAAGTGATGAAATGCAATTACATTTCTCTAGATCTTTTCTGAGGAAGAAAAGAAAACACCTTCATCTTGGATGGCCTGAGGGATTATATTTTTGGGTCAACAATCCCTTGAAATGTTGGGAGTGTTTATCTGGCTCTTAGCAACCAGACAGCAGCCAGTGGTGAATTTACTTGATCAAACCTTACAGGAAAAACAGTTAAATATTATTACAATTTATATTTTAATACATTCAAAAATGGAATACATTTTTGTGATGGCCAAGGTGAACTGTCAGCAGCCATTAATCCAGTCAGCTGTGTCGTGAAAAATGTGTACATTTTTAGTGTAAAAAATTAGTTTTTTAGGATTCTATGATGAACAGAAATAATATTTTGTAACACTAAAAATGTTTTATTGTCACTTTTGATCGATTCAGTGCTTTTATTCAGGATATACTCATAAATAAAATAAAGTAATAAAATAAAATAATACAAAAAAAAAAAAAAAAAATCAATTAAATCTTAATGAACCCAACCTTTTGAGCGGTAGCGCATAAATAGTAATATGCTAATCTGAACTGTCATTGCCTTATGACGGAAGGAATGAGGGAAAGCAGTGTTATTGCTCCCTCTTCTGGACATTTGAAGGAAGTGCATGTTACAGCTTTGAGTGTAAACATTACTGAAAACAAAAAAAAAGCATACACATTTGCAAATTGATTAAAAAATGGTAGAACATTAGAGCAAGTGTTACAGACCTAGTCAATTTCAAACAAATGTTTCTCACCAGATAGTTGTCATTAGGTGGATACTTGGTACTTCTCCTCTGAAGGGGCACTATTGGAGGTCTTTCCCTGATAAAGGGGGGCTTGCTTAGGGCTCTTCTCAGCACCAGACCCATTAGCAGAGCCAGCAGCAGCAGCCCCAGGAACGCCATGAGAATGATGAACCACAGCTCTGTATAGAACTTGTATTCAGCCCCATACAAACCTGTTTTACCTCCAGAACTCGACTCCACGGCATCTGTGGGGAACAGATGAGATGCTCAGATAACGCAAGGCAAGTTTATTTATATATCACATTTCATACACAATAGTAATTCAAAGCGCTTTACATAAAAGGAAATAATCATAACAGTTAAAAATAGATAAGAAAAAAAAAGAGAACAGATAAAAACACAATACAAATATTTAAGAGTTTACCAACTACTCTACAGCAAAGACAGCTAGGTTTTAATATGAGTAATACTGGATAAAATAAATAATCTTTTACTCATAATTAATCATTTTTAATATTAAGAATAAATTGAGATATGGAATCAAGTCATGACTGTGTGTATTTTTGTATTATCTCACAACATTTACATTATACCACTAATAACATATATGTGCACCATATGAGATACATAAAAACATAAAAATGTGACCCTGGACCACCAAAGCAGTCATAAATATCATGGGTCAACAATACATTGAATGGATCATAATAATTAATTTTTCATTTATGTAAAAAAACATTAGTTTGGTACGCCAAGATAATATTCTGTTAATTAAATATTAACAGAAAGAAAATATATTTAAAGGTATATTAAAGATAATATAATTTGTTAATTTCCTGCCATACATTTGTAATCAGTAATATGCATTGCTAAGGACTTCATTTGGACTACTTTAAAGGCAGTTTTCTCAATATCTCAATTTTGATTTGCACCCTCAGATACGCAAATATTGTCTCTCAGCCAAATATTGCCCTATCCTATCAATAAATACATCAATGAAATGCTTATCTATTCAGCTTTCAGGTCATGTATACATCTAAAAAAATTGTCCATATGGCTGGTTTTGCGGTCCAGGGTAACATCTTTACTTTTTAATTTTCCATACTGAAAAGGAATGATCTATTTTTATTCTGCCGTGAGAGAATGGAGGTTTTGCCCAGTCACCAGCCAGGCTGGAGTAAGCGTACCTATACCAGTGGCCGTGTTGTATTTAATGACAGGAGAGCTGGCGCTGCCGCTGTCAGTGGTGCAGGTAACTTGAAATGCAAAGGCTGAAGAAAAAAGTGACAAAAGAGATGATGAGAAAAGACACAATGAAAAAAAAAAGTGAGCTTCACAATAAGAAAAAAAAAAGCTTAGTCCCAGGCTGAGGCTATAGTATAACCCTATGGGCATACTTTTATCAGAAGTGCGTGGGATGTGCAGTGAGCTGTGGAAGCCACTGTAGATGCGCAGGTTGTTCTCGGTTAGGCTGTATTCTCTCAGAGGCCCATTCAGAGAGAAAGAACCGCTCCAGTCCACAAACACTGTGGTAAGGTTACTGTGCACCGCAAATGGCTCCTTATACTGAGGAGCTACAAAGAAAAGAGCAAGAGAGGGGTTTGATTTAGGTGCCATAACAGTTAAAGAAATTTAGATGGTGAATGACTTGTGTGGCATTTATAATTTGTTAGCAGTCAGAGCCATAAAAGAGTTTTGAAGAGAGTTCTTACGCTCTTTGAGTGTGGTGATGGAGACCCAGTCAGACACAGTGCTGCCCATGTTATTGTAAGACACAACACACAGCTCATAGCTGGCATAGGGCAGCAGACCAGTGATGTTGAAGCTCTGCCCCAGTCCAAAAAAAGTGATGTCCACAGGGCCAGTGACGCAGCTTACAGGGACAGGCTGCAGCGGCTGAGGACAGGATGATCTCACGTGGAGCTCACAACTATACAGATCAAAGTGAATAGGACAAATATTTATGCTACAGGTCTACATTCAAACGTTCAGTGTCAGCATGATATCTCTTAAGGGTTTCACAAAAATTAGATATATATTACAGATATATAGATATTAATTATAATAATAAGATAATAAAAAAGTAGTGTACACACAAAGTTGATTTAATATTGGTTTAAATAGAGTTGAACAAAAAAGACATTTTCATATCTTAAGGGTAAAGTGGGTAATTTCCATGCTACTAATGGCAAATGGATTTGCAAGAGTAATAAAATGTTTTCAAACACTTCCTCAGTCTGACATTGCTTAGAAAAAAAAAGAGTCCTGGAATCCTGCCCAAACTCATGCCATTGGTTGTTGTGTTGCTAGGCTAAACTGATCATGAACAGGGCAATATTTTGAAACTTTGAATACATATTTTAACACAGAATGAACCACACACTTCACCCTTAAATAAGAATCATGATTGTGCTAAAATTCTTGATCATATTAAGTTATTTATTTTTTATGTAATGCAAAATATATTTTTTTTCTGTGAGAAATGCACCTTTCAATGATGCCATTAGGCTGAAGAGGCATGTCCCACTCCACCAGAACTGAACGAGACGTGAGGGCGACTAGACGAGGCGGGGGCTGCTGGGCCGGGGCAGAGGCCTGGGTGCGGAGCTCACTCAAGGGACCTTGGCTGCAGCACAGGAAACAGGTGCAGGCCTCCACACCTACAGCATACACAGTGAAGGGCCTAAGACCGTGCAGAGTCTGCTGGTGGGACATCCCCTCTGACAGCTGCAGGCACAGAAAGTCTTAAGTTTTGACTACATTCTAATAATCAAAACTCAGTCACTTATACATATAAATATATCTATTGTACTTGATGTACCAGCTGGTATGAGTCTTTGTTTTGTGTGAAGACTCTGTAAAGGCTGACAATCCCGTTTGGCTTGGTGGGTGGGCTGATATCTACTACAGCCGAGGTGGCGAGGATGTGCAGGAATTTAGGAGGGCTCAAGCCCTCTGGAGGAGCTGGACCTGTGTGACCTTGAGTCCAGGGACTACCAGCACGACCTGCTGAGTTTACAGCCCACACCTGGATAGTCAAAATTAAACCACATAAAATCAGGTATTTACTTAATAATGCTTGTAGATTTACATATAAATATATAACACATTTATAATATATATATATATATATATATATATATAATGCTATATTATTATTATTCACTAATATAGTAGTCACACTAATTTGTTAGAACACTTGGTATATTTAAGAGTTTTTTTGTTGAATTGAATATTATAATACCCATAAAACGAACTATTGCCTGAACAACCTGTGACGGAGGGAATCTGCAGCAACGTTAAAAATAAAAGCCCTCTTAAAGTCCAGACCTCGATATCAATCAATGTTAGCTAAAGTGGCTAAAAACTGTATTACTCACTTTACCTGGTATTTGTTGAGCTCAGAGCAACCATATGCATGTTTCATTAACATTATGAAAAAAATCATGTTTAAGAGGCAAAAAAGGTCGTGTTCTAATCATTTTGACCACTTTATAAAAACAGTTCAAGCTACTTAATACGACAGAATGTGCACAAAAACATAGAAAATGACAGAAAAACACAAAATAAAACTGTGGAAGTTGAAAAAATGGATATAATGGCAAAAAAATTGATACTAAGTCACAACAAAAACAACAAAAAACCTCTTTGTATTTAACTTGGAGCTTTCCTTATTTAATTATTAAAGGGGAAACTCGGCACAGGCAATGTATCCGTGCAACATGTCCTTCAAGGTTGGAGTTGGAATCATGACGTCGCCACATGGTGGACATATCAAACACTTTGCTGTTGTGACGCGACATGACAAGAACGCTAGCATTGACTGCTCGACACCGCAAACAACCATCAACATTACTTGTACAGTGTACACTACAAGGCATTATAGTTATTTTAAGCATCTTTAACTTTCAGTTTTAAACGTTTTTAATGCAATTAATGTTTATTCAATACAGTTTTTTTTAAAACCTGCAGTAGAAGTGTCTTTGCAGAAATCAGATTAAAAAAATCAGCTCCAAAGAAAACCAGAGAAAATGGGTGTTTTGACATTCCATTTAGCTAAAAACTTCAGCACTCATAAAGCATTTTTGATTTTCCCCATCACCCCTTGTTCCCACTGACCATAGGCGGGAACACAAAAATTGCAGGAGTTGCAGAAGCATTTTTAACAGCTGCTTCCCTCTTTTTCACAACTTCCTAGACCACAGTTCCTTCATGTATCACAATTTTCCTGCTGTTTAAATCACCCTGCCATTTTATTCGATACGAACTAGTACAGCTATACCCAAGTAAAGAAAAGAACTTTAAAGTGCAAAGCTACAGGTGTGTGTATCGAGATGCCTGTGGTCTCTCTCACACCTGCAGGGCAGATATAAAACCGGTCTTTGATACCCACACCGGCTCTGAAATGGCCCAGCAGACAGAACGGAGACTCTACACCATCCTCCTCTTAAAGAGGAGTCACCTTCACCTGATGAACCCACCTGGCGCCTTTTGCAAAAGGAAACTACCCATTCGACTACTTTGAGTCAGTAGTCTTGCGCTCTCGAAGCCCTGCTGTCATTAATAGCCAAAACATCAGCATCCATTACAGAATCACTCCAGCCTGAATCTACATGAAAATTAAATTTCACCTTCATCAAGGAGTAAATGAACACATGGAAAGGTGAAGTAATCTTATTTACTAGACGAGCTGTTTGTATAATTACACAGGAAGAGTAGGAAAAGGTCAGCTGGGGTCGCTATTTGCATGAGTAAGTAATTTGTAGATTGTCAGTTATAATAGCAGCGGCAGATGGATGTTCCTGTGGATAGGGTTAAATTAGCCTCAATAATAGGCAATTACACCGTGATCAATCCAGATGATAGATCTAAGTGGCAATACGCACGGACTGCACGAGGCACCGGCTGATTTCACATTCCTATCCAAACCCGTTTCACTGCCAAAGTGACGACTAGACGTGTCGGAGCCCAAAGGGGGCGACGGAGGTGTGACAGAAGAGAAAGAGGGCGGTCACGGAAACAGCCTCTTGTCACCCAAAGAGAGAAAAGGTCACGTCGGCAGGAAGACAGTGAGCAGGAAAGAGTGACGGTCCAAAAGCATATGAGCACAGGACAAAGAAATGCGATAACCTTAATTTCTCACTGATAAATCATACCGATTCTCGGATAGGAATTTGGTGAAAAGAGATATGGCCGCTACGTTTTAAAGTGGAGTCAGCCAGGACATCTTCATGCCCTTGTATGCGGTGCAGACGTTTTATTACCACCGAAGCACTTGCATACAGAGCTGTAATTAACGCGGGAAAATAAAACTATTTCATGAGCGAGCTCTAATGGATGTGGGTGTACACTGCTAGGGCCGAATCTGCCCGGCGACAGGCCCTCATTGGCTATGGCCACGCCCCCAGCCATGGACACGGGGCCAAAAGTTCCCTTTTCTGTTATGAGCACTAGGCTAATTAAGATTTGACATAAAAGTGTCAATAAAATATGTAGCCTCTTAACATGGGATGGGTTTGATTTCACAGAGACACATGCCCTTGTGTGAGAACGAAGGAAATGAAACAACAAAAAGGGAGACGACTCCATGACATTAGGACAAGAGCATTCAAGAAAGTGGTCGTCCTGACTTCTTCAAACACACAAACGGTCAACAAACAGCCATTTATATGGTTAAATATCAGACGTCTCAGGATAGTTAGCAACCTCCCCGGGGAAAGCCAATAGCATTAAAAGGTCTTTCCAATACTTGTACATTTGGGAGGCCTAACAGCTAATTCAATGGCTTCGATCGTAATCGTCAGCATTCAGCCAGGCCCAGATTAATGGCCCTGTCGCTTGTCCGTCATCACTCAGCTCCGCCCGCCAGCTGTCATAAATTACCGCTCATAAATAAGATGGAACAATCAGGCAAACTCTATCAATTTAGTCCTGATCAGCCCACGCCTCTCAGGCCTGACAGTCAAATGCTAATGTTATTTTGCTCCAAAGGCTAGGCTGTCAATTAAGAAAGGTCTCGTAAGGCGACGGCGGTGCGATGAATATAGTGAGTTAGATTAAACGCCTGTCTGTGTGAATGAGAGAGTACAGATGAGCAGAGCGTTAACACAACAGCAACAAATAAACATGCTAATTAAATATTCCTTAAGGACAAGCTTATATGGCAGATTTAATCATGTTTAGTTACATGATTATGCTAAAATATCATGTATCATAAGAATCGAGCATGAAGTGTCACAAAGTCTAGAGAGATGATTTCATATTCAGGATGCATTATGCAAAAAACTAAACGTACTGAAATTAAAACTATTCAATATAGTTTTTGGTAATTGAAATAAAGCTGAAAGAAATGATATAAAAAAACTTAATTGAAAGTTTTGGCAATTAGCATTACAAAATGACAAAATATATAAATGAAAAAAATAGATAAATAGACCCATTATTATATTATATTATATTATATTATATTATATTATATTATATTATATTATATTATATTATATTATATTGTATTATGTGATCTATCCACAAGCTTAAAGACAAGAGTGACATTTTCTTAAGAAAATGTCTGTTCATTCTTTGTAATATAATAATTTAGGTATAAATTACTATATTATAATGCACCAATATATGCACCAATGACAGCAAATTCTAACATTTGGAGTGTAAAATCTCTGTGTCAAAAACAGCGATGTGACCTGGTATTCATAGGCTGTGTAGGGCAGGAGACTCTCATCGTGGCAGGAGGTTGAGGAGTTGCGGTAGATCAGTGTAGGTACAGATCGGCTTTCCTTGTCTAAAGCGTGTTTTCTGTACAGCTCGTAGTGTAAAAGTTTCCCATTCGGCTCAGCTGGAGGAGACCAGGACAGCAGAAAGACTGTCTGTATGCCTTTAGGGTTAGTTTGCAGCTCCAGCAGTGGGGCAGGTTGTCCAGCAGGAGGCGACTCAAGCGTCTGTATCGAAGACCAATCACTAGCAGCGCAGCCTAACAGGGTGCAAGCCTCCACTCTTACCTCATATCTTCAAAAATACACAAACAAATAATACAAATAAACATTAAATAAAAATATCTAAAAATAAAGAAAAACAATAGGTAAAAATATCAACAGGGCACATATGAAAATAAATAATAAATTACACCACAGAAATAAATAATAATTACGTTTAAAAACATTTTTTTTTACCAGTTTCACTTTCTTTAATTGATTTTGAATATTTAGGAATATAAACATATTTTTTTGTTTTTAATCCTAGTAAAACGCGCTGTTATTTATAAACAGTACAGACAACGGACTAAAGGTTTTCTCCTTCAGAAGGTCACCAGCGAAGGACTGAAGGAGAAAAGAGAGGAGAGCAGGAGAATAATGGGAAGGTCGTCTGAAAGAGGCAATGAGTGGCGAGTTGATAATGTTGATGAACCATTATCATCTCCCCACTTATCTGGTTTCTCACTTCAACATATGTATACAGCTCCAGACTTTAGTCATTCCTCATTTGAGTGCCTCCTCCTCCTGACCGTCTTTGTCTATGCCAAGGATGGAAACATTAGAAAAGACTGCAGGTTGACTTTAAGATTCCCTCTCTGTCCTTCCTTTTCTTCCTTCTTTTGTTTGGATTTATCAGTGTGTCTGTCTTTGGTGCAGCAACTGAAAAAGTCTGACCAGCTAATTTAGTTTTGCAGTTAAACAATATATAATAGAGAAAAAAGGGAAAATATCTACTTCCAATTCTATTTAAAGATGCTTTAAGTTGTTCATTTATCTGTCTTCAGATGCTGGGGGTTGCCTTACAATACATACCAAAATGCATGCTGGTATTTTACCTGTAGTAGGGCTTCAGTGCAGTAAGAGAGAAACTTTGGCTTTGAAACGCACTGTGGTGCGAAGCAAAAATGAAGCGCTTCATGTTGGGCTCAGCTGGGTCCCGTTTGTAAAGCGAGTAGCTGATGATGACCCCATTAGGTCTTGCAGGGGGGTCCCATTGCACCATAACGCTGAATGGCCCTAGAGCCTGCAATCTTGGGGGAGCCACACCAGAGGGCGCTGAAGGCTGCGTTCGGGCCACCGTTGGTGGACTGGTAGTGGTGCCTTGACTGTTATTGGCAGTGACGATGTAGCTGTACGCAACGCTTGGAAGTAAGGTGAAGTCGTGGTAACGGGTGTCCATGCCAGTGTAAATGAGGCTCCCGTTTCGAAGGAGCTCGTACCCTATGATTACTCCATTGGGCTGGATGGGCTCTCTCCATGTGACCTCAACCGATTCAGGGCCTGTGACTTTAAGAACTGGGGCGGGCATCCCTGAGGGAGGTGCTTCTCTTGTTTGGACTGAAGTGGGCGAACTGGCAGTGCAGCCGCCATTGGTGCAAGCCATCAAGACCAGGATGTAGGAAACATGTGGCTGTAGATCCAAAACCTGTGCACTTAACTTTTTCCCTCGGTAGACCTCTTCATTGTTCATTTTAAGAATATAGACCACAATCTCACCATTTTGGATGGATGGAACAGTCCACGACATATTTAGTGAATAGGAAGTGACATCAGACACCATAGGTGGATCTACGTTGGCAGGGGCGGCTTCTAACGTCCTGATCTGCGTTGGCTCACTGGTAACACACCCTGCCACGGTGCAGGCAATGACTGCGTAACTGTAGAAATTGTATGCGGTTAAATCTACATCAGTGTAGTTGAACACACTCGAGTCAAAGCTGAAATGGAAGCCAACGTTATCCCTCTGAATCCTGTAAGTCAAAAGAACACCATTGGGCTCCAAAGGAGGTGTCCAAGCTACGAAGACTTCATTAGGCTTGCCCTCTACATGACTGACAGCCGGAGAAGCCAAACCTCTAGGAGGAGCTTGTTTGGTTTGAACTGTGAGCCATGGGCTATCGGTATGTCCTGCCGCATTCGAAACACGCACTCGAAACTTGTACCTGCTCCAGGGCAGAAGGCCAGACATATTATAGGAGAAGCTGTTAGCCTGGGTGTCGTTCTGGATGAACACAATCTTGGCTCTCATCGAGTCATCTTCATCACTCCGTACCCTGCCATCCTCGAGACTTAGAGCCAGAACCTGGTACTGCAGGATCCTGCCGTTGGGCTGAGCAGGTGGAGACCAGCGGAGCTCCACGCTGCGAGATTGGACCTGCTGTACCGTAGGAGCCAGTTGAGAGGACGGAGCGGCTTCTTCAGTGGTTACACTTTGAGGTGCGGTCCTTGTACAGCCCGCTTCGGTGCAAGCTTCGAGAACGAGAGTGTACACAGTGTAGGGTTCCAGACGACGGAACAGGAACTGACGAGCAAGCCCGCTGAACTCCAGGTTATCCTCAATGAAGATATTGTACATCTGTGGATATAAATGTGGTAAATGATCGCGGATTCTGAAGCTTATATTGCAGTGTTATCGTAATTGAAAGAGTCATACTTTGATGAGTCCATTTGGAGAGGCTGGTTCAGCCCACTGTAGCAGCAGTGCTCGGCCGTGTTCTCTCTTCTCCACGCTGAAGTTAGCCAGGCCACTTGGAGAAGCTTCAAGGGTCTGAATGGTGGTCCAAGGACTCGACACCTGACCTGCTCCATTAACTGCTTCTATACGCACATTATATGTGGTGTATGGCTCCAACCCAAACACGTGAGCTTGAAAAATATTACCCTACAACAAAAAAGAAAAATAGCAATATTACCATTATTATTGCTAAAATTAAGCAATACAAAGAAAATACAATTTAATAATTCTAAAATTTAGTTTTATTATAGTAAGTATATTATTATTATGAGTAATAATAAAAACTTATTATCTACAGTATACATTACATAATACGCATTTCATTAAATACATTATATATTAATTTTCAATGCAGTACTTATGAATAGATAAAAAATTGCAAACAAAAAAAACAACAACACAAAATAAATAAAAAAAACTGGATTAAATCAAATATAAAAACCATATAAATCACCATATGGGGGTTCAAAATATAAATATTAAAAAGCTAAATATGAATTGATAACTAAATAAAGACATGTAGCTGTCAGCATACATGCTGAATATTAGTTGTGTAAATACATGTTTGCTTTTTAACAGAAGTATTATTCATTCCTTAAAAATAGAAATTAATGTGAACCAGAAAAAACACAACACATAAATCTTAGCATAAATAATAAAATGACAGACCCCTCTCTGCTGTCCCTATGCAGATTTTAACACCCCAATACATTACATCGCTGGGAGGCACTGAAGCATTTAAAACACTACCTTTTTACATGGTTGAAAAATTGAGAACATTTGGACTATAAACCAGCAAACATATGCACATTGTCAATAGAGACAGCTGTTTCATTTCACTTTATTTCAGCACAGAGACTTATATCCTGCCCCTAGATGGCAATGCTATCAAACACTTTCCTAAACACCGGCACCAAGACATTAACAAGCAGGCGCTCCCTCATCCAGGATACTCAAGGCAGCCATTAAAAAGCGACTAAGAGAATTGATTTTTGTTATAGATTTCCAAATAAATGTTTATGGCACAGATCCCTAAAATGGGAAGTGTTTAAGTTTTGATTAAGAGAATTGGTTATCCTGCCTTTTGAGTGTGCACAGATCCACCATACATCAAATTCTCAACATTACAGAATTACATTTCTTATTTGAAAAGAAAATGTGTCAGGTATAATGCAAATTATGTAAACACACACTTTAAATTCTAAACAGTACTTTATTTTAAGATCCATTGCAAATGCACCTGAACGTGTAAACCTCTCTACGGAAGCCAACAGCAGCCAGGTTTCTGGACAAAAGCACTGAACTCTGACTTTCTGTAATTGAGGCAGAAAGAAGCCTCGCTGGTTTAAACATTAAAGAGGTATCAGAGTCAGAAGCACATTTAGCATCAGCTCAGGGAATCAGTCATTTGTAAAGAGGAAAGAAGTCTTTTAAAGCCCTTTTTCTTTCCTCTTTTCCTCTTTCAACTGAGCACAGGTCTCCCTTGTCTCATCAGCTGCTTACATATGTGTTATTTCCTGTGACAGCGCTGGGGGCTGCTTGGGCCAGGGGATGATTTTAATTAAGAATAACCATGTGGATTTGTCACAACAATTATGCTGATTAGATGAAAGTGGAGATTCCTGACCCTTCAAAGGTGTGGGACTGCTTCATTTGCATACAGTAGACATACTGTCCCGGCCTGCCATTGCTGACTTCAGCCTGAGCTGGATTTTATTAGTATCACGCTAACAGCTACAGGGCCTGGGAAATGCCTCATCAAAAAGCATCAAACGGAGCCTTTGGTCATGTTTTAAAGCAACCTACACTCAAACTCTGTCGGAAATGTAGGGGAATTTTAGGCTGATAAAATAATGCACTGATGCATTTTGTTGTTAAGTATTATTATTATTTATTTCTGAATATCCCTGCATGTCTAATGTTTAGATTCTTGAATCTAATAAAAATCTTTTCTACACTGGTATATTAAAACATATTAAGCAAAGAGGTATTCATGACACACCTTTGAAAACTACCTTGCCTCTGCTATTCATAGGCTGTTTATGAAGAATAAAGAATGTCATACAAATTTGAGGGTGAGTAAATTAATATTTCAACCACTCTCATTCCTGTCAGTACCTTAGTTTAACTGTTGAGAAACTCTACAGAATTCAGAGCATCATTTCAAAGATTCTTCCCTTTTGTTCTGCCGTACTGACAACCAGATCCTGAGATGCCTTGACACTATTAATTATTTGTGGTTTAGATGTAAAGTTCTGTTCAAGCCAAGCCTCAATCAGATGGAGGGCTCTTGAATCACTGAGCTGTTCTTCAGACTGGGCCGGTGTCTGATGAAGGAAACCCCTCATGCATGCAAACGCACACATAAAGAAACAGACGAAAGTACCGCTTACCTCTTCTGAATGTGGCGATCTGAGTATCACAATCAAGACTGTGAATGATAGAAGCTGTTTTCAGAAAATAAAAGCACATGCAGTCAAGTACACCACTAACTTTAGCTCTTTAAATCAGAAATTAGATTTAAAAGGCTTTCTCAGAGTGTTTACTCTGTACTGCAATCTGAAAGCAGATTCTAGACAACATAATAGCAGGATAAACCTTTTTCAGTGTATTGTTTGGCCAATATAATATACATTATTTCCATAGTATATTATAGAAGATTAGATGTCAGTATAATAATTAAAACAAAAAAAGTACACAATCAGTATAATATTGTAACAAATGGTACATATATATATATATATATATATATATATACACAGTACATATACACACTGTATATAGAGTATATATATACACATATTACGTACACATGCACAAATAAAGTATACAAGTTGTAACCACCAAAGGCAACAAATCCTCAATTGTGTCACCAGCCTGGTCTGAAACAAGGAATGAGATTAAAGTTTGTAAAACCTCAGAGGAATCCACTATCAAAATCCACAGGCCGTCGGGAGCTCCCCTCTGTGTGTCCTTTCAGCAAATGAGCGCGGGTTCCACCAGGGCCCAAACGAGCTCCTCGCGGTTCTGCTTCAACAGTGTGTATACGAGTCTACACAAAGACACGGTCCAACGCGCCGCCATCATGTTTATGCACTCTTCACTGTGTTCTTAATGATAAACTAACAGATTGTAAACATGCTGCCGGAGTTTCAACCCCCCCTTATTTTTTTACCCTGTGCATTTTTTAAACAATGTCCTTCATGTTAGAGTGGTTACAGGCAGCAGAAGGACATCATTAGAGCCATGGTTAAACTGTAATTTACACCATTAGGAAGGCAGGAGCAATTTTTATTGCCTAGTAAATTTCAGCTCTGAAATATTTGGACCATATGGCTCAATTTGTGTAATAACCTTAATTTCTTGCACCCTTCAGGTCTGCCTGCATCTCCGCTTGCCACTCCGACAGAGTCGGGCTTCTGTGCGCAAAAGGCGAAGCGTCTATAGAGCGGCGGTGGAGATTAATAAGGTGTCATGTCCTGTTTGGGTGAAGGCATTGGAACAGCAGCCAGATGGTATCTCTGCAAATGACTGTCAGGGGTCCTGATCTAATCAATAGGATGTATTAATACATCTCCCATCGCTGGGGTTCTCATGGGGCTGCTGAGCAACATCTGGAAAGATCAGGAGGGGTAGAGAGAGAGTACGAGAGGCGGAGAGAGCGCTGGAAGCTACGTACAGAAAGCAGAGGGAAAAGGCGATAGCGTTAAGAAGGAAGAGAGGAAGGGATGGGACAGGTCTGGTGCTGGCTGTGACTGGGCCTGCCTAATCTCTCATGTAGGCCTGATAAGTGTTTGGTAATGAGGGGCGTCTGCACACATGGTGAGGGAGGAAGCTTTTGGCGGCTCCGACCGCCTGTGCTCTGTAGCCTCATTCAGTCCCGCCGCCATGACGTCCACATTAATCACACGCACTGGCACGAGGTACAGCACACAGCACAGCCAGGGATCAATAGCAGCCCCACCCACCAAAAAAAACCAGGATGGGCATGCTCAGACCACAGAAAACCACAAGCTCTGCTCTCTGCTAAAGCACTACTGGACAGATTTACACCATCTGCTCCACGATCAGACTCAAGTGTTCATTTCAAGTGCTTTTATCATTAACTAAGATTTAAAATTGAAAAAAGTTGTTTCTGGTCATTTAAAAAAAGTTGGAATTAAAAACAAACAAACATAAATCACCTATTAGATGTAAAATTAAAAATGTTTTACAAGCAACTTACAGAAATAGATATAATTAGGTACACTAACACTACGCTACATATATATATATATGTATATATATAGTAAAACAAAAACTTAAAATAAGCAAAAGGCTAATTGAAATATAAAAAAACAACTAGAATATTGGCGTTTTCTTCTGATGTAAATAAGTAACCAAGATAAAGTTATCCAGTCTCAAATGCATCAGTTAAAATGGGTAAAAAAAACATTTAAAATATTTGTTCAATGAATTTGTTCAGTGATAAAATAAATGTTTCAAAACATTATTTGAACATTATTAAAAACTATATTTTTATATATATTCTTATTATTAATAGCTATAACCAGCTATTAATGTGCATACTGCAACTACTTGTTAATAATATAGTGTAATGTGTATCCGGGGTCCAGTGTCCAAGACAAATTTACCCATTTTGGACAATAAAGTGCATATAATATAATATAATTTAATAAAACTAATTATATAATGTAATGTATAATATTAAAATACAAATTGGAATGTATATTTTGTAGTTCATAGCTGTATAACATGTACAGGTACAGCTATTGCAATATAATATCTAAAAATAAATTGATATCATTTAATATATTGCTTGTTGAGGATTTTTTGAGTGATGTACTAGCAGGAATGACACACTTCTTTTTCTGCATAATCCTTCATTCTCAGACATGAAAACAACTTCACTCGACCAGAGAACATTAACCTGTAGCCACTCAACAGTTGGCAACAACTAAATCAATTTGATGCCCCATTGCAGGCCAAGTATTGACATGGCAGGCGGACAGCTGATATAGCACAAAGTCGGTGTCCAAAAAAAGATTCCGCAGGATCGATAGATTATAAATGTAGCCGTGAGAAATTGCACTAATACCCATGCTACAGTTTTCCTGTGGCAGCTTGTTACGCAATTGGGCATTCTCTTCAGCAGATGACCATAGAAAAACTGAGCATTGGGCATTGTGGGTAAATGTACCTTCATATTGTAAACTACTTCCTTTAAATGACAAATAATTAGCCTGGGCCTGGTTATATCTAAAAATTTAACTAAAACTAGTGTTATTTCTATTATAAAATATTTATTTCCAAAAATGCATTCTTATAAAATTCACATTATATATTAAATAATTTATAAAATTAATTTTTAAATTTTTATTTATTTTTTTATTAAATGTATAAAAAGAAAAACATTTTTTTTTGTCAAAAGTATAAAAATACATGTATAAAAATAAATCTTATGTTGCAATATAAAATTACAAAATTGTACAATTTGCAAAATGATAAATTTGCATCAGCTATTAGGACGCCAGGGTCATAACTCAAGAGGGCTGAGGACACGTGGAAAATTAATTACAAGCTGATTAACTGCAATCTGACGTCACACGTTCACCACTGAAGCCGACCTCTGGAGGTCAAGAAAACCTGAAAGGACTGCCAAGAGAATAGAAGCTGAACTGTAAATTACTCTCAAAGAAAAGAGGGGTGCTGATAAAAGGCCTATCCTGGATGACGTTCATTAATTGCTATCAAAATAATTAATTTGTCTATTAGGCAGGCATCTATCTGGTGCTCTGTGGGAGAAGCTGAACTCCTCAGTGGGTTCTGGATTCTTTCCCCTATGGTGTTGCTGCTATCAGGGGGCAAGCTGGCTCTGTTCACACTTGTTTTGAACAGGAACTCAAGCTGAAGCCTTTAATTTGGCCATGATGCAGTTGTGAGCATCTGGGAGGAAAGCAGCACACTATTTTTCCTCAGTGTCAAACATGAGAACGCCATGAATCACAGCGGATACTTTTATAGGTGGAGACATCAGCGAATGAGGAATCTGCTTAAACATGCGAGCAATGGGCTGATCGCTGATGAATGATCTCAGACAGATGCTGATGCTAGAAACTTCACATGCTGAAGCTGAACTGAGAACTAGAAGCAATTGCAGCCAAAAACACAACAATGGGTCAATGTACACCCAAAGTAGGATCAAAATAAATCATCAAAATAATCTAAGCAATCTACGTAATTTAATTAAACAAAATAATTAAAAAGCTGGAGCATGCTTTCAAACATTTTACATGATTTTTTAATTAGTTTACTGTTTAACAGTTTGATCTTTAAAAGGTTTGATTCTTTAATTTTATTTATTTATTGTTTTT
The DNA here is from genome assembly GCA_032361065.1 of Enteromius trimaculatus. Classification (NCBI taxonomy): domain Eukaryota; kingdom Metazoa; phylum Chordata; class Actinopteri; order Cypriniformes; family Cyprinidae; genus Enteromius; species Enteromius trimaculatus. The sequence goes on from JAUMHP010000025.1 coordinate 1,945,122, forward strand.
TAAACATTAGGTTTTTCAAAGCTGCATTTGCATGACCAAAAAGGCAGTAAAACAGCAATATTTTAAAGTTATATATATAAATGAATAATGTAATACTATATATACAATTTAATTTATTTTTTTATCTTTTAAAAAAATTCTTTTTGGTCATACTAGAATGCAAAGCAGTATTTAGGGTTACATTATCCCGTAAAAGTGAGAATGAAACTATTCATTTAAACAAATCTTACTGAACTTCTAAGCAGTAGTGTATAAAACGTATAAATAAAAATATTGCAAGTTTGAATTTGTTTTTTGGGATATATTGTCTTATGTTTCATAATTAATAATACAAATTTGCTTAAAAGTCTACAGTAGGTTATTAATTGTCACAACCTACCTCCCTTATTGTGACTTCAGCTATTTGTGTTTAATAACTGTATGCATTCTTACATCACCCCCCCCCTTTGCACATGGTTCATTTATAACTTCTCACACAATGTATTGGACAACATACCAAACTGATGGAAAGAGTATTACCAGAACTGTAAGAGCGGTAACAGTAGTGGAGTTGAACGTAGGATCATTGGGTAGTTTCTGATACACCACTTTGTACTTGGAGATCACTCCGTTTGGCATGTTAGGCTGGGTCCAGCTCAGCAGAAGAGAGTAGGCACTGGTGGGGTGGGTCGATGGTGCATCCATACCCTGTGGTTTTGCCTCAAGAGTTCGGACGGAGGTCCAGAAGCTGGATGCAGAGCCTTTAGAGTTGACGGCAGTGACTCTGTATTCATATTCACTGAATGGTAGAAGGGAATCTGAAGCATCGATGAACTCTAGGGGACCCTCAGTCCAGATGAACACCAGCAGCTCCTCTTGAGTCCCAATTGGTCTTCTGGAGGAAACAACGTTAATATTACATGTGAAACCAGAAATACTACTGTAGAATTAAAGATTACATAAACATGACAAAACACACTTCTTTAAAGACCCTTTAAATGCAGCTGCAGGCCACAAAACAAACAAATCCAGTAGGGGTGCCAAAGGAAGGTTGCAGAGATGAGGAAGAACACACAGAGGAGGGTGAGGAGCAGAGGCAGAGCGCTGGGCTTTGCTCAAGCTTCGTTAATTCCTCCACATTAGAGGCCTGGCTTCCATGCTGCTGGAGAAAATGACATTCACCGATCTAATGTGGCCCCTGCCGGCCCCACTTGCACTGCAACGGCCTAATCTCACCCACCGCATTAAAATAAAGCCAAACAAAGGCTGGCAGGGGAGAGGAACGTCTCACACCATGGCGCTAAACTACAGCACACAGCTGCGATCAGCAGTCTGTTACACACACATACGGACACTGCATCTGGAACACAAGACCTTCTGCTTCAGGAAGCAAACGTCGTAATATACATTACTTACATGCATTTGCGTTTAAAGTGGTCATCGAATACACAATTCACTTTTACATGTTGTTTGAATGTGTGTTGGTAGTGTGTGTACGCAACCACTCTATAATGATAATAATATAATGATAAATTATGCCCCCTGTCACACAGGCCTTGGCATCTTTCATGACTGTTGACAGACGCTGGCATTTTCCTTTAGACCTGCCCTGAGTGAGCTATCATCAGTCCACTATTTTTTCGATGTGTATAGATCAGAATATTGTAGCATATCAGAGTGAATCAGACACGTAAGGTTCGATCAGAACATTGAAACACGAGGAGCCGAATTCCACAAAGAGGCCTCAAGACAACAGGAAGTCATAAATCGGCCCATGGTTGCATACCTCTTGAAAGCAGATCCAAGAGACATTGTCACAGGACAGCTTGCAACATTAACACAAAAGAATACATATTGAGAATCCCAAATCAGAAAGGAGATTGTCAATATTGTGCAAATAACCAAGATAATGGTCAAAGACACAGGGCACCATTATCATTAGACGGGTAACATAATTAAAGATTTAGTTGGATGTATCTCCATCCCCCATCTTAGGACCAGACTAAAATTCCTGATGAGACCTTTAACCCCTGGGTTTCACAAAACAACGTTCATCCTTCACAAAACTGGCCCAAAACTGCGTTTTCATGCCTATCCAGGCTGAAAATACACTAAACCTGACTTAAACCCCTGATATGCATAACGTCTCGGTTACGTATTGTAACCCTCGTTCCCTGAAGAAGGGAACGGAGACGTCACGTCGGAGACCGACGAATAG
>JAUMHP010000025.1:1947418-1971405 GCA_032361065.1 Enteromius trimaculatus
TGTTTTGGCATCTCGAAGCGAGATTCCTATTCGTCGGTCTCCGACGTGACGTCGAAGTGACCGACTGAAAGGGAACTGCATATTACAGTATATGTATCCCACACATTTAATTATCATGTGTTAATCACTCATTGTATATGTGTGTGAATAACTATTAAATGGTTTATAGTTTAATATCCATGTTTAGTTTGTTTTTGCTTCAATCTTGAAAAGTTTCTTCCCACCAATTCTTAGTCAAATGTATCATATTCACGTTATAGAAATCATGTCTAAAATTATACTCTGCAAGAGCGGGAAAATTCGGACCATTTGACTGAAAAGATAACATTTAGATTTACGATTTGGGAGGAGAAATGTCACCACACCCTGAGCTAGAATGATATCTATTGGTTAAAACACGATTTTGGGATGTGTCAAAAGATGAGATTTAAAGCTTAAGACACTATTTAAACTATGCTCGTAGCCTCAGCTCTTTGCTCACGGCTCTTAGCCTCAGCTCTTAGTCTAAGCTCTTAGCTCTGTGCTTTTAGCCATGCTCTCTGCCACCTTTTGTGTTCTTTTAAAAGCCGTTCCATGTGCTCCAGCGTGCACGCCTGCTGCTGCCTAGCCACGATGAGAAGAAAACCAGTCTAGTCTTTGCTTTCTTTTCTGTCTGTGAGAGTTTGTGAAAGTTTTGCCTGAATCAAAATTCAAACGGACCATGACTCGCTTCTCCTTCAGCCACCGCCCAGTCATCGACTCGCAAGACTTCCACGACGACTTACTTCCAGCAACCTCGGGAAACCCCTTTTTGCAGCGAGGACCACAGAAGGAATCGCGTAGCACAAAAGCAACGCAAGTACAAACCTCCAGATTCAAGCTGAAGTGGTGAACTTGGTGTAAATGTTAACCTCATTGACGAACTCAATGCGAGATTTAATTTTGATGGATGGTTGTTCAAGTCAATGCAATAGCACCTATTGCTGTAGAATTGGGATTTCACATTTTCATTCTCTTAAACTCACTCTTTCCTCACTTTCTCTCTTCCTGCAACTCATACGAATGTGTGAATGCGTGTGTTTTTGTGTTAGTTTAGATTATGTGTCTTAGGTTTATCCAATAAAGCCAAATGTATAATTGAAAAGAGAAGTATCTTGTGTAGTGTGCTTACAAGTTAATGTCTTAATCTGCCGATCTTGCTACTGTGCTTATTAATAGTGTTTACACTATAATCTGGATTTTAATATGCAGCGCAGAGTTGATCTTACGGCTCATTCAGTGTTGCAGACCGACTCAGTGATTCTGTGCAAATTCCCTATAGAATGATTCTGATTTGATTTGATTTTTATTTGAGCTAATTTGCTACAGTTTCTCCTAAACAAGGTGTTTTGTTGTTGGATGTGATGGTGAACATAGCATTTACTTCTGACATATGAGATGCTAAAGAGACATTAGTTTTACAAATTAGTTAATACATCCTCCTATCTACCTAAATGTGTACCTAAATGTCTCTATGTTTGCCCAAATAGTTCATAATTCATCTTTATCCTCTAGAACAAGCAAGTATATTATTGTTTTTGTATCATTAATGTGCTAGTTTGCAAGTTTCACAATGAATGTGGCTAAAGTTTACTGTCTCTCAGAGAACTGACCATCACCCCACAGAAGAGAGGGGCGGGGTGAGCAGTGCTTCTTAGAATTTAAAGGGAAATGCACCAAAATGGCTTGTTGTAAACAGTATGCTATAGACTTATTAAGATCCTCAAGAAACAAATCAATTTGTGGAAAATGAGCCCTTTATTAATTTAAACATCCTCGCCAGTAAAACAAATTAATAATTATTTCTAGAATTATAAAATGTAAGGACATCTCCTACAAAGAAAAACTCTTTTTGAGAATTCTGATTATGACATAAGCAGGGTCACAGGTCAGTTATGATGCAGTGACTACAAAGAAAGAAGCATAATAAAATATCTTATTATTATTATATATTTTTCACTCTATGCCATTTTTTTTCTCCCATTGGATAAACTTGCATGCAATATGACCACAGATGAATTCTTAGGAACTGATTTACAATAATTCTGTACAGCAGGCAAGGACTATCCCAGGTAATACTTCATTCTCCTGTGTAATATAAGTTAAACGCATGGAGGACAAACATCCCTGAGGAGGGGACACACACTTAACAATCTCAGATAACCTCCAATGAGCTGAATACATACACAATAGCACATTAAACCGATTACATTTAGCGCAGCGCTGATCGCCGGTATTATGATGAGCAGATAGAATAATACACCAAGTCCTTTAAGCCCCGAGTGAATTCTCTGCCCCCCGAATGTGATGTATTTGCCAGAGTTTATCCCGCTCCCAAATCAGGGCTAAGATGAAATCCAGTCATGCGTACATCGGAATGCCCCGGAATCTGTGGCTATGCTAATTATATTTTCTTAAGATTTATGCGGGCTTAGACTGATCTGACCTAGCATATGAATGACACTGGTCAACAAGCTGCGTTGTCCTTGACGGAAATCTTACCTTGATGCTAACACACACACACACACACACACACACACACACACAATCACATAGATTCTGTAAACAATGTTTTTGCTGCCACCCAAGAGAGAAAACTTTGGGAAGACGTCTCAATTTATGGTTTAATCTGATCATTGTCTGGAATCCTTCAAGTCAAATCTGAATGGTTTAAATTGGCGCTCACGATGTGCAGCAATAAAGGTTCAAGCACGGCCGGCTGTGTTGTTTCCGACCATAAGGGCAATGATGGCAGCGTAATGATAGAGTTAGCTACTCCCCGGCGCACTGCTCTCCGTTCTCCTTGAAGGATGCTTCTGTAACAGCGGAGCAAAGCATTCTGATGTGATCGTGCCATGTCAGTCTTAGCTTTATTCCCTCTGTGCGGGGTGCAAGCATCATGGCATTCTGTTTCATATTGCTCTCAAACAGCTCTGAATGTGCCTGGAATAATCAAAGTCAGCAGGGCAATGTCATCTTCCATTTAGAGCTGCCGATCAGCCTCTCTCTCTCTCTCTTCTCCGCGCTCAGATACCACGGTCACTGATATACAGCTGATATCCACATAAGCACTCCGCACTCCATTCTGCGCTTTCCTGCTGTCAGTTAGACAGGAACTAGAGAGGAAATGTTGACAAGTGTAACCAGCAGTGATTGGCCTGTTCACCTCAAGGTCACGGCATAATTACTGTTTGTGTTCGACTACGTTTCCAGCCTTCCTTTCAAACATGCCCTGACATGGACTCACATCTACACACACATTTATCCCCACGCAAGCGCTGCACTGACATTAGCCTGACAGCATCTTTGTATGGAAGTGCATTTGCGGAGATTGAGAGAGGAGTGCTAATAAAAAGTACTGGTTAACATGCCCACAGAGGCTAAAAATTACCCTGTGCTGACAGGACAAACTTTATCCAAGTACTGTGGCTAATATAGCTATGAATATTCCATTGCTATTCTGACGATTCCTTATTTCCATCCAGTTCAATGATGTTTCTTGTCGCTCAAACAGTACAGCATGGTACTAGAAAAATACACTGCCGAGTAAAGAGAAAACTAACAATGCGCCAACAGACAAGACAGAGCAGGTTACTTCTGATATGAAACAAAGTCTTAGCTTTCAAAATCTGTGATTTTTTTTGAATAAATTTAAACAATAAATACCATTTTGTGACTCTTTAATGTTATGTGACAGATACCTGCAGTGCCTCAGCTCAAGCGGTGAATTATATGTTCTTATTTACTTAGGGTACATTAGTTATTAGTTAGGGTACATATTTTTTCAAAAAGCTTTAGAAAACTGAATCAGCTACTCATGATGTGGAAGAGAGAGTGCTCAGTGCACAGGATGGACATTAGCCAAGCCAAGCAACATAAAGATAGAGATGGTGGATAACAAACAAAAGTCTGCAGAAAATCATTTGCCAATATATTATAAATAAAAAGCAAAAGCATCACTGATTATATACTAAAGTATAGTTTTATCGTGCTGCGCTGCTTGCGTCCACTGTGTAATATTGGTTTTGATTTGTTTCACAGAACTAATCGTTGTCTGGGTTGTGTTAGTATGTGTGGGGTGAAGCTATCAAAATAGAAGCCGAGACCCTTTTGGGTTAGGGGCATGTTTGTTTTAGTAATTTCAAATATAAACATTGGCTACCCCACCTTTAAAGCCCAAAATAAACTAAACTTGAGAAGGTATTTTATTTAAACTACATAAATGTATACACAGCATGCTATAAATTTAAGTCTACCAAAGGTTATCTTCTCTCTTGTTGGAATTGCTTGTCGGATTAAAAAGGCAGATTTGGAGTAGGATGGGTCAGGTCACCTATATCAGTCAAGCTCTTACGAGGCAATGTATGAAACAAAATTCTGCTCAATTATCAGTGAACATTTCTGTGACAAATGTCTCCATCCAAATGGTTTACTCCTGCGCAAAGGTTTTGAACCCTTAGTGGAAACAGCGATGCTAAAGTAAATTTAAATAACAGTAAATGAATAAATATGACACAATTAATTAAAATGAGTGAAAATGTATTCATTATAGTAATCTTTAATTTGAAATCCTTAATTACACATTAAATCAATATAAAAAACAATAAATATATAATTCCAGTCTGATCCATATTAAATGTTTCATTCATTATATTTATTTAAGTGTTACAATTTTCTAAATCAGGAAGGGGTACAGTAAATCAGTTGTTTAGCTTTATTAGACTGACATAATAACCTTGTTTCAACAAACAGATTATCACAAGTAACAAGTCTACATCCTATCAGACAAAAATCCTGATGACTGCGTATGCAAAGTGATCAAATGAGTCTCATACTGTGCATGGTATGAGGCACCAGGATGTTTTGTTGTTCGGATGTGAGAATAAGAGCCTTGTACCTGTATATGAAGTAGTTAGTGATGAGGCCGTTGGGTTTGTGTGGCGGACTCCAGCGGACCTCGATAACGGCCGCACCTGCAGCTGTGAGAACCGGAGGGTCCTGAGCTAACGGAGCAGCTTCAGGGGTCCGAACAGACACCCCCTGTCCTACACCACAGCCATCTGTACATACAAATTTTGTCAGAAAAGCATTTGATACATCAAAACACAACTAACACAACAAAATTAAGTTAACAGAATCTAATTTTTTCCTTGATTTTCCCTTATTTTAGAAACGGATATAGATACATAAAGCCAAAACATTTCAGTTAAGTTAACTCAAATGGTCTGATCATAGTAGACCTAAAATGATCCATCTAATCTTCTCTTTTCAGTTTGAGTCTATCTGATTATTTTCTTAGGGTTTGCATTGTTGCAGAGTACCTGGCTGACAGGCCTGTACTTGAATGTGGTAGATGGTGTAGGGGTCCAATCCTTGTACTAACAGGAAGTGCTCTGGTCCAGCGGGGCGGATGAGGGGCCGCTCAGTACCTGCATTGAGCAGGACGTTATATTCCAAAGGGGCACTTCCATTAGTCACACCTTAAAGGAAAACAGAAAAATAAAGTCACATTTACTTCTTTTCACTAACCGATATCCATTCATATCTTGTTTAAGCAGAAACGTGAAGGCAATGCAACCACTCACTAAACTGACAAACTAACTGAAAAGATTAGTGCCACCCCAGCATGAAAACAAACACACCTTCAACTCACCCAGCCCACAATCACAACATACGAAGAGCCGTATGTATTTGTAATACAGTGCAAGGACTGACATACAGTGGACCTGACACTTTGGGAAGCTTTGCCCTTGATTCAACATCCTTCTGGGCAAGCAGGCACTTCCCCCGTTCCGTCTATCCCGGTGCTGTCCGAAACACACAGACACGCACATGGTCTTCAGTAATGCATTTGAACTAAAGAATGTAGAGTCTTGGCATCCACGCTTTGTTAATATTCCCATCACTAGCGCCTTTCATAATTTACGGCAACTGGAGGCTGATAGGTTATTCAACATTTATGAGACCCGAGATGTATTCAGAACGGGCTGATTATCTTTACAAATGAAAAAGTTAAATTATTCAACTTCCTTCATTGCGTCTCCCTGAGCAGATGTAGTCTTTTGCCTGAGACACAAAAACCCGCTGGAATTAGACGGCGCTTTGATCAAAGCTTCCTGCCTGAGAAGTTCAATCGCACAGGTCCCTAAGTTCTATTATTTACAACTAATCACTGACTTTGGAGTTTTTGCACTTTCAACTTGAATGAGAGTCTAATAAGAAATAATGGCACAAAGGAAAAGAAAAGGAACATGCTATCAGATCTGATCCATCAAGCACAGGTGCAGCTTAAAACCGTGCCCGTTTCTGCATTCGGACTTAACCAAGCGTGAGATATTGTAGTTTGAAGCCATAGATTTTTTCGCTCGCCTCTCTTGGAATGTAAAGTCAATAAAAGATCCGGCCTATGTAAATGTTTTCTGTGGGTATCAGGGCTGTTTAAGGGCTCTTATGGTGTAATTGAGGTTGTTTAAGGGGATCCTCTCACAGGAGAGAGGCATAATGGGGCAATAATAGCAAAAGATGGACCATCTGAGGCAGACAATCAGAACCGCTTGAATGTAGCCTGTGAAATCACTCTTGAGTGTGCGAATATGCACACACACACTCTTTAACACCCACCCACCCTTTTTGAGAGAAAACAAATATGTGCATGCAAATGTGCTTTGGACATATGACCTGGTAAGTACATACACTCAGATCTGACATGCACTTGGTAGATGCTACACATAGACGCTCTCTTGCACATATGTGCAGCAGGTGGGCTAGGTAGATGCTGCAAGCATGCATGAGAGCGGTCCGGGGGGCTAGAGTCTATGAACTACAGTACATAGCTAATACCACAGGGAGAAAAAGAAGGAGAGAGATTGCATTTGCTCTCCTTCGAGAATGTTCGGGCCACGTGCACAGTGTGAAGCGTAGATGAGACTCATGCTGCAGTTTGATTGATCAGTGGAGTCCGGTGGGATGCAGTTTGCAACAGACATGATGAGAAGATTATGCAGGACCACGGTAATGAAAACACACTCTGGATGACTCTGGAGTGAAGCCCACATGGCCTCCCCAAGAAGGACTCCCAGGAAAATGATGAACAAAAGTTTTTTTTTTTTTTTGTTCACTACCCATCTTAATAACCTAATTGGGATAATGAATGATCTTAAAGTGCCCTTATTATGGATTTTTAAAAATGAGTTTTCGTGTAACACAGCTCAAAAGTGAAAGAAAACATCCTGCAAAGTTTTAAAACTAAAAGTAAACTGTCAATAAAGTCACTATTTCTCAAAAAAAAAGAGTGAATCATAGAAACAAGGCGTTTTTAAAACGAGTCCCAAAAAATAACAAATAAGGTAAAAAAAAACCCCGCATTTAATCTTAAATGCATGTCAACCAGTTATTTCGGACTCTGTGTTATTTACTCACCCCTGTGTCATTACAAACCCATAAGACCTTCATTCATCTTTGGAACACAAATTAAGATATTTTTGATGATATCAGAGAGTCATCTGTCCCTTCATAGACAGCAATACAACTGAAATGATCCCCGATCCAAAAACAACGGTAAAACAGTCAATGTGACATCAGTGGATCAACTTCAGTTTTGCGACGAAAAAAAAACAATATCATATACTCAACCATTCTTCTCCTATGACTTACATAATGCATTATAAAAGCTTTAAGTAAAGTAGAATTACCAGAAAAATCATTTAAGTAATTATTAGAATATTTTGAACCATCAATTTAATTAGTATTACGATATTACTGTACATACCAAATAAGTAATTAGTCTCAATCTAAAGATGAATCCAAAGTACCACCATGAAAGCTGAAATGCCACTAAATAAATACACAGTTACCGAACAAAAAAGTCTGCTAACATGGATGTGATCAGCATTGGTACACCCCATCCACTAGCTAAACTTTACCTCAACTCCACAGCAACAGCGGAGAAGAAGAGAATGAATGGACACCATTGGACAGCGATGGCAGAACACACACAGGTGAAGAGCGAGCACATCTCAAACAACTCTCCCCTAAATCACACTAGAGGTAGGAAAAGCTGTCACTTAGGTTTGAATGTTAATTGATTGTTGGGACCCATCTACGTCCGACCCGCACTGATGCATGTACACCACGACCATGTTGGGCCCTTGGTAAATTACACCCAACGCCACTCGTAAATTCCTGCCCGCGTACAGTCACTCTAGCAGGCCTGAGCAGGGATAAATCAGCCTCGCGTGAGTGCTAAATAGAGAGGCTGCATAGTGCATTAGGTTGTAAACATTACCTGGGGGTGACCAGGCAACAAAGACGGAGCGAGGGCCATGGAGGCTGACATTATTTGGAGGAGGAATCCTTTTCGGGGAAGAGACGGGGGTCTGAATGACGTATCTATCACTGAGAGTGCTCCCGCCGCTGGTGCTGGCCTCCAACTCGTACACATATCTGTGAAGCAAGGATGGATAGGAGATAAATAAGTCAACTGCGAAACTAAATTATGCTATTAGCTTAAAAGTCTCCTGTCACAGAAGTTAAATTTGCCTCTGTTTCAGCGATTCTCCATTTCAGGTGGGAGTCGGCGCTGCGTTTAATTATTCATTGTCCGCGAGAGAGGCGGGTGCATTGATTCTGCCATTAAGCCGTGTCTTTCACAGCAAGCGCAGTTTTGCTTGAGGATGTACGTCTTTCATCAGAGTCCTCAGAATTGAGGCATGAATACTGGCGTAACAAACCAATTGTTCTTTAAAATCAAGAAAGCTAGCTAAAAAAATAAACAAATGCATTGCTATGATGTTATATAGAGCAATTATAAAAAAAAAAAAAAACATTGTAGCAGTTGCAGAAAAAAATCTTTAATTTGAACAGACTGCACTGTATTTTATTTTAACTATTCTTTGTTTTATTGTTGTTGTTATTTTTCATTATTTTATTTCCTTTTATGTAAAGAAATTGTGTATTAAGGGTTCTACATTAATAAACTTGCCTTGTTTTGCGTAATTAAAAAATACACAAGACGTTGTAATTTAACCAAGTTGAAATCTTAGCATCAAATAATAATAATTTCAATAATTTCACAATATTTCTTCATCTTCATCAAAAAACAAACTAACAAAAAACCCTGATTGGTGGCAGGTTTCTGAATCGTTTATGAAATTTATGGTTTCATAAACCATCACATACACCATTGTGCAGTGAAATTTGTATGAGTAAAATTTTATAGGTGCGTAAGATTTCCTTGCACATAATTCGCTACAGGTTCAAGTTAGGTGGATTCACCGCCAAGTTATCATTAACCAAAACCATAAAAAAAAACAATTTAAATGTAAATAGAAATTTCCTAACATTAATTTAGTACTAATAACTAAAACTAGATTTATTTTTATAAAACTATATTGAAAAAAATCTAATAAGAAGAAAACTATGAAGTTTGTGTAAAAATTAAAGATTACAAACAAAAACTATAGTAAAAAGGTAAAAACGAATAAAAATAATAATATAAAACACTGTTCACCGCATTGTCAAACAAAAAGCTATAAATAATTTCTGTGTGACTGGTATTTCATACATCTCTACACTATTGATAACAGACAGCGGACCTTTTCTGCACGCAAAATTTTGTCTTAATTAATGAATGAGCCCACAAATTAATGACTGTAAAGACAGATGGTCATCACAGAATAAACTGGCAGTATTTAAAAAACAAACAGACATGAGTTTTCAAAGAAGCAAAACAAACAAATAAATAAATAAATGTAAAATCTGTCAACTAATGTACAATATTAGTTCTGAATTAAATGGAGAAAAGAAAATGCTCACATGACTAAGCCTTTTTGTGATTCTGCTTTTACATTATACTTGATTAATTGGAAAAGTCTCCGCTGGATCGATACGGTGTGATACTATTTAACAGATGACATTGTTAATGCAATGCTGATCAGCCCCTCCACTGTGATCTGTGACAGGCGTAACAGATGCTCTGAATGGACATGCATATGAATAGAAAGGGATGTGTGTGTGTGTGTGTGTGTGTGGGTGTGTGTGTGTACACGCATGTATTAACGCCATGACGTGGGTTATAAAAACACTCTGCAGAAGGCTCTTTTAAGACATACATGACTTCACAAGATAGATTTGCCTTTTAAACAGAGATGGGTGTCAGTGCAAAGGTGTGCATTAGCAATGTATGTGGGTCATGTTCAACATTAAAGGCTTTTAATTTGCCATAAACTCCATAGCCAGCCATTAATACCTCCACATTAACTATTGTTCCAGCACTATCCCTTTAAAATAGTCACATCAGTTATTATATACCGTGCTCATCATGTGTAATAAAAGCATTAGTGATATTAATCAAAGAAAACGTGAAGAGTCTGACCAGAGAACAGCTGTGCATACCAACACGGCCATTGTGTATGTTGCATACTTTAAGTCAAATAAACACGATGTGGCACATCAAAGGAGGTGGTGAGCGGCTAACCTGTTTCCCCAGAGGTAGAAAGGTTAATATTTCTCTCGTCAGAGAGACTTTCTGCGATGGTGAGGTAAGTGACAGCTAATCAACATTGTCATAAATAATCGATGAGCAGGAGTGCTGGCAGAACACCCCCCAGCCCCCCGCTTAACTGTTTCCCACATCAGCCTATAGCCTCTCCAGATAATGAACCGCTCGTCTGCCACAGTAACGCTCCTCATGGGGCTAAATTGGAGGAAGAAAGGGAAAGGAATAAGCACGGGAGAAGGGAATGTCTTTTGGCAGGTCATCTGGAATTACGGTAAATTAAACGTCATGGCTATCCCCGACTCCGTTTGAAACTACACTACAAACAAAAGCAGCGAAGGGACAATGAGAGGGAGGTCAGGTGACCAAATGACCTGTCTAAACAGAATACACATGGTGTTGACAGTTCAAATCAGTGTGGAAGATATACATTTGCATGTACAAAAAGGTTTAAACACACACACACACACACGCAGTCTCTCTCTCTTTCTCCATATATATATATATATATGCACGTGAGAGAATGCGGTGAACAATTTACGAATCACTGATTGTAAAATAATGAAACAAACAGATTTATCCTGTATCTTAAGCAGCTTATGAGACTGAAGCATTGCAAATATTTACACAACATATTGCACAAACTAACCAATTATTTTGCACACACAGCGTCCCCTGTGTGCATTTTTTGATTACAGCCTACCAACAGATTTCACAGATGCTAAGACCGAATATATTCATGAATAACGAGGAAGTGACAATAAAGCGAAATTTCTACAAAATTGAGGAATTTATTTTCTCATATTTACCTAAGCAGAACATTAAGCAGATTTTTTTTAATACAGCACACAAAAATATTAATATAAAATATAATACAAAACTAATTAACTAATTAGCTAAAATAACACAAAATAATAATACAAAAATCATCCTAAATATAAATATTTATATACTGCTATTTATATGCTTAAATTACAATTCCCTATTTAATTATATGTTAAAATATTTAATTTAATTTAATTATTTAATTTAATGGTAATGTACAAATACACACATTTTTTAATCTAACAATTATATTTTCTTGTACAATATTATGTATATATATATTATTCTACAATATTATGTTATACTTACTATATAATATATATAATTTATTGAATAGATACTATATATATATATATATATATATATATATATATACACACACATTGTACAGAGAGAGAGATTTTCACATTTTTTAATATTATGCAATATTTTATTTTATAAAATGTAGACAATGCAATTAATACTATTTATTATTTATAAATGTATGAAAAAAAAACCCCTGCAACTACAGACAGAAAACAGCAGAAAAGTTTTGTTTTTGTCCTATCCTGAGTCACAAGGGGAACGCGATCAACGCAACTTTTCAAGCCAACGCTGCTGCTCATTAGCTAGCCTCCCCTCTCCCTCCTCTTAAAAACATTTAATGATTTGGTATCAGAGCAGCTCTGTTACTGAAGAGCTCTGTTATTGTAGAGTCCCAGGATTCTTTAAGACACACATAGGATTAGATGTCATCAATAATCAAGTGCTAATGGCTTGTTAAAGATGGCTGACAAACCTGCTGTTAGGCTGAAGGCCAGTGTCTGTGTAGCTCATTTTTCCTCCGTCACCGCTGAAGACGACCACTCCGTCACGCAGCAGACGATACTGAGCGAGCATGCCATTGGTTTTGAGTGGCTGGCTCCAGTGAAGCTCCACTGCTGAGGAGTTCAGCTGGACATGCCTGGGAACTGCCCACACACCTAGAGAGAGAAAATAAAGGTGACAGGATAAGACAAGGGATGATAGAAGGCCACAATTGTATACATACAGAATAGGGTTACAAAAAGCTCAGGAACAAGAAGGCTTACTGTAAAAAGATTGCATATATATATATGTAACTGTGATTATGCCGTTAAAATAACTGCAATGTTTTTACTGTAATATATGTGAGTGTGTGTATATGCCTGTGCATTAACCTGCTGGTGCATCTTCCAGTGTGTGGCCCATAGATGGCTGACTTGCTCCGCAACCAGCTGCAGTGCATGCAACAACGATGAAGCTGTAATTGGTATGAGGCTCCAGACCTGCAAAAACAGACATAATACCTCTAAACTCTACATTTACATCGATTAAACAGCTGCTAATGAACTTATTATAAAATATATATTTATAACCAGATTTCTATATTTAACCATGAAAATTCCAGTGAGATATTACAATCTCTTTTAACAAAGACACCTGGTTTAAAACTAGCAATTCATTTGATTTAAATGTATAAAAGCAATTATTAATATACTTCACATGACACCAAATAATATTCTGGAATAAATATTCTTGGGCTGTTTAGTTTAATATTACGGAGTGGAGTAATGGACAGCTACAGTAACAGTATCAACAAAAAATGCTTTGTTTCATTAAAAACAGTGTACACATGCTACTATAATTACACATAGATGAAAATAAACGAGTATTTATTAACTTCAAATAAATTACAAATATAATTATTTTGAGATTAATTTATATATATATATATATATATGTATATAAAAAACACAAAACAAATAAATCTAAAGTGTGAGTAATATGGTGTCGAACACAGCACCTGTGACAAAGATGCAGCTTCAGCAGTCAGAACTCTAAATCTGGTTCTAATCCTGAAGCACTTTAAATCTCACTCTAATCCTGAACTCTGCACACCCCGTAAAGCCGTGTCTGTGTCCGTGGAGCACTGCCTTCACATCTGGAGGAACGCATGCACCCGCGCTGCTGTTTAGTATGCTTGACGGCCTCTCTCATTTAACCCAAACACAGATCAATGTTTTCAGAACGTTGAGCTGTGTTTGGGTTAAGTAAAGAATTCTGTTGAGCATACTAAACACAGGGGACAACCGCTGAATACTGCCTTTAAAGCTTCACTTCACACATCGCCATGCAAAACATGTCCAGGTGTGTATTCTAGAAGGGCTAAGTTATTATAGTGTTGAGGGGTAAGTTATTATAGCATTAGGTGTTCAGGAGGGTGACGGCATTTGCATGACGTAAATCCAACCTAGTTAGAGATCAATCTACTTGGGAAACTAATAGGAAGATTACTTTATTCAGAAGTCTTATATGGAGGTTAACTTTAGAATTTTTTTTAGTAAAAGCATTTATATCCCAAATTATTATTATTACTATTAATATTATAGTAAAGGCAATTTTATTTTCACGATTTTACATAACAATACTACTTTTATGGACTCAAATTTGTGTTAAAGGAAACATGTTCTGCATAAAAACAAACAGGAATTTGTGATTATTAATATGCTTGTATACTATACTCCAATGATAATTAAACAACAAAAATAATGAAGCAAATACATGGTTAACAACATCACCCCCGAGTAAGATTTTGAATTCTCATGCAAACTGAAGGGGGCACTCTTAGCCTATTAAAGACACATGCACCTTTAATCAAAATGGCAAATAAATAAATATATAAATAAACAGGAGTTTAAAAAAAAAAAAAAATCAATCATTTTAGCTCTAACCCCTCTAAGCACACAGCGGCCCATTTGTAGCACACGGCTAACACGAAGTGAAACAATGCCCTAACTGTCATCCAAATTGCTCTGTACAGCACCGTGAGGAAGTGTGAGGTAATAAACCATATAAAAAGGTATTTTATTGACAAGCTGCCATTTACTGTTTGCATTAGAGAATATGAGAAGATGATAGGTACAATCCCTGAACGTGACGACCTGATGTGAAAAGGCCTGCAATGCTTGCTCATTTTACCTGCCACATTGATAAAACCTTTAAATAATTAAGTGCCCACTTCCTGTCTACAATTACTTAATGTTTTTTTTCTGTCTGGAGGGGATTATGAAGCGATCTGTGGGCTCCACGTGTCGGCCAAGCTAGGAGACTACCCCTGATGCCTTTTATAGGATCAGTTTCCTCCCGCTCACGCATAATTTAGGAGGCAGAGGTTCTTCTCTTCTATCAGGACATGGCCAGACCTCTGTGAACCCTGATAAAGCAGCTGCACACGGGAGACAGATAAGCCAGGTAAAGGGAACTCGGGATGCTGCTGGTGTCGGGGTAAAAATGAACTAGTGACATTACACACTTTCATGAGATTGTTGCTTATTATGTCATGAAGACATTCTGGTTTTAATTGTGTAAATTATGCTACAATTCTCTAGCATTACACTTTATTAAGATTCACGGCGCTCTAGTGGGAAACAGAAATATAAATGCTAGTACTGTATATTAATAAATTATTAATTCATTTACAAATGTCCAATTAAACGCATGACTTGCAATGTAATTTCTATAATTGAGAGCAATAATTCACATCAGTTAATGAAAAGCTATACATATTTCAGATACTTTGGGAATTCGATAGTTAATTTCACAGAAGCTAATTTGCAATGATGAGGGAATACACAATATTAAGAGTTTTATCTTTATTTTTTTTTGATAAATTAAACACTTAATTAATGTTTTATGCAATTACTTGATCCACATGACATGCTGCAATTTATGATTATATATATAGAAATGAATAAATCACCCTTTTCTGACATATTTAGGGTATATGGTGTACACTATAATCTTAATTATACAATATAAATAATCTAAAATAAATTTAATACCAGAAATTAGGACAATATTCCTAACACTATTTGTTTTTAGATCTTTTCACACACACACACGTTGGTTTTTGTGATTTTTGGGGACTCTCCATAGGCGTAATGATTTTTATACTGTACTGTATACCTACCCCTTACAGGAAACTGTGTGCATTTTTATATTTTCAAAAAAACACCATTTAGTATGTTTTTTAAGCCTTTTGAATTACGGGGACACTGAAAATGTCCTCATAAAACACCTACATATTGTAATACCTATGTCATTATACAAATTTATTAAATAAACCACATAAACCCGCGCGCACACACACAAATAAAATAAAATTTAAGCTTTAAACTTTTACTCATTTACTGCATGTTTTAATAATGCTTTAATTATTGATGCCTTTCATTTATTTGGTCTCCATTCATTACAATAACAAAGAGGACAGGAACTGTCTTTGTCACTAGGAGTGCTGTCATATGAAAGGCTGGCTCTCACAAAGCGTGTGAATGTGCGCACAGCTCTAAAGGGCAGCAAAGAAATGTTTGAACATGATCCCTTTCAATTCCATGCAACTTCAGTCAGTTTCAGTCTTTGATGGTATGGGCAGATTATATTATATTACATAATAAAAAATAATTGCATAATATGCAATGATCTCAATGCAACTTACTTCGAAATGAAAGTTTGGGTATGAGTTTCTTCATAGGCGCCACATAGAAAAAAGCCAAATCTCTAATCCAGTGACTCTAATGTGGCGTTTAAAGCGGCGGCTTTGTTGCCACAGCGAATGCAAGCAGGAGGCTTGTGTGTGTGCGTGCTTAATCATGTCAAGTGAGGGAGGGCAGGAAGTTTGGGGGTTTTAAGGAGCACAGAGGTGCTTCCCAGCAGCAGTCGGCGCTGAATCACAGACGCTCAGGCCGGTGGAGTCGGCGCATGCCGCAAAACACTGGTAGGATTTACCAGCTCCGCGCAGAGGGACATGAAAGTCTCAACGCGGCTTTAGAGCCTCTCCACAAAGGAAACCCCGAGCAAAGGCATTTGCAGCCGCTGCCAGCGTTTGAACGGCATCGCCGCCACTTCACATCCCAGCCAGCGACTCCGCCTACACCTGCCATCACCCCCAGCCAAGTCTTAAACACGCCACACTGCCAGCCAGCCAAATCTGCCATCAGATCCCCTCCCTCCCTGCTCACCCCGGGAACCAGGACCGGCTGATTGGTTTGGTGCGTTCCTCCGCTGCCAACTTCAGGGCCTTCAGAGGAACAGAGAGAACTCGGAAAGCCCCTTACGGCCGCTGCTTGCTGAAATATCTTCGGTCGACAGCGAGTTGCAAAGGAGCTCCAGCCATTTGAAGGTCCCTGCTGATTTCAAGCTTATTTACAAAGACGTGGTGCTTCCCAGCGGCCCCTCTGGAGTGCGCAGACAGACAGCCAGTGGCTGAGCGCTGCTGAAGGCAGGGAGGTCTGAGCTCGTGTTCGGAGAGGAAAAGCAAGAACTACGCGGCAGGAGATTCCTCAGAAAGAACAGGAGCACAGGAAACCTGCTGTTTAAACATCGCTTGCTTTCAGGAAGACTCTGCCTACGAGGCGTTTAAACTACATTTAGTCAGAATGCTCTCAAAAACAAACAAAAAAAAGTACAATTTATTCAATTATATGAGCTTGATTTTTTTCCTCCTGGATGTTAGCATTCCCAGAGTCAGCTACAGTACCTCTCTGAGGAGCAGCTCCCTGCATGCGATTCATTCAGATTAATCCTGACTGGAAAGAGATCAGATGCTCCTGCCCGACTCAGGTTTGATAATCATATCAGTGATAGTGTCGACAGGCTTGAGCGAGAAACGGTCTCGCTTTTTCTCTCTGCATCAATTATGCGTTTCATATGGTCCGTAGAGACAGAAACTTTCACTACAAATGTGATATTTGAACAGAAGCCTGTTCAAAATGATCATTCAAAGAAAACAAGACATATATAAAATATAATTAATAAATATATAACATTATTCATTATTATTATTATTATTTCTACTACTGCTATTTTTATATTGTGCCACCAACTGATTATCCACTGATTGCAATAAATTGTATTAACAGCAGCTGCACATCAGTATTTGCCGAGAAAAGCCTCAAAGTGTTACAATAATGCAGAAAGAAGAAGTGCCTGCATATTCGTTTGGAAAACACAAAGACAATAGAAAATAGAATGAAAAATAAAATAGAATTTTTCTTCTTCTTGATAATAATATTACTACATAAGATAAAATAACAATACTAATGCCTTAGAATTATTAATTTTACCTGATTTCTTTTTTTATTTAATTTTATCATATACTAATTATAATCATAAATTTCAGTATTGCGTATGTCAATATTTGGTTCATAATAACAATAATAATGGTTACACTTCATTTTAAAGTTTCCTTGTAACAGTGTTATTTACATTTAAGTAGAATAATATTAATTAACTACATGCGCTTACTACACAATTGGGGTTAGGATTAGGGTATGGCTTATGGTTATTTGCATATTTTGCATTTTATAATAGTAAGTAGATGTAATGTGAAACAAGGACACCTTAAAATACCTTTAATTTACTGACTACTAATAATTTACTGAATTCAATTACATCACATATTAATTATAATAACAAACTGCATTAATGCTTGTGCCAGTATATGATCAAAAAAGCCACTGAAACCTCTAAAGCTTACATTATCATCAGTGACTATTTTAAAACACTGTGTACAAAAATGTGAAAAAACAAGATCATCAAGATGATAATAATAATAATAACTTCTAGAAAAGAAAAAAAGCTGATAAAATAGATACTGCTCAGAGAAAAATGTAAATCCTCCTTGGAAAGATATTTGTGAGCACTTAATCTAAATCCCTCTCTCTGTGTGTGCTGGCTGTTGTGCAGCTGTCCATTGCCATGTGCTGGGCTGCGCCGAGTCGGGCGGCACTGAAAGTGGGAGTGCGCCGTGTGCGTACCCTTATGGTGGTGACGGATGGCTCAGGGCCAGGAACACTGCTCCTCTCCCAGGCAGATAAAAGAAGCCCCACAAATCAGCGGAGGCCTCAGGAGTGATGGGCAGGCTGGCTGCTCATTGCGGGAATCAGGTGTAAATTCAGTCATTAGATTGCTTCCAGAAACAGCATGCATAAATAAAGGCAGGGCACGTGGAGGAGACACGGCGGATCCTCACTCTCTTACTCTCACCGCTGCTGCCATCAGGGCCAGCATGAGGGAGCATGCAGGGGGTGGCTGCTCTCTGCTGCTAAACTGATTCATCACTCGCTCTCTGACTGTCCTTTTTAATTCTCTCTTGCATTCAGTACTTTCAGTACCTCCTTACGTTAAAGTTCAACATAAGTGTTGCTGCTAATAGTCTATAGCTTTAAGTTTTACTTCAATGTTAATACATTTTACAGTTGTACTCCACTATTATTTAATCTGCTACATAAATTCCCATTTTGCATTCTGTGGACTGTAGCATAAGAAATTAGAAATAACAATTAAAGTGAAAACAAACACCCGGGACACAAAAATATTTATAATGATATTTATAATGAAAATGTTTATATTATTTATATTCTGGTTCTAAAACAAATCATTAAAATATGGAAAATACGTACAAGGAATAAATAAATTCCAAAACTGTCTACAGATCATATTCAAATATAGCACTCTATTATTGTGCATAATTTACGGTTAAATAAAAAAAAGAAATAAAATAAATTTGGTATTTTAAAATGTTTTTGAAAGAAGACTCAATTAGTTTGGTCTGATTTGTTTGATTAGAAATACAGAAAAAATCTTACAATTTAGAATAAAAGTCTTCTGTTTTTTCTTGCATCAAAAAAAGTCTTACTGACCCTTAAACTTTGAAAGGTACTTAATAGGTGATACCTGTGACATTGTAAGCCATCTCTCCCTCTGTATGCGTGTGGATGACTCCAACTCCACTCTGACTGATGCGGTACTCCCGGATGATACCGTTCTGTTTGGCTGGAACTGCCCAGCTGATCCTCAGGGCCCTGGGCCCCAACACGCTCACCACCGGAGCAACGATTCCCTCTGGCTCCCCCTGGACAGTCACTGCCACAACCTGCACACACACAAAAAAGAATTACAGAGCAATTTGCCCTAATGGAGGCTTGGATATCCTGCTCTAATAGAATGTCACTAGTGGTTTCAACTCTTGTCTTTAGGAGTGGCAGACTATTAGGAAAGGGCTGCGAGAGGTGGTTAAGGTGTTTTTTTTTCGGCTACGTGTAGGCCGGCCCGGTGCTGGCCTGATGTGCTTGTGAGCCTGCAGAGTGTCCACAAAGATTAAATCAGGTTCCTCATTCCCACCGACAGAGCTGGCTGAGCAGGGTCCCGCTGAGCGACAACAGGGTGCCCCGTGGTAATTGCTCCCCTTGTATTGGGTCGGACAATAATTGCAACTGTTTGGGCAATGCTTGCAGGTGTACAAGTTAATCCTGCTCCACTTAAAAACGATCGTGCAAAGGGGAAGAAGAAAGAAGTAGTGGA
The DNA here is from genome assembly GCA_032361065.1 of Enteromius trimaculatus. Taxonomy (NCBI): domain Eukaryota; kingdom Metazoa; phylum Chordata; class Actinopteri; order Cypriniformes; family Cyprinidae; genus Enteromius; species Enteromius trimaculatus. The sequence goes on from JAUMHP010000025.1 coordinate 1,967,118, forward strand.
TCATTGGTGGCCAATTGGTGTGCTGGGCAAGACCCCGGAGGTGTGCGGAAAGAGAAATGGACCTAACGCTGCTCTGGGAGGTTCTTTTTATTTTGCCTCTAGCAGATCTGTGTGGTTATTGATAATCGGATCCTAAATTAGACATAAAAAGAGAAGATAGACAGCTTAATTTGCTCTTTCATCAGCTGAGCCACTGACAGCTATTACAAGGAGACAACAATTATGGCAGGAAGTCAGCTGTTGCTCTGCTTCCATTAGCTTGCCATTAAAAATATCCTGTTTACTTGGCACTAGCAACATAACATTGGAAGGGGGAGTACAACTCCTGCAATCCTTTACAAGCATTTTGTAGCACACACAACGCTTGTAATACTTGCAAGTAGGACCGTAACAAAGACAACGGACAATAGGAAAATATGCAGTGACTGTTGTGTCTTAAAGGTGCAACTTTTTCCATAAAGGTGGAGCTGGGGAAGGTGTAGTATTATACTCATACCAGATGTATAATAATAATAATGTTTTACTGTTCAAGTTTACAGAGCAGAAACTAGAAGTAATTAGTAAAATTCTTTCCCCAAAAAGTGCAACACTGTGTGTGTCACTTTGGTTATATTAAAACACTGATTTGTTAAATAAATGTTGAACCAATGTTATACTATGTTGCTGTGCCAGACCAGAACATCCCTACCAGCCCGATATAGCAATATATGTTTTAGGCAGGATTCTCTATTTGGTCAACAGATGGCAGGTTGTGTTGAGGAAACCTGTTGCGAACCAGTCATTATTTTTGCAATATCATTTGGTACCACTAGAAGAACATACATTATATACTATACTTGTGCATCGTGCAGGATTTTCTGCCTACAAGGAATAAGATGAGAGGCAGATGAGAAACAGACTCACTTTTGAGCTGTCTGTGCAGCCGGCGGCAGTACAGGCTCTGAGCTGGTACATGTACTCCTGAAAAGGTCGGATTCCTCCTGCATCAGTGAAGCTATGATCAGTGCCACGGTAGCGCTCCTGTCCATCACGAAGGATCACATAGTGACTTATCTCACCTATCACAGTACAAAAAACACACAGGGTCAAAAAGTAGCTTTAACACCTATTTCATTTAGTATAATAGTCAAACTTTTTTTTTTAAATCATAACAGATTGGGTGGCAAGCCGTTTGATTAGCACACAGAGTGAAGTCCTAATGAGCAATCAGCATGTTTCTTTACATATTAAGTGGCACAGAAGTTCCCTAAAATGAAGCTTGTTATTCTCATTTAGCGTTTATGCGCATGTGAATTTCCTTCTTCATAAATTATTCTGTCGAGCTATGCAGATTACGCTTAATAATAGGCAGGTCTTCAGAGGAGAGATGATAAAACAATCAGCTAGTTCCACTCTGTCTGAGTCATATCATTACAGCCTGAAGAAAAAGCCTGTCTTCTAGTTTGTTGGGGGGAAATGTGAGTAAATCTTCTGAGAGTCACGACTTCAGGCATGAATTACCCAAACTGATTCATTTCGTGATTAATCATTTACATAACCAAACCTTCTACTGAATAAACATATGACAATATTACCATGAGAGCAAGAAACCAAAAAAAATTATACGTTCTGATTTGATCTGATTTGAGAAGGAAAAAAGAATCAAACTATGTAGGATTGATTATTAATTCAAAAAGTTTGTAACTATAAAGACATTAAATTTCTAAGATGTTACACTACAATGTAAATGAAATGTTTATCTTTATCTTAAATTAAGGATTGGTTTGACCTTATTACAGAAGAATTTAATGCAAGTCAAATACCACCAATTACCATTGGGCTTGTTTGGAGCTGACCATGTAAGCTGGATGATGTCATCACGAAGACCCACATGGCTCCAGTGAGGAGGAGACAGACCCCAAGGTGCATCTTCTTTAGTAGTGACACGAGAAGAGAGACTAAACCCATGTCCAAAGCTGTTCCAGGCACCTATCTTATACTCATAACTGGTGAAAGGGTCCAGTTCAGAGTCTGAAATGACAGATCAGAGAATACACACGGTCACAAAAACACACGTCTCAAAATTTCTATGAAACCTCTTGACGGCACCACAGGAGTGTCTCGAAAGTGTGTCAGTTTAAAGAGTAGCCAGGGACCCTGCGTGTACTGTAATACTTTTTGTTATCAGAAATGCAGTTGTTTGTTGTAAACGTGTGTTTGGGGAGTCATGGGTGTAAATCTCGGAAATGATTTTCATCGGACAGGTGTAGGCGGTACTCATAGGACTGACAAGATGATTAAACCTTCTCAAAGGGCACAAGACACAAGCTAAATTATTATAACAAAAACAGCATATGTAAATTTTTATTTTAAATTACATTAAAATAAAATTAGGTTATATGCATTTGATTGTATATTAAGCAATACCAATGTATTTAGTATTTTATTTTGCTAATAAAAACAATTAATAATAATAATAAAATTAATACAATTTAACCAAGTAAACTTACTTACCAATAAAAAATAAAAAAACGAAACCAAAATCAACATATTTAAAATTCTACTTACAAATTCTAATTACATAACGTCTCGGTTATGTATGTAACCCTTATTCCAACGAATTGGGATCTCGCTAGAGAGACCAATCTACTTTAAGTGTAACTAAACAAGCCAATGGGCATTGGCATGCACTAACTGCATGCATCATTTATGTTTTCGCTGAGGAGCCAAGCTACGCCTCAGCTAAGGTACAGCAGCTATGGCAACGGGACGTGACGTCTCCATTCCCTGAAGGAGCGTTACATACGTAAAAAAGACGTTCCCATTCAGTCGGTCACTACGAGTCACGTCGGTGACCGACGAATCAGGATCCCTACCAAAGCACCACAGGAACTGCCCCCTTTCAGTGCCCTATGTAGGCCTCCTGATCCTTCCTAAAAGCCAGACAGACAGGACAGGGCTGGAAACAGAGGAGGTCACTACTGCTGTTCCTCGAGCAACCCAACTGGACTGGATACCATTGGGAAAACATGCCCTTCCACCGGAAGAGGCACACTGCGAAGTTGCCACCTTCCAAAGGGGGTTAAGTGACAGTTACTCACGTGAAGTAACCCTGTAGTGCCCTATTGCACATGGAACTCTTTGAGACAGCTCAGGCTTCATGCTCTAGAGATGGCATGACAGTGCAAGGCTAGGGCTGGGTCTGCCTCCTCCTGGGGCAGCGCTTGCAAGATTACCACCTGATCCCTAAAGGGAGTGGTAGGAACCTTGGGCACATAGCCAGGTCGGGGTCTCAGTGTTGCACTGGAGTCAGCTGGCCCCAAACTCAAGGTACGATTCGTCGACCAAAAATGCCTGTTACAGGTCTGGATGCAGGTGCCAAAGGGTACCCTGTTCTGGGAACCAGGTTCTGCTGGGCCAATATGGAGCCACTAACAGGACATGCTCCTCGTCCTCCATGATCTTGCACAGTGTCTGTGCTAGAAGGCTCACTGGGGGAAAGGCATACTTCTGTAGGCCCTGTGGCCAGCTGTTTGCCAGTGCATCTGTGGTTAGAAAATAGAATACTGGCAATGGGTGGTTTATGAAGATGCAAACCGGTCTACCTATTCATCTCCAAACCATCTCCAGATTAGCTGGACCGCCTGGGGATGGAGTCTCCACTCTCCAGGAAGTGCTGCTAGAGACAGCTCACTGGAACATTCCCGGAATGTGGATGGCACGAAGGGACCTCAGATGCTTCTGACTCCAGAGGAGGAGGTGACGGGCAAGTTGTGACATGCGGTCCTTGCCCTGAAGACGCCCTCTGAGGTGGCAACTCAAAGCAATTTATATGCCATTCAGCCATGAAGGATTGGGATGCGGCGGAGGATTCCACAAGAACCAGACTGTCTCAGCAGCCCGGGAAAGCATAGTCATCATCTCTGGGTCTGGCTCAGGCAATGCTACCATACCAGTGTCTGTGCTAGAAGGCTCACTGGGGGAAAGGTATACTTCTGTATGCCCTGTGGCCAGCTGTGTGCCAGTGCATCTGTGCCGAGCGTTACCTCGGTTAGAAAATGGAACACTGGCAATGAGGGTTTTTTTGAGATGCAAACAGGTCTACCTGTGCATCTCCGAACCCTCTCTAGATCAGCTGGACCATCTGGGGATGGAGTCTCCACTCTCCAGGAAGTGCTGCTCAAGACAGCTCACTGGAACATTCCCAGAATGTGGATGGCACGAAGGTACCTCAGATGCTTCTAACTCCAGATGCTTCTGACCATCTCGGCAGCCCGGAAAAGCATAGTTGTCATCTCTGGGATCATAC
>JAUMHP010000025.1:1978939-1997857 GCA_032361065.1 Enteromius trimaculatus
TGAGAGACAGATAAAAGTTTTGGCAACAACTAACAACCACCTAATGCCACCTTTAAGCTTTCATTTGGTTATTGACTTATTGACTGGAAAAAGTAGCTTACTACTTGAAAAGGCTGTTTATAATGCAAGCCAAACTACTTAAGACATTAAAAAATGCTTAGTGTCATTTGTTACTCCCCATCACTGACCAAAAGAGCAATGAGACACACTCGGATGTGACCGATATCAGTGCTCTCCTGAAGCATCTCTTTCTATATAATTTCTGCTGCTGTATTATTAACGCAGGACTCCACATGGACAACCTTGTCTTCATTCCAGTTTTTAATTAGCAGGTTCTTAACATATACACTATCATGCAGCACAGAATGATCTTTAAGTTCAACTGCTTTTAATAAGCTGCCCTTTAGGCTGTAAAATAATGAAGCTACAACTACTAGCTCTTTGGTAAATGACCTGTAACCTTTATTTAGGAGCAAATGATATTCTAATGTTTTTAATTATACTGATAGTTGGGAGCGAGGGAAGTTGAAGCATGTTATGGAAAGCCAGTTGTTTAGTTTTTAGTGCGTAAGGCACAATTTAACTCACAGTGCTGTGTGTGTGCGTGTAGAGGATTGCTGAGCTTTCATCTGTTTCCTGTGCTATCAGTGCATCAGTACATTAACTGTGCGAGAGGACAGCTTAATGACTATTGATCATAGCACAGAGGTCAAGATATCAAAATTTTGGTAAAGGCAAATTTTCCGCAGCTTGTGAGGTTTGCCTTTAGAGTACAGAGGGAAAATATTCAATCAATCAGTTCTTCTTCTCATCCGTTTTTTATCTCTGTGCGCAGCGGCTGCTGGAATGATATGAGAGAGGCAGGCTGACAGAAATCACAGGAATATTTGAAATGCTGACAGGAAAACCATAATTAGCCAATACCTTTAATCCAAATTGTGGTCTAGTAAACTCCGTATTTCAGCTGAAACCATTTGGAGGATTTTAAATACCATGTAAGACGCTTTGCAAACTTATATATTACTCACAATGTTGCAGAAAACAAGATATCAAGATATATATATATATCATTTTAAAGAGACTAATTGGAAAAAACAACACTTAGTCTTTTTACTCTAGAATGTGGCAAATATAGTACTTATTTACATTAGTGAGCTGAAATATATTATTGAAATGTACATTACTATTCAAATGTTTAGTCATTTTTTTTTAAAAGATCTTTTTTTTTTTAAAAAGATACTTTTATTGATTAAAAGTCAAAGTAAAGAGAATTTTAATGGTTACCATTGACTTCCATAGTAGGGCAAGCATTACTATTGAAGTCAATAGTGACCCAAAACAGCCTGGTTACAAACTTTTTTCAAATTATCTTTTTTTGTGTTCAGCAGAACAAAGACATTAATACAGTGTTGAAACTACTTGAGGCTGAGCAAATGATGACAGAATTTTCATTTTTGAGTGAACTATTCCTTTAAGGGACAAACGGTCCATGCACTTACATGCATTAAACGCTTTGAGTTATGTTCATGATTTAATCAAAAGGGGAGGGTTTAACAATATACAACAAATCTGTGACCTTGTGGCTTGGCAGTCAATATAGATGCGTGTATGCTCACCTCCATCTGTAGTAGTGCAGCTGACCTCCGGACTGGTAATGTTGTGAGCGCCGTTGGATACAGTCAAGGAGATTTTGTACTCGGTGCTGGGCTGCAGGTCAGAGATGACCACAGAGGTCACAGTGGGGTCAAGTGTAAGAGTCTGCCTGTGCTGGGTGGACAGAACCGTAAGGATGTAGTCCTCCACGCTTCCCTGCAAATCTTGCAGAGCTGGGAAGGTAAAATATAGAGAGAGACAGGACACACTAAAGGTCAATCTCAAAAACGAATTCTCTAAACATAGATTCCCTCCTGAAATGCATTTTCGGTCAGGGGCCAGGATGAGTTTAATATAGAGAATCTAGCATTTTACCAGGGGTGGACCAGCTGACCAGGATCGCTGTATGATTGAGAACTTGGATGGATATGTTGGTGTGAGTGAGGGGTTGCCCAGCCAGTGTGACCCCTGTGGCCTCCTCCGCTGAAGCGTAGCCAACATCATTGTGAACAAGAAGTTTGTATTCGTACCAAGTGTACCTGTAACACATTTGAAAACATTATGCACATGAACATTTTCTGAAGCCGCAATCACAGAATCTTTCCTTTATAATACACAAAACAAGTATTTCTAGCATTACATGTACATATTAAATAATTTACATGCACAGAGAAAATATTGATCACACTTTATTACAAGGTCCAATTCTAAAATTATTATTAACAAACCATTAACTCCGACTTTCTCCTAATTGCATAATTTGTTGTAAAGTTCAGGTAACTGGCAGGATTAGAGATGTAGAATATGGTCATACAGTATATGTGATTTATACTGTATGTACTAATAAGCATCTATCTATATGTGTGTGTTTGTGATTGTACTATATATATATATATACATATATATATATATTAATACAGCAACTATTAAAAATATTATAATTTATTTTACTGTGTGTCTATCTATATTATCAATATTGACTGAAAACATTTAAATGAAGTCAGACATGAATCTAAATGACAGAACCTGTGATACACTAGAAACATTCGGGGGTTTTATGTTGGAGTCTTTCAGCATACACACAAGGAGTGCCAGAGAAAGATTAGCTGAAAACAATTTAATTCTATGGAATATTTGCTCAAAGTATCTTTGAACAGCATTAAAAAGATGGCATCGGTGCACAAAAACGTTTTGTACACACAAGCAAAGTTTGCATTAAAGCTAATTTCAGTAATCTCACCTGCTAAGGCCTTTATCTTCATGAAACAATTTGGTTCCTGCGTAAACATTGTACCACAGATTCAAATCTTCAGGGGGACGGGAGGCCAGGGGCTGCTGGGTTTTCCGTCTCAACAGCTCAAATCTGAGGGCAGCGGAAACAGCCAGATAATCAGAGCCCGCTCCACTCCCACAATCCTCCTGCCATTTCACCCGCACCGCTGTTTCACTGGGTTTGTGCTTTTGTCTTTTCCCTCTCTTTCTTTCTCCCTCAACAGTAATGCTAATTTTGCCTGTAATCAGGAGAGCTCAGCTTAATGTGCGCTTTATAAGCCTAGTTAAACAAACAGAGCAGCAGCGGGAAAAGTAGTCATGAATTTTAATCATCCGCCGTGAACAGACCTTTATTTACCACCTAATCAGCTCAAAAACAGACTAAAATATACAGTGAGAAAGAACAAGAACTTTTATGTTGTTCCTCGCTCTTCACAACCTAGGGAGACACTTGCTGTTCACATATAAAATGGCAGAGTTATGGATTATTCCCAAGAGATTTTTAGAAATTTCTTTACCATATAAATAACTCCAAATTGGGGTTACAATTTATTTTACTTTGAAGTACATAAACATCCATTTTACAACCACAGCTATATAGATTAAATATAATAATAATACAATTTTATTTTGCAATTAATTGCATCCAATTGCATTGCAAGTGCTTGTTTACATAATATAATTGTGTGTGCTTAGTATATTTATTTTTGTATATAATATACACACATACAATATATATTTTAAAATATATTTTACAAGTATCTATTTAAATTCATATAATTTATATTATAGAAAATGTATTTAATATATAAACATTTTTCTGAAATTTATACATGCATGTGTGTGTATTTATATATTTTAAATACATAAAAACTTTTATTTTGCATGCAATTATTCACGATTAATAGTTTGACAGCACTAAAAAACAATTCATTAATTAACAATTTTTAATATATAATAAAATAAACATTTTAAAGTCATATATACATAATTCAAATATAGCAATACTAATATTACAATTAAATTAAGATAAATAAATAAATAAATACAAATACATTTTACTTAGAAAAATGTAATGTTTTAACAATTTTACAGCCATATGCATACACTTCAAGTAAAATAAATACACTTAAAAATAAATAAATATATATATATATATATATATACACACACACACACACACACACACACATATATATATATATATATAATAAACAAATATACAAACAAATAAATTCCGTTAGTAACCCTTAAAAGTGTGCCAGGAAAAACTTAGACATAGTATGTAGATATAAAATTGATACGCATTGATAAAACTGGTTACCTTATGTTGGGCCCATTCGGCCTTGATGGGAGTTGCCATGAAACAGCCATAAAAGATTCACTGATGGCCACTACTGATAGGGAAGACAGGCCTCCTGGAATTGTGGGTAATGTAGTTACCAGCGTTGGAGGGCTCTCAGTGCAGCCTCCAACATGACCTCCACCGCCTGAGCAGGCAAGGATAGTGATGCTGTAGTTGGTGTAGGGCAGCAGGTTGGTAACAGTGCGGTTGAGCACAGATGTGTTGGTGTGTGAGATGCGTGGATCAGGCATGCGGATCTCGTACCGCTCAACCTCTCCATTGGGTATGAGTGGAGCGGTCCATGTCACCTGCAGTAAAACACAGCATACATTTCAACCTGTTAGTATCATTGAAGAACTTGACATCAGAGTTGGGCAGCGTTCTAGTGGTCATGTAGTTATAAACTAAAATGGTGTCTGAGGCTCCAGACAAGGGCCGGAGTCCAGCACAAAATCACAAAACATCATCTCAGGCTTTTAGATCGATGAGTTTGTGAAACCGACGTCATGTGATGAAGCGAAGGCACCCTGACTTTGACCCAAGACAGAATTTTCCTTTCATTACATTTAAAAGAGGCCTCAGCCTCTGGAGATCATAATGAAATCCTAATGGAATTGCATAGGAAACGCTGCTTGTTGCTGCTACAGATGCATACTGTCTCTGGATCAAGGGAGGCATCAGCATTTGGTGGACACATTAAACATATTGTGCATGCCTGGGGAGAGGAGATGAAATAGTAGATTGGATAAATGTTAAGATTTAGGATTACTTATGAAAGAAAAGTTAGAATAATGGATATTAAAAGGTTACGCAGGAGTGAAGGCTGTTTTAGAACGCATTTTAATCCAGTTTGATAAAATAAATACTGAAATATGATTACAATTACAATTGAATACTTTTTTTTATTTTAAATGATGTGATTTAAAATTTTCCTTTCTTTTTAGAGTGTTATAAGCCCTTAAAAGAAGAGAAAGATCTGTAAATCAGTAGTGAAGGGTAGTGCTTGGGTTGTTCGGCGTTTCTCTGGTCACAAATGCATGAATATAGGGTTATGTTTATGAGACAATGCAACATGACGCGTAAAAAGACAGTACTGTCATGATAATCAGTAATGATGTCCCCAATGGATGCAACAAATGCTTTGTTTGTAATGTGTTTTATTGTTATAGTGCTGGGACACAGCGTCACGTTATGGTAAGAGGCGTAACATTTCCGGCACATGTTGCGGTATTCGACCAATCACAGTGCACTGGATAGCTGGCCAATCAGAGCACACTTCGCTGTTTCAGAACGATGAGCTTTGTACAAATCTACCTGTTTCAGGAGGCGGGGCTTAGAGGAGATACAAAATTGTACAGTATGTGGAAAATGTTTTTTCGCACTCTAAGCTAGGCCTGTCGCTATAATCAATAAATCGCCTTAACGCACAATATATGTACATTACCTCAATAATTTTTGATGATGCAATATATTGCCCATTATATTTACATGAAAAAACAAACATTAAAAAAACACAATAGATACAAAATAACATAAAATAACAAACACAATAACATAAAAAACAAATGTTTTTTTGCATTCCACTTGTGCTTATGTAGTCACGAGATGTTTAAAAAAATAAAATAAAATAAAAAATCCTTCTATTAAATAGTTTAATCTGCAGATATGGCCTTGTTTATGGATGTGTGACTTTGCACATGCAGCGATCTGACTGCTAAATAGGGATTGTGTTTTTCAGCAATAGTGTGCACCCTTTCTTTTCAGAGAAAAAAAGGGAAAAATCAGTAGATGGAGAAATCTCCATAAAAGTTCTTTGTGCATTTGTCTTTTTCTACTAAGAATTATTTTTTACTATTTATTAAATTAAAGAATTAAATGTTTGTTGTCAACTGAAAGTGTGCAGGCCTTCTTGCATTATTATGCTGTTATATTATGATTATACATTCAGTGGCATAAAATGACAATAATATAGCTTATCACAATTTTTATGGAGCAATTTATCGCACGACTAAAAGTTATATCATGACAGGCCTACCTTAAACCACATAAACACATTGCATTACACCAAATACACTAAATAAAGTTCTTTCTAGGACCATCTTATGACCCCTTTAATGTGTTTTAAAATGTAATTTAAGTGTTGGCAAAGCTGAATTTTCAGCGTCATTACTCCAGTCTTAAGTGTTACATGTTCATTCAAGAATCATTCTATTATACTAAATCTGTAAGAGCGTTCCAAATCATCTCCATGATGGTCAGAGTGCTCCCTTGCCTATGTAGGAACAGTAGTAATCAGCATGGCATCTCGCTGAAACAAAATCATCAGCACTCGCTAACAAAGAGTTTGCCATGAGCACCACAGAGACTGTTAGGATCTCAACAGCAATTTAATATAGCGTATGCTAATCGAACAGTTATTTTTTTTTGGCTTTTACATGTAGAGGAGTCCTCATCCAGTTAAATACAAATGCAGCAGTTAACAAATTAATGAAATAATAATGATATTACAATACACTAAACCTGGGGTTAGGGGAAAATGAATAATTCAAGCAAGTTTATGCAAATGCTGCTTTTGTTTGAAGTGGTAAGCATTTCTGTCCATGTTTCTTGGCACTAGCACACAACAAATAACAAAGAGAGAAAGAGAGGGGGTGCATGGGTGTATTTACACACTGCAGGATCTAAGCTGCAAAGCTTGTTTGGTTACATTAACGCCCCTTAAATCCAACTTGTAAACCAGCCAAAAGACTGCAAGCTACCTAGCCCTCTTGAGTATCGTGTCTGTTGAATTACAGGGATGTCTATGCAGTTTGCCTCAAAACACTCTACTTTGTCAGTGTTAATAAGGTCTGGCATGCTTTATGTACCTTACAGACACAAATAAGGAAGTACAATCTTTAAAGCGTTAGCTAGATGACCAAGGGCACATTCATGACAATACTCTGACAATCTTAATTGGCTGTTCCTTAATAATCAGCTCTGGAATGACCTGGAAACCATGCGTATCAATGTTCTCATAGCATGAGGGTGTCACTGGAATAATGATGGATGCTCTGGGTGTGGCATTAATGGGAAGAAACACAGTAGCTTCTCACTAACAATCACAGCAAAGTCCTCATTTGCACCTCATTGGTGAAAAGGCGGCATAAAGCAATATAGCTTGCTGACAAGAGGGTGGGACAGGATTGAGAGACACCAAAACACGTTCATTTAAAGGGATAGTTTACCCAAAAATGAAAATGACCTCATGATTTACCCCCTCCAAGCTGAATATGAGTATATATGCCATAAAAATATGTTATTTTTATACATCTTTTTTTTCACAAACGCATCACATCAATTGATAATGCAACCCCTGGAGAACCCCTGGATTTTTATGATGAATGGACGCACTTTTTTTGGGATTCAAAATCTTGACCCCCCCCCCCATTCACAGTTATTATAAAGCTTGGAAGAGCTAGGACATTTTAGTATAACTCAGACTGTTCTCATCTAAAATAAGACAGTCTTATACACCTAGGTAGGACTAATTTTTGGGTGAACTATCCCTTTAAAAAATAGGCAAACTGATTTTCCATGTACCTGTACTGACTCTGGTCCTAAAACCAGCAGATGAGGCGGCTGCAGTCCTGCAGGTCTTGAAGGTCTAGTGGTCACTTTCTCCCACTCACTGCTATTGGATCCTCCCAGTCTTGTGTGCGCCACAATGCGGTACTCATAAGTGGTCCAGGGGCTGAGTGTAGCAGAGCTGTCTAGAAAACTGAGAGTCTGGTTGGGCTGCAGACTGGCCACAATAGAAATGTGTTGTGTGCCAGTGACTGTCCTCTCAATGGTGTAGCCGTCCAGTTCACCGTTGGCTTGGCGTGGAGGGGACCAGGACAATAGCACTGAGGTGGGGGTGTCGGAATAAAGCTGTGGACCTGGGATGTCCTCTGGGGGGGCTGGAGGGGTGCGTATAGAGTGAGATTCAGAGGAAAGAGTGCAGCCAGCTGCTGTGCACGCCTCCACCTGTATGGTGTAGTGCTGATAGGGTGTAAGCTGAGGAAGAGTGTGGCTGGTGCTGTTTCCTGGTACACTGGCCCTTATCTGGTGGTTTTGGTAGATGTTATAATGGGTGATGATGCCGTTGGGCTGGGATGGAGGAGACCAGGACACAGAGGCACTTCTGGGTTGGATGTCAGAGAGTACAGGTGGGTCAAGAGATCCAGGCCCTGAAGAAAGAATGAATCAGTCATGAAACAATCATTATTTTTTGCAAATACATTTGTTGCTGCTAGTGGTGAATGAAAACACAAGCACACACACACACACACACACACACACACACACTCAAAAAATGTGTTGCAGTAAATAGAGATGAAAAACAATTATAAAAATCTGAAAATTATATATATTCTAAAAATAAAGTTAAATGGTATAAGATGTATTTATTAATTATTATTAATGACAATTATGATAAATATTAAAAACTGGAAATTTATTTATTATTGTATAAATTATTATTACTATTATTGTGTAACTATGAATATAACAAATATTTTAACATTACAAATCTGCTCCTGGCAAACGACTGTCCTGCGACTGTCCAACTCTAATCCAACACACATGCCGATCCTAAAAACATAATTACTTTCTTCAGGTGTGTTTGATTAGAGTTGGAGCTAAATTTTGCAGGACAGTCAATCGCCAGAAGCAGGGTTAGGCACCCCTGACCTAGAGAGATGCAGCTCCGCTCTGACAGCACAGCATTGAGACTGACAGCACAAGGACACCATCTGATTGGAGCAGCCCGATTCTCTGGATTAAAATGTAGAGCAGGCAGTGTGCAAATCAGCTCATTTGCCAAAGAGGATGGAGTCAGCCGCTGCATATTGCAAGCAAATATGAAATTATATTTATGGATTTATTCGTTGGGGTGATGCGGCTAAGTGATATCAGCGATGTTTGAGGCGAATCTCTGAAGGGTCTGTAGTGAATTGGAGGAAATCACTTAAGTTTCCTGCCCAGTCATTTTCTTTGAGTGGTTACAAAAACAGCCGCCATGGCAGCACTAACATCAAGAAATCCTTCATGGATCTTCAAGCCCGGACAGCTCGGGTCATTTTCATAATTACACATCCACACATGCATATACCAAAAACACATGCCAGCATCCCTATGCACTCACTCACTCTCTCTCACACATCTGAGGGCTTTTCTCCTTGGTTATACCTGGAGTTTTGAGCTTTAATTTAATTAAACAAAATACATTAACACTTGTTTGTCAATAAAAAAAAGTTACACATAGGTCCATAGTGTAAAAAATGTCCAAGTCAAAAAACATGAAGCTTGGGAATACAGACTTATGTTTGGTCAAAAAAAAGAAGAAAAAGTTATGCTTGTGAAATTTATCAAAAAGATTTATGAACATTTTACATTACATTTATATTATATTAAATATATATTTATTATAATATATATATATTTTTTTTTTTATACTAAACCTGCTAGAAAAAGCCAACAATCTAAAGAAGCTGTGTTCCAAATTTGAGGTTGATATCTCAAAAAAATTAGCTTTAAGTAAACTTTTGTTTGGGCGCAGTACCAAATTTTCCCCATTAGACGCCAACAAAAGTGCACACAGTGTTGGGAGCAGAAAACAGGAATAAAGCAAATGTTTGTTTTATAGACCAAACCTGGAAAAAATTGCACAATCTTGTAAATAAATAAATAATAATAATTTTGACTCCTTGCCAACAGAATGAAGGCCTATTTAAAAAAAATGCATAATTTTACAGTTTTTTTTATAGGCACTGTGATTAAAAATACTCCAAAAGGACCTGAGAGATTTTTTTGTACCTAGTGTAAAATAGATTTATTAAAAGAAAAGAGGGTGGAACATAAAACTTCTAATAAAAATACACACCTGAGCCAAAAGTTATGCATTTAGTATTAACACAGGCAAAAAATAAATAACTAAACTAAAATTGACAAAAATGTCACACAAGGGTGTTCCTTAAGTATGTGTACAGGAACCTTTAAACCACGTTTTACACAGTGCTTAAACTCCTAACCCTGAAGGGAAATGACAAATTCTGTTATCATTTATTTTCCCCCTTGTTCTATCCCTGACGGACACAAGTGATATTTTGGAATGCTGGAGTGTAAACAGCATTATATACCATTGATTTTGCACTAAAAAAATCAAAACATCATCTTTGTGCTGATGCATACTTAGACTTATAACAATGGCAAATGCAGCATTGTTAACACAGCTGAGGCCTAAAACCTAAGATTACCTGAACACCTTCTTTTGCTGCTTTGCAAGCACTGGCATTTCCTTCAGGAAATGCAAATTGAGAAAATACTATTTTGATGATTTGTCTTTATTTGCTATGTGGAGCACTGCTACTTGGTTTCAGAATAATGCTGATCCAAAATGTCACATTGGTTTATTGCACTTTTTGTGCTCATTCTGTGAGGCCCGATACACAGTATGGATGCAGATTTACATTACAGTAATTTCAAATACCATTTTTCTGACAAAACGGTTAGGAAACTCTAGAAAAAAACTGAAGAATGATAAGTTAAAGAGCTCGAACATTTGGCAAAATGAAAGCAGTTAGAGGAATATATGAGATGTGGTAATTGAAGTGAAGTTGTTTTGTTGCGTTTTAAGCGTCTCCTGTCTGCTCCGTAGCCTGGGCTGTCTGATTGATATTTGGGCCCTGTGAAAGCTCATTTGAAGGTAATGTTTTCCTCCTCCATTTACATCCCACAGTAGCACGGTAATGGCGTACCGGCAAGGGCGTGTGGATCAAGGTGACTGGCTCTCTCTCTGCCGTGCTGGGCTGCTGATGTCTCCCCACAGATGGCCCACTTTCCACCTCCCCATCACCATCACCTCCCAACTGACTCACTATGTATAGATGAGACATAACCGGCTACATGTACGCTTTCTCTCCCTAAAGCTCAGTGGCCACCACAACAAGTAGCAAGATAATGACTTAAAAAAAAAAAAAAAAAAAAAATAATAATGAAAAAAGGGACATGAGAAAGAGGAAGCACACAGATGGCGCAAACTCACTATAAAGTGGCACCACCGAATGTTATTTAAGCACAAACCCCTGCATTTTATTCACTAAGCACCCACAATTCACTAGACCAGGTGCTAAACCCACTAAATCAGCTCTGCAACATAAATTAGATTCATTTGAGTACACTACCATTTAAAAGTTTATAGTCAGGATGTTTGTTTTTTTTTATTACTTTTATTGAGCAAGAATGTGTTTGATTGATCAAAAGTGACAGCCAAGACATATAATATGAAAAAAAAATCTATCTATTCAGAATAAATACTGTCCTTGTTATACTATACACATCAAAGAATACTGAGAAAATTATCAATATTAAGCAGCTGTTCTTAACATTAATAAGAAAAATGATGATGATTTTTGAGCATCAAATCAGAATATTAGAATGATTTCTGAAGTATCATGTATCAAGGAAATGGCTACTGAATATTTAGCATTGCCATAACAAGAATCAATTTTTAACTTTTATGTAAAAGTCACTCCAATAATTTTAAAACAGAAGTCATTGTAAATTGTAATGATATTTCATGATTACACTTTATTGTATCTTTAACTATTAAATGCAAGGTTTGATTGGTGGTGAATATAGAATACAGCAGATATTTGCGAGAACAGTAGAATATACATCCAGGCATGCAAACTTCGGATATTTTTCAAGAGGTGTCTGGAATGAAGGAGTGATAAAGATGAAGTCTGCCAGACCCACTCTCACCATCAAAACTGCGTTTGGCACAGATTTTGCTGCATTAAATCTGCATAATTCAGACACTGAAACAACACACGGAGTAGGTGCAAATAAACAGTGCTCTCAGCCAAAGCAATTCATTCTCGCAAATGTTTTAACAACTCAAGTGTGTTCAATACGTAGTATTTATAATATTTATAAAACATTGTCTAAATAAACAGTTCGTCTTAACAAAATAACACCAATTATGAAATGATGCGAAGAAATGAAGAGCTTCGATTCCCGATCAGCACTCGATCTTCATCCGTTTTCATTCACACAGCGAGCCGCTGCTTATGATTCCGGCCCAGATTTCTCCATTCATCTAGTAGCTGTTATTTTTGGGGGTAATTTTTTACTGTGTCTGTGAAGGGGCCCTGCCGATTTCGCTCCCTCTCCCTCCTGATAAATAAACAATGCACAGATCTGACCTTTGGGTTAACAGGTTTTTATGCTTGCTCCACTCAGCACTCTAACTGATTCAATTACCACAAAGGTTCAGGAGCGTCCATGAATACTGAAAAAGCTCACGGCCGCCGCTACGGCAAAACGCCTGCATAGGTGCTCGCCGGCAAATCCAATGTGGCTCTCAGGAGAAATTCCTTAATTGTAAATAATTTTACCACATGAGACAATCAAGTCACCTTGAATGTGAACCACCCCTCCTTACTTCATCCTCAGCCAGCCTTCCTTGCTCGGCTCAGCCGCCCGCTCTTTCGGGTCTGCAGAGGCAAAGTGTTATTTAAGCTTTACTGGTCTGCGTTAAATTCCGCAATTTGAAGGGCTGTTAAGTTTTTCAATTGAAATTTCATTTAAGATGCAGGTGCTTTTGATTTTATTGATGCTTTACTGCTCTCAGGGTACAAGCAAGAACACAGTGCAATAACAGCAGTCGGCCTCAATCAGGCATCGGCAACAGCTGTAATCTCAGGACATTTGGAATACTTAGAGAGGCCTTTCCTGGGCCACTATAAATCGCTACAGCAGAAGGGAAAACAAGAGCGCGGGCCGCCAAGCCTTAAATCACATTTATAAGGATTTGGTTAGCATAATAATAACACAATCAAGTGACAAGGAAAGGAGGGGGGACCGGGGAACGTGAAGGAAAGAGAGGATTATTTTTAGCATTGTAGAGGTCCTTGTGACAATATGATAGCTTTGAAGGTTAGCGTGGCTGATGTCAACTAGGACGGATGTCGGTGTGCTGCTTTCAAGAAGCCGTTTAGCTGAAAGGAGATTGAAAGGAAAAGGAAAAAACGCACTAGTATTCTTTATGAAAGAATTTCTTTTGGGTTTGAACGAATATTCGATGAAGTGTACACTATTGTACAGTAACTTATTTCAAGGTGAACTGCACAGATGTGGTTGCTCTTCCCACAATATTTTTAGAACGACAAATGGGGCAGCAATTAAAGCAACAGTTCAAGAAAAAATGAAAACTTGCTTTTCCTTATCAGAGAAATTTACAGTTATATCACCTGTGAATGGGTGCCGATTGTCAAATTGTCCAAAACAGGTGACAAAAGCAGTGTAATATTTCAAACGACATGTGTGAAGCGAAAGGGCTGCGTGCTTAACATAAACAAAATCCATAATCCATGAAAACGCTTCCTCCAGTGAAAAAATCTGTCCCCCGTTGTCCTCTCCCATCAAAATATACAACATATTTGTTTAGAACTGTTTGGGACTATTTTCAGTTGTAAGTCTGTGGACATTTCTGTCATGATTCAAACAAAAGACCCTTTCACTTCAGAAAACAATATTACGACCAGAAGTGATTTACTCCACAAACTACATGGTTTTTCACATTACATTAACTGATGGACTGTGGTCTGTGTGAATTACTTGTGGATTATTGTGATTTTTTTTTTTTTTTTGATCAACTCTCATTCTGGTAGCACCTATACACTGTACAGCACTGGGCTCAAACTCATTTCCTGAAGGGCCACAGCTCTGCACAGTTTATCTCCAACCCTAATCAAACACAGCTGATCCAGGTAATCAAGGTCATTACAATCCCTTCCAATATGGACCCTAAAGGTACAAAAGCTGTCCCTGGGGCGGTACCTTTTCAAAAGGTCCACTTTTGTACCTTTAGGGTCCATATTGGTACCTATAGGTGTACATATCAGTACCTAAAAGGTACAAAATAGTGTACCATTTGAAAAGTTACCAACCCAGTGACATTTTGTACCTTTATTTCTGAGAGTGTAATGCTAAATTTCTTCAACTTTTCCAATCTACGTATATAGATGCTTTGCCAAAAGTTTAAAAATTAAATGGTACAAGTTTTTTTCATTACACAGACTCATGTGTCTTAGCACAGGCAGAGAAGACAGAGGAAAGAGCTCTTCTACACGGCAAAGTTTATGTTCACAGAACCGCCTGTCAAGTCTAAGGGGTAAAAATTCATGGATTGAATTACATTAAAAAGATGGTTATAAAATCTTAATGGAATGATAAAAAGGAAAGGAATGAGGGCCTTTTGAATACTTAAAATACTCATACATCTTCACTAAGGAGATTTCTAGTAGTGTTCTGACATACTGCAGCACAAAAGGAGCCAAACAGACAAATCAGACAAGCGTTTCCCCCACAGCTCCATCAGTATGGTTAATGCACTCATAATATGTACAAGAGTAACAAGACAGAAAAGAAAAGTCCTACCAAAATAACCATAAAATAATAGAAAAGCAATGTTAAATTTAAATGAGACAGTAAGTTAAATATGTACTGTACATGTATTTATAAAACACTGTTTTTGTTTGCTTACTGTACATATATGTGAGCATCTTATATAGGGCAGCTTGTGCACACAGCCTATAGTGTGTGCTGCTGTGAACGTTTCACACAGAGGTCCGTCTCTAGAGGGGATTTCTAAATTAGAGATGAAGACGTGCGGGCAGTCTGGGACCCTATCAAAGAAGAAAAAGAGCTAAAGAAAATATGACATACGTTTCTCTCCTCCTATTTCACCTTGCCCATCCTTTCCTCTTCCTTTATCATGGAGCAGGCCACATTATTTTGAAGAATCTCCTCAATTCTTTCCTACTGTTAATTTAGTGCAGCTTTGCCGGGTACTATTTCACGTTGATGGGGCGGCTGATGATATGTGTGAGAGTGTTTATTAGCAGTGCCAGGAGCCACTAAAACTCACGTTTTCCCCATAATCCTGCCACAGAGAGCCGAATATGCCGCACCGAGGCTCTTCACAGCCCATTTCAGAAAAGAAATAAAGGGCTTTTCTCTTTAACAATAACAATCATTTCTCTCCTTCTTGGTAATGCCCACCTGTTCTCAAAGTCATCACCCCTGCCGCAAAGAAAGAGATGTGTAAATAGAGCTGGGGTGAAAGGCTCATTTCTGCTGCCAGATACATGCAGATGGAAAGTGAGGAGGAGGACGGTTTTGATTTATATAGCATGCTGATCAGGATTTGACATGTCGCATGTCTGGGATTAGAGCGACTTTTAGAAAAGCTGTTAATATGGTGCATGCTGGGTCATGGCAGTATATTGGGCATTTCTACAGAATTCATCCAAAGTCAGAGTTGGAAACATCTTGAAAAAAAGACAAAACAATTATGTATGTATAACATCCAAGGTACACATCTATTAATTGTGCAGTTAATTCTCACATTCAGAAAGTTTGAAAATAGTTGTCCTCTATATATATATATATCTATTTAAAAAAATAGAAATCATAGGTAAATCTATGACATTTACATTTTACATTTACCTTCTGTTTTTTTCTAAGAATTAATGAATTTATAGAATTTTAAGAAAAACGCAAGCAACAATCTGGTGTTTTTTTTACTTGTTCTCAAACAGAAACTCCTGAAGTTTGGATTTTGTTCTCTAGAATGTTGTATCTGGGTGTTTTACACTTCCAAATCAAATTTTGTCTAAATATAATATTCCCCAAGCAAGGCACTTTCAGTGAAAAACGGGTCTATTTAGTTTGCTAACATTATCCAAAAAAGAAAGAAAATAGAAACTGTATTATATAATAACAAAACTAAGTAGAAAAGTCACAGTAAAAATACTTTTTATCCCAAATTAAAAGCATCAGACATGGACAGATTCTTCGATGCTCAACAGTGCTGAGGTTCTAAAAGCAATGGCAATTTCTCACATTCTCTAAGAGAGGAATATAACCTATGAAGAATCTAACACGAGAAACTGAACAAAAAGTCTCAATGAGGCTGTGAATGTTACTCAGCTCACGTAGTTTTTTGCTCTCAGACAGAGGGAAAACTCTTCCCAAAAGCAGAAGTTGTGAAGTGCTGCAGGGCATTGTGGGGAGGGGGATGTCTCTAAGCATGATAATGAAGAGGTGATGGTCCATAATACTGTGCAATCTGAGTGTATGCAAATACTGGCTCGGTAATTATAATGTATGTGCTAATAGGCTGAAGTATAATTAATTTATAACTTAGCAGAGAGTGTCTGTTATGATCCCTAATATGATTCTATTGCAGTAATCAGTCCAAAATGACACCGGCAAGGTCATGTGGAAGAGGCGTACCTTTAACAAGTGATCTCTGCCCACTGGCCTTCTCTCTCTCTCTCTCTCTCTCAACACCTGCTCTTCTCTGTGGGACAGGCTTCACAGAGGAACCGCCTGACATGTGGTTAAACACAGCACACTCTTTGTGTGCTTAATGACTTTCTGTTGTGTTTGTAGACATTGTGCAAATGTGTGTGTGTGTGTGTCAATTGTGGAACTCACTGTCTTGTGCAGTAAAAACAGAGACCCATGGGCTGCTGGTTTCTCCATGGCTGTTGGACACCAGCAGTCTGAAGTGATACTCAGTAAAGGGTTCAAGGTCCTTAACCATGTGACTAAATACGGTCATCTCATCGTCCATTAACCTAAAGATAGAAATAAATGTACATGTGCATTACAATGTAAATTACAGTACACAATAAATTACAGTACACAGTACATATAGTAGTGGATTAGATAAGTTTACATTTTCAATATCACTCAATACTTTTATTATTAAGCAAAAATAAAAATTAAATAAATGTGTGATAAAGACTATCATTTTTTTATGCCAAGGGTGTCTGTATATGGTCAAAATAAATTTTGTAATAAATTTAAATTGAACACTGATTTTCAATATTAGCTTTTTAGCATAAAGACTTTTTTTTAAAAAAAAGTTAATGTGTTTATATTAGCAAAAGCCAATTTTGTCAACTCTTAGTAGTGTAAAAGCTTATACTGTAGATTATGACTTAATATACGCTTTAAAATGATTGAAATCTCTTTTCCGTTAAGTGCTTAGCAAATCAAATCATAAGTGAGCTTAGGATTGAAGGCACTCATCAACTCCTATGGGTAAGAATATGACATTATTCTGGTGAAAATGCAAGTGGATATTTTTATTGAACTGAAACGAAAAATAGATATAATCACGCCGCTTTAAACGCTTTAAACTCCTGCTGATCGGAACAAATCTTTGCTGGTTTTTAGGCAGCATCAAC
Organism: Enteromius trimaculatus; assembly: GCA_032361065.1. Taxonomy (NCBI): domain Eukaryota; kingdom Metazoa; phylum Chordata; class Actinopteri; order Cypriniformes; family Cyprinidae; genus Enteromius; species Enteromius trimaculatus. The sequence goes on from JAUMHP010000025.1 coordinate 1,996,436, forward strand.
TTCCACAGAGCCCCACGATCACATTTACCATGGAGTATAATAAATAAATCACATGAACAATGAAATACATTTCAAAAGAATCCCAGGAAATGAGGGTGATATATAATACATGCGCCTAGTCATTTATTTATTACAACAGAATGAGAATTCCCCTATTTCTGATTAAATTGCAATTTGTTGTCAGGGAGCATGTAATGCATACATATTAGATAAAACATTTGTTTCTTTTTTTTTCTTTTTTTCTTTTTACAGAAGATTTTTGTCATAAGGACAGCCCTGGTCTAGGCCTACTATTTGATATTCATGTCAAATCTGCTCTACAACACTGCTTCTTCTCTTTAGATCAAATACTACACTGCTTTAGATCATTTTGTTTTTTAGTACAAAATAACTATTTCTCACTGATGAATGGATGTTTGCAGCAGTAGCGGTGACCTACATGTGTATGTAGTGTGGAAAAGAGCATATGAACACTGTAAAAGGTCTTCATGGCTTACTGGTGAACTTGTGGGGAAGCCGAAGTCCTCATCTGGAGCCGGTAGCGCAGAGGTCCGGGAGCGTTGTGACGCGCTGGAGCAGCCCAGGCCACCTGCAGCGAGGTAGGGGTGGCAGCTGCCAGCCTGGGGGGCAGGAGGCCATCTGGAGCTGTATGTGGAGAGGATGCAGAGGTGAAGTGGAGCAGAGAAAAGACCTGCACGGTGCAGCATATGCTAAGGAACATGGGTGGAAACACTGCTGGGGATGGCAGTGTTTTAGGGGTGAGAGCCCAGGTTACCGTATATACTGTACTACATCACATACTGGACAATAAGCACTCACAATGGCACAACAGATGCCTTGAGAGGTTCTCCAAAAGAGTATTAAGGAACTTTTTTCCTAATAGTGGCCGATATTATATTTAATAGATATACAATAGGCTGTATACTTATAGATACTTGGATTATCAGATTTAAACATATCTGATAAACTTTTGAACAGTAGTGGATATACAGTATATACAGTATTAGTGCTATCAACTTTAACACTTTAACGTATAAGATTACCGCATTCATATTTTTTCAATGCAAATTAAACATTTGATAAGGTTTGACCCCAACCTCTCGCCATCATCATCAAGGTTATCTTTGTGTTTCTTGAGATTTGGGTATTTTTATAGTACTGAATGTTACATTTGAAATTAATTTTGAAACTAACCGCACTAAACCATGTTCATTATCAGCGTGGATTTGTGCAGCTCATCAGTGAACAACGGCTGGGTGTAGTATACATGGCTCAATGCGAAATCACGCACCTGATGACAAAACGCGCAAGCATATCAGTCAATCTGGATCGGTGCATCCCTACCTTCAAGTACATTCAGAACATTAGAAACGCTAGTTGGTGCTCCAGTATAATCGGTCCGCCGAAACTCATCCAGTGAGA
>JAUMHP010000025.1:2007074-2033226 GCA_032361065.1 Enteromius trimaculatus
AGCACTTAACTAGCTAACTCTGACTACAAGAATAGATCTTCAATCAACAGTATGTCTAGGAGACACTGGAAAAGGAAAAGTAGACACTGACCAAACCAAACATATAGAAGAGAGTATTTTGATTTGATTTATTTACTACTGCACTCGTGAAGTACAATCACTCAATTAGGAAACTTCCTGTTGGGTGGAGCATATAGCAAGTAGTGCAAATGTTGTCTAGCACAATGAGATCTACATGTGTAGCCAGTTTCAAATGTATACATTTATGAGATATGAGCAAGATTTTTTGACTGTGCTCCAGGGGGCGCCATAGAGCCCCTGTGCAAGACCCAGGTCCCAGGCTCTGTGGCGTCCTAATGACCACAGATTATAACGTGTGTGCCAATTTTCAAAGGTTTTAAGCATGTTAAGACTTCAGAAATAATAATGAACATCCTTAAAAAACAATAGGGCCCTAAAAAATAAACTCCTGAAAGTACTTTTTACTTCTTAAGTCAATACTAGATACAATACAGATACAGTATTTTCTAAAGCTGTCACTTACATCAGCAAAATTCTGTCAATCAACTTAATTTACAATATTTACTAAGTTTAAGGTACCTTCCATTTGTAACTGCATACTATTTACTTGCCGAAGACAATTTATACTCAAATTTGGCTCTTGATGGGTGTTAATTTTGGATCCTAGCGACCTTCCTCTTTAAGAAAGCACATTTAATAGTCATTAGGCGCTGACAGAATGAACACCGGGTAAAAGTACCCATCTACTAAGCTGCCAAACTCTATTAAATATTCACCTTAACTCTTTCTCTCTCATATGCTAGAAGCAATGCCTAAGAATATTACAAACCCTCCTTCATTCACATATTCTTACTGGTTCACTTTAGTTACATCCAAGGGGGACTAAGTTGTTTTTGTCAATGTGAGATTCCAGTCTGCTTTCCTATTTCACCGAAGCACACACCCTCCAGTCTATTCCATTAATGCTATGAGCTTTTATATGGAAATAACTGTGACCTATGGCAAAGGGCAAAACAAAGTGTGTCCCAAGTGCTGAGGCCAACCCAGCAAGCGGGACACCCCATTCTGAGAAAAAGAGCGAATCCCAATTGCACTCTGCCGAGTTTACACACAAAATGCAAATGGGCATCGGACAAATGAACATAGGTGAGCAACAGGACCGCTGGTTGCCAGATCCCCTGAGATCTACAGGAATGAATTATTAAATCTTCATGAGAGAGAGCGCAAGAAGAGCAGAGAGGGGGTAGACACACACTGTCCACTGAATCTTCCTCTTAATCCAATGAAATGTATTTTCTATGCCGCTGTAAATGTTGGTTGCTAAGCTGTGGGACAAGTGCACTCTGTGGTGTCATTCATGCATAAAATGTGGATTTCTATTTGATTTTTTGATGTTTAAGCCTGTTAAATTCCCCCCCACTCCCTTGGCACAATCGCCTCCCTTGAGTTTTTCTATAACGTAATTACACTGAGGAGCAAATATTGACAGCATTTGTCTTGAGCTTTGAAATGTTCAAATTCCCAAATAGAAAAACCGAAAAAACAAACATAACAACTCATAATAACGTCTGGTTACTGCGTTTTGATTGGCCGGATAGTGAAATTAAACAGTGAAGGTGGTACTTTGAATTCTGGAATATCGCAAGCGATGCTTTGAATTTTTGATGGTGAAAGATTTCCGCTCATGCTCGGCTTAGCCCTTGACAAGGATTTGCATCCTTTGAAAATGTGCTGACCACCGGCAAGTAAACAGACGTGACCACCTTGACAAACAAGTCAGGTTTGGTGTGAGGGAGAGCGTGTGTCGTGTGTTCCCAAAAAGGGTATTAGCAGTTTGTTTTTTCGATTAGAAAGCGGACATAAATCAACCAAAAGATGCCAAATCTTCCTAAACCTATACTTACGAAAACTTAATCTATTTCCACCATTTTTATTTGTAAAAGCATTTTTAGTTGTTCCATTCTTGTTTGCCATTGAACAGCTAAATAAACAATATATAAATAATAAGAATTATCATAACAGTTATATATAAATAGTATTCACAAATAATATAATACTATAAAATAGTATTATATAACAGTTAATTGTGTTTAAAATATAACATAGATTTATACATAATAATATATTGCACCAAACAAGTTTACCAATATATATTTGCTCTTGAAAAAAGTGCTGTAACTGTAATAAATACTGTAGTATAATATGACCTATTGTGGTTAGTCTTTTTTATGTCATTTCATTTCAGCTGCTTTTTGTTGTCCATGTTCCTAATATTTTGAAATTAAAATCATATTTTTATGCAATATTAGTATACTAGGATTTTTAGGTTTATCCCTAAGACCTTTACATAACATCACCAAATGATTTAATTGTACATGCAAAATTTAAATGCACAAATAAAATAAGATATTCTATTTAAGACAGTTTAATACAATTTTATGGAAATGTAAAAGCCCAAAATCTCAGGATAAGCCCACCAGCGTGCCGCATCTCTCTCACTCGTTCATTTTGGGCCAATATTCAATCCTATAGTACCTGAAAGAGACCCTCCTCCATCACCGCCCACCCCTCTGCACACACCTCTCACTTAATAAAGAGCTTTCCGAACAAGCTCATTTATTTTCCAGAAAATTAACTCACTTTCAGTCCTGATTAATGATTTTAATCTAAATGAATCAAATTAAAAATTGAAAATTATATTTCCAAAGCCCACAAAAAGGGGGGAAAAAGACAAGGAGAAAAGACCATTCCCACTTAACAAATGAGCCTTCAAATATTAAAAGAGGAGCAGGAGTGGGTGATCCTAATGAAATGTGTCCGGTGCTTGGCTGCCTCTCCCTACACACAGGCAGATCCAGAGCCCGAGGAAAAAGAGATGCACCGAGAAAATAAAGAGATAGGAGAGAGGGAGCCCTGCTCATTGTCCCCACAAAATCTGGAGAGAATTACTGAGCTATCTACTTACTTTAATTACTGTGTCATGCCCTGTACATTCTCAACACCGCTTAAAACGAGAACGAGAGAGAAGTGAACTGGAGGTGCCCTGGTCATGTGACTGCAGTGGGCCGAAGCTAGTGAGTGGGCATTGGTTGATGCGGACAAATTTAGTGTGATATTTCGGCACAGAAACTCCAGTCATGGCTGGCCGAGTCTCTTTCTGGGCTTTGTTGCCAACCTGCCAAATGCATGGCTGACTTAATAGACAAAGTGATGAACGGCGATCATTTTGGGGCGGAGGAATATTGCTGACTGCCGATATTGGAATCACTTGTGATTGGATCACCATCGGATTTCCCACTTCAAACGGCCGCGTATATTGTAGAGAGAAAGAGAGAGAGAAGGGGGATCGGCGTCTAGGTCAAATTGACATGTTTGTGCTTGCTTTGCGAGGAGGAAAAAACACAACCGGAGCGATGGAAAAGGCGTTTGCGAGTGGAACGGTGTCACTTGTGTAAAGCTGTTATTGGTTATCGAGTCATGGCTGTTCGGAGGCGAGCACAATTTTATTATGACCCATCTTTCATTCTGGATTCCCGGTATAAAGGACACTGAAATTTTAGGGGGGTGCTGAGCGCTGATGGAATGTCATCCAAATGATTGAAATGTTGAAATTCATAATTGGAAACACAGTGCTATCTTATGGCCCTCTTCCTCCACACACACACACACACACTCAGACACGTACGGCAGACTCCTTCACAGCAGCAGAGGCATGTGTGAGGTTGGGCACGGCAGTGGTTTTTATGGTAATTGAGGCAGTTATATGAGGTGGATGTGGACAGCGCCTTTCTTCTGCCGAGACTTAAAGAGAAATAAGCGTGTGTTATCTTCCTGCCGGCAGAGCCGCCCTATTGTTGATTCAATAATACAAGACGGCTCTTATCAGGGCTCGGGGTGACTGATTGGCAGGCCGATATGTTTAGACAATGTGCCGTGTTCAAACTGAATTTACCCAGGCCTCCGGTCGGCCCAGGAGCAAGCAGAGCAAAGCGAATTAACACCACACAATGGACTGAGACTCTTTCAACATCTCTACATGCCCCCCTTGGCCCATGTCTTTTTCTGGACTAAAATCCATGACGTCTACAACCAAGTTTGATGATTTTATATAATAATGATAATGATGATACTACTACTAATAATAATTTGTTGTATAACATTTATTAATAATAACAATAATAATTTATGATTATATGAAATTGTATGAAAGCAAAAAAAAAATCTGTGAATCAGTGAAAGAATACACAAATAATAATATGAATAATAAATAACAATAAAATCAAATAATTCTTTAAAAAAATGTAAACAGCAAAATAAAAGTATTCATTAGAAGTAATCTAATTAAACCTGCTAAAAAGTAATTTGAATAATAAATTAAGCCCTGATATCATCTGACAATACCAATAAAACCAATAATTTTAATAATAATTAATAATTAATGAATAAATGAAAAAGCAAGGAAAATAAATTAATTAAAGCACGAAAGGGTAAACACAAATGAATGAATAAATGAATGAATGAATAATATGCACCTGGCATTGCAATGAGAAATGTAGATTTAGTCATGCTATTCTAAAAAGACCAAAATAAATTAAAACAATCGTTGCAATCCCAAAGGGGTATTTCTTAAGTTAGCCGAAAAACTGACTCAATTTGCTCCGTTATTTGTTTACCAAGGTAATGCAAGAAAATTATAGATATGTTCCATTCAAACAGGATTTAAAACACAAATTTGCAAAATTGTCTGGCAGAACTAGTTCCATCTGAACTGGGCTTTGGAGAAAAATGCATCAATTCAAAATCAAGGAGCATCATTGTGTTTACATCTGAGGTCTCCATTTAATCCAAAGAGACACCCAATGGTGAGCAAAAGCCAAGGCAGAATGAGGTGTTAACAGCACACGTGTGTGTAAAGGTGAGATATCGGCCAGGGGAGGTGGTGGCCAGCATTGCGGGATCAAAAGGAGCGATTTTTGCCTTCATCTGGTCTGATGGTGGAGTAAATGAGAACAGATCAGCGCTGCGGTCTGTGGGCAGGTGGCTGTCGGCCGTCGTCCGTCTCCCAGCCATTAAATTGCTGGCAAGATGGAAGGCCTTCCTTTCCTGTAGCCACACTTACAGATCAAACAGTGACAAATGAGATGTAACTGCACTTGTAAAGCAAGGCTACAATCTGTCAAAGTACAATATAATTTGTGATCTGACGTGGCAACCACGTTGTCTATTCCTGACGCTGCAGCTTGCGTGGATTCGGCTACAAAATATCACATTTTCTTTCTTTCAATCTCTTTTACTCCACATTATTTTATAGAATCGGTGATGTTAATTTTTGTGATACTTGCTAACATAATATTTTGTTTTAAACAAATTCATTTAAATTGGGAAAAATTAACCCTAATAAACAAAAATATACTTTATATAAATAAATAAAGAATTATAAATATTCAAGATATTTAAATGGGGCAAAGTCTTAAATGATCTGCTTCTACTATCCGACTGATAATAACAGAATATAATTGTATTTAATAATAATTATAATAATAATGATGATAATAATAATAATAATAATAATAATAATAATAATAATAAAGAAATGCATTTCTAAAAATTGATGTAAAAAAATGTCATGTATTAAAAAAAATACATTTTTAAAAATTAAATATTAATATTAAATAAAATAAAATGAATCCATCAGCTAAATATGACAGACTGATACACAAATGGAGAGTAGGCTGGACAGAAGGATAGACAGACTCCTTTCTAAAGCTCCATTGTCTGTATTTGTGTGTGGAGGGCTTGGTTATTACCTGAGGAAAATCAGTGCTGAGGAAAAAACTACTTAGTGAGCTGTATGACTGCATTAACAAGGCCTCTCTCTGCCTGAACAATTCCTCGCCTCTAAATGATCTAATTAAAGTCTCATCAGTCGTGTGTCTCGGGCCGAGCCCTCCGCTGCTGCATTCAGACACTTTCACACGGAACAGCCTTCCCTGCTGTGCTAGCGCTCCCCTCGGCCTCACTGATCACATGGAGGGCTTCTGATACATCATCATAACAGACAGTGGGTGGAAGACTTGGAGAGGTTTGGATGTTGAGCAGAGGTGTATGATGGGGGAAGAGGGTAACAAAATTAACCCTTAGGGGTGGAACAGTAATAGATATGAAAATGAGTTAACTGTTGGGACCACGCAGGTGCCCTTTCATCACATTCCTTATACACATACTGTATGCAATGAATCATCCAAAAAAGGAGGCTGCCTGTCTCCTTTAAAAATGTGTAAACATTTATAAGCTTTCAACATGACCGGAACAGACAGATTTTGGTGGCGGGTCATCGTCTATCAGGAGCTGGGAGATTGATATGGTATGTGTCACTATGGAAGGGCGTGAGTGCTGTAAGGCAGTGGGTGATGGTGGCCGTCTGATGGGGGAGATTGCATTAGAGCAGAGCACGGGATGGTGCTGGGGGCTGGGCCACGCTGGGTAATATGGGGCAGTGGGGAAACTGATGGTGTTGTAGAAAGGCCTGCAGGTTGCTTCAGGTCGGTCGGTGGGAGATGAGTGGTTAATTGCCACTTCACCATGCCCAGTGTGTTCATTCAACCCTTCAAACCACAGAACAAGCATCTGAGCCTATTCTGCTTTCCTTCTTTCACAGTACATAATTTGGACTCAGAATGTGAATGTAGAATACTGTATGTGTTCATGTGATCAAAACCTAAATATGACATAATACAATAGCAGACAAAACAACAACAACAACAACAGCAAAACAAACACAAAGAATTGCACACACACATATATATAAACAAAAGAAAAGAAAAATATAATATATTTTATCATAAAATTATAATTAATAGAAATTAATAAAAATTGAGACTTAAGATGAATTTGTGACTGTGAACATGTGAATAATAATAAATAACTTTTAAAATTAACATCTCTTATAAGATTATTTATCATCTCTCTCTCGTTCCACCTCACCACTCTAAAAATATCTGAAGATATTGTTCTACATGCGTCAAATTCACCTCATCAGGACTTATTAAAAAATCCTTACAATTATGCCTTGTGCCATCTAATTAGCCCAAAGCAATTTAAAGACAATGAGTAAATGAAATGCTTTGCAATCAGCTCACATTAATTTTCCATTGCACATAGTGAGGGCTGCACTGACTCATCACACATGATCACGACAGCGTCTATTAAACTGAGACATGAATACTCATAATGCACACAAGTAAAAAACTCTGTTTGTCTGTGCCTGACTGTGCTATGTGTGTGTGTGTTGGTTTAGTGACACTTTTAGGTGAGGTAAACACAGGGACTGTAAGTGTGGTGTGGGTTTACGGCTGAGTGATGGGGGTATGACCCACTGAAATACACTCTTCTAAAGAAACTTCATCTGTCAGTCATATCAGTGCTTTAACAGCTTTGTGCCGGACAGCCTGGGGTACCGGGAGAGGATAATACTCAGTTTGTAAGCGTGTTTGTGTGTGTTTGTAAGCATGTGTGTGTGTGTGTGTGTGTGTGCGTGCGCGCACAGTAGAGTCGTGAGACCAGTGCTTTTCCTCGTTCAAGACACGTATGTTGTGTAGACTAGGACCACTAGGAGCTTAAAAACACATTGTTTGTAGCACAATAGTTAAATATGTGGTCTGCTATCACATAATCTGCAGGTTCCGTTCTTCACTTTGAAGAAAACTACCTGCTAAATGGCAACCACACAGATAACAGAAAATAAAAGCAACATAAAAAAACGTCTAACAAAAACAACGGGCAGATCTGTGGGGATATCGCTGATAGATTAACGCCCTGCATCAAACTAAGCAGGTCATTTCTACACTATTTTTGGATGAGAAATTAACAGATGCGTACTGATGTGCCTGGTGGTAACAAACCTCTGGACAGAAATACATTTATAATACTTTGTTTCAATGCCTGTGACCTATTTTGCAGCAAATTACACAATTGCTTTTGTGCATGCTGACACTCATGCTAATTAGACTCGCGCTGTTGTGTTGTCGTGCGCTAAGAAAAAAAAAACAGATGTGGCGGCAAAGTGTCATTATGAATTTGTTAAGGATTCGCATTAGAAGATCTGTACGAGTGGAGTTCGAGCTTGAAATTAAAGTGTTATTTGAGATCACAGAATACATCAACTGCATGAGGAAGTCCAAGTACTACTAAAGCGTATGTTTACCCTCGTAAGTAATAATATTGCATCCAGACTGGTGAAGTGCATTTGATCCTAAAAAATGTTTGACTCTTACAGACTCTACAGTAGGGTAACTCCGCAGTTTCAGTAATTCAAGACTTCCTCTCACCTGTGTTCGCGCTCCTGTTATTCATAGATTACTATTATCAAGCTTCTCAAAGCCAGCAGTTCCACATTGCACCAAATTTAGCCCCCCTCCCCTCTAGCCCTCTAGCCCCTACTCAAGGCTCATACCAGAACTGTGTGTCGCTCAAACTATCTTCCCTGAACTCTACATCTACGTTCTCCTGCTCACAAGGTTTAACATACAGTAGTACAGAGATATGGATACCAAATGCCTCGAATATATATATATATATATATATATATATATATATGTGTGTGTGTGTGTGTGTGTGTGTGAGGTATCAGTTCCCAATAAGTGAAGATAATCAGGACAGAGAGGATGATGTTCTCCACCTTGTGAGGGTAAACGTGTGCGACTGGGCCATAGCAATGCTACTGGCCTGCTTCCTGACAAAAGAAATAAGGACGTTCTCGCCGCGCCAGCTGTGCGGGTATCAGGCCCCTGCCAAATTCCAGACCCTGCCCTGCAACCAAATCAGCCTGGCCGGCTGGAAAAGCACAGTCTGTGGGCTCAGCATGGTCTGTCTATGCAAAAAAACCCTGCCGTCTGCAGGCAGCGGCGCAGAACCAGAGAAGCCAAGAGCCCAGTCCGACTTGTGCCTTCATGCACAAGTGAAGCCCAGTAAGGAAATTGGTCACAAATTGTGCAGCCCAGTAAGGAAATTGTTCACAAATTACCAAAACAAAGCAGTCGGAGAGAGCCAGCGCAGGCAAATCGCGGCCTGTGGCCATGGCCCACTGCACTGTTCAGAGCGCTGATTGAGCCACATCATTCAAAACGACATGTTACTGTTGCATTGTTATGACAGTCAGGCAGCTGCATGATTGGTGCGGTTGCAAGAGCCCATATAGAGCCATTAAAAGGTCAGCAGGTGCTGGACAAGGCGGCTGAACGAGCGTCCCAACGGAGACGTTCTCTGGGATTGCGGGCGGTGGGCTGCAAGCATGTGTGATGAGGGACACGCTGAATTCTGGAAGCGGTCCAGACTATTGCCGAGCCACTCAATCACAGGCTCAATCGAAGACCCTCGCTTCGGCAACGTCTGCCAGGCCTGTGGAAGTACACATTCCACTCAGGTTTCTCAGGTTGCTGAGAGTGAAGAGAGAAGATTTGCATTTGTTTGCATTTGAACGTACAGTGCACCCAAAAAGTACATGGACACTTCAGTCACACTTAATATAACACTAGAAACAATACACAACAATTAAGAAGCACGTGAAAGCAAGTTGTATTTATGTATTTATTTAAATGCTGTCAAATGATTATTTTTCTAGAAAATATCCTACATTTCTTTCAACTATATGACACTTGGTTTGATATTTGATCTAACACAAAAGCATTCACACCTTAAGTGTGGCTACATTGTCCAAGTCCTTTTTTGTGGCCACTGTATGTATACAGTACATCACCTAATTATTTGAATATCTGCCATGGATGTGCCAAGCAGCTGCCTTTTGGGAAAAATCGTCACATTTATTAAAGTGTCAGCAAAGTGTCCCTGGTGCTCTGTATAGAAAACGAAAGAGCACAGACCTCCAGCTGTCCCTCTGCCCACAAGTGGTTGTGGCAGACTGGGAAATGCACGAGTGGAGGAGGAGGATGGGAAGAGTCCTCCAAAGTCAGCAGCATGTACACAGCATCTTCCCCCACCTGGCTGGGGTCCAAACACACAATGCTCATTCTGTCTCCGATTCAGCGCAGGGACTTCCACCAATCCTCTGTGGGTTACTCGAATGCCTAAAGATGTCATTTAGTTGAGGATGGCGGGCAACCAGGGAGCGCAAGAACAGAGGGATTGGAGGGGAGGGAAGAGCGGTGGCAGGGGAGAACCGAGGAAGGAGCCGAGGAGGGATTTGCGCTACTGTGCCTTCTGTTGCTGCTGGAGAGGAGGTGGAAAAGGCACAACGATGACCTTTCTGTCTCTGCACGGAAAAAAAGAGAAACCTCTCAGCAATTAAGAGGAGTTAATGCCCTAATTATGTGTGTCGTTTTAGGCAGCGCCAGAGGGGATCTCCTAAATAGTAAGAGAGGGTCGGGGGAGGGAGAGGAGGGCGAGATGAGGGGGATGGAGGGTAACTAACCCAGCTGTTTCATTCCCAGACCCAACCTGGAGGGGTGTGCTATGGCCAGTAGTTCGGGTTTTCAAGCAGGTGCAGTAGATAGGACAGTCGACTCCCGCATGACCCACGCAGGGTTATTTCAGGTGAAGCAACATGCTTTCAATCCTTGAAGGAAGGTGTGTGCTGTGATACACATCGCTAGCGCTATCAAGCAAAGCCTGCCAGTCAGTTATGACACTATAATGAGGCTGTCATGATATTCAAATGGCTCCGTTCTGAAGAGCGTGACTGTCTGCGGTGCACACTTTCTCCTTCACCGTGAAGAGGCAAAAGTCTTCTTTTGAGTGGCATTTCATAGTTAGAATTTAGACCAAAACCAGATGTCACAGTTTGAGTTATATCAATATTTTATATAATTAAATTATTTGGGAAACGCAAAATGGCATTACTGTGAAAACCCACTTTGCTGGAACCTCATCAGTGCTGCTCTTCACAATTTTTGCAACATATCTAGCAGTACAGTATGTTAGTCTTGGCGGCTTGTGATAAGATGGACAACAGTTTGTTCTTTAATGAGTAAATGGGTTGGACCTCAAAATTAAGGTGTAGCACACTGGAAGAAAAACAAACCAGCTGTGAGAAAGAGTTGCCATGCTGACATTTAAAAGCACACACAGAGGCGCTATCTAGGAATAAAGTAGGGCAAACTACACAGAGAGAGAGTGAGAGAGAGAGAGAGAGAGAGAGAGAGACTGCATAATGATATCACCCCCCTGAGAGCTCTCTTTAAGATGTTGGCTCTCTATTTTGGGGAGGCAAGAGTGGGGGAACGTGGTGGGTGGAGGGTGGTCTCAGACGGGTCCTCTCTTCAGGCTCTAAATGAATGGCGGCGTTGCATAATCCAACGAGCGTCGCCCGCTGACAGCACAATGATTTATGCCCCCCGTCAGAGGAAGAGAGGGGCGAGAGAGCGAAAGGCAGCCGAGGAAGGGACGGAGTGTGAGAGAATGAGAGAATGAATGAGAGAGAGGGAAAAAGAAAGAAAGAAAGAAAGAAAGAACGAAGGAAGGAAGGAAAGAAAGAAAGCAAGGAAAAAGAAAACAAAAGAAAAAAGAAAGAGGCAAAAGGAGGTGAGACAGATGCACTTGACAAGACTTCTGTCAAACCAATAGTCCGTTCTCAGTCTCATTCGCTCTCTCCATCTTTTTGACAGCTGAAGACAGACAGTTACAGAATAGTTTTCCGTTTAACTTGGAGGGGAGGCATTGGTTTTGCATCAAGAGCTAGATTTGACATCAAATGCCAACCCAACATAGTGCCAAAATGTTTTACCACACAAAAAAATATAGAACAACAACTGTATCATCTGACCACTGTGATCATTGGCTCTGGCATGTTTTGTGTCAGTCATGATAATGGCTACAGTGACCAGCAAGCTATATATTTAACTGAAGGGTTTGCAGCACAGAAGCAGTGGAATTTTAAGCGGGATTTGATGCGATGAGGCAGGCTTTTGAGTTTTAAATTGCTCTCTTGCTCTGACTAAAAGCAGCACGCACTCTATATGTATGAGTATGTATGTCAGTGTGTATGTGTGTGAGACAGAAAGAGAGAGAGAGAGAGAGAGACATTTAGCCTACTCATATCTACAGGCAGGTCTGGCTATTTTGCTTCCATGGCTGCTTGTGTCCCCAGAGAGATGCGGTGGGGAGAGCCACTGCTGTCAGAATCCAAACTCCAGCCTTCGTTAGGACAGCCACTATCTATAACACAGCACAATAATTGGGCGAGCTCTAATTGCCTTCTGCAGGAATTAGATGTTACATATTCGGAAGGTGCATCCCATCACTGCCAACCTGTGTCTGCAGGTTTCTTATTTCCTCTCTCTCTCTTACTCGCTTTTTGAGTTGAGATGAAAGCAAATAAAACATACCATACCATTCCATGACAGAAGTATCCCTCCAAAAAGGCGGGATAAAGAGAAGTAGCTCTCCCTGTGGAGAAGGTCATCCATCTCTGTGTTCAGACACAGAGAATCTAGCCTCATCATCATCACACGCATGTACATTTTCCCTTAGCTTGAGTACGCAAGGTTTAGCGGAGTGGAGAGCATGTAGGTATTTATGGGTGCATGTATATGCATTAGCGTCCTAGTGTATATGTTCTTGTGAATAAGTGCTTTCTCTGAGTGTAAGTGTGTGTGATCAGCGCTGCATGCACCGCTGAGTGTTTCTGTGAGTGTGTGAACTGCGTCTCTCTAAGTGTTGTGTAATAAGCACTCTCCAGTCCTGATGTAAGGCTCTCGTTCCCCTCACGCTGCGTACCGCCGGGTGCTTTGGCTCGAGTATGTTAGGGCTGATTCCCGGCTGCGGTCTCAGGCCAGTGCTCCGTCAGGCCCCGTCGCTGTCTCTCTGACTGTCTGTGGATATAATTTTACAGTTGGGTGGCTGGAGGTAGCGACGCGGCAGGCGGTTGGCCCCCAGGGTCAAACAGAGACATAGCTGGAGGCAGCAATTTCCTTGCAGCTAAAACGCTCATGTGCCTGCAAGGTGAGCACCTGCACAAGCTTTCTATAGCACGGTGAGTGTGTGCTGTTATTGAGAGGCTTTGCTTGTGCATATGTATGAGCGGTGTGTGTGTGTACAATGTGGGGGTGTTAAGCTGCAGGTGAGAGTTGGGGTGTGATAGGTGGACAGATATCATGTTGGGTGGTTCGACTAGCCCTGCGGGGGTTTGGCTGTGTGTGCTGAAGGATTTCATCACTTTGGATGCCTGGTGTACAGAACTCCAAGTCTATGTTGTGGATGCATGTGTGTGCGCAAAGGATCCTTTCTTTATCAGGAATACTTATCCCATCCCCACCTCCATGTCTCCCAGGGGTGACAGGGCTAATTTCAGACAGATCTTCCCCTTAAGCAAGCTGTTGGCTATGGGTAACATCCCATACCCCCTCCCCCAAAACCCTCCAACACCAAACAGTGCCTCTGCACGGACGCTGACACATCGGCTTAGCCCGTACCTCACCAAAGCTAGCCAGCCACGGTTAACGCCGGCTGACAACTAACACACACACACACACATAGATGACTGATCTGGATTTAATCTGATTCCAGGTCGGCTAGTTCTGCGCTAAATCACTGAAAACAACAAAACCTGGGAAAAGTGCTAGCAAAATGTTTACTAAAATTAAGTTAAAATCACCAAACAAAATTATGTAAGCATTTGCAGAAAGCCATGAGGGCAAGTCTAAAACAAACCTGAAAAATGTGCTAGTGTTGTTTAAAATGCTAGTGAAGCTAGTAAAAACAACAAACTACATAAAGTTAGTGGAGCATTTTACACACATAGAACTGAGGGACCTTAGGAAGTCAACAAAATCAATAGCAAATATATCACATGAATACCAAGGAGGTTACATTTTTTGTGCTTTTGTATTTGTGTTGACTGTGTCTAAAATGCTGTAAAAATAACAATCCTTAAAAAATTAAAAAACCAAATAAATAAAATAAAGCTAGTGCAATGCTTAAAAGCAGCTAATACATTGCTGTAACAAAGTTAAATACATATTTATATATACATCTGTGATGTAAATATATGAGTTTTTTTTTCTTTAAAAAAAAAAAAACGAATATCCATGAGGTTAAACTAGTTTGAAGTGAAAAAGTGAAACTCAATTCAAAAGTAGGTGTCATAAAACCAACAAACAAAATGCTATTACAAAAAAAGAAAAAAAAAAAAGAACAATGAATATACATTGCTGAGCTGATTTGTTTGTATGCATGCTTTTTTCTTTGTGTGTAAAGTGAACATGTTTTGGAAAAATAAGAAAATTGATGCATCAATTTTTCAAATGACCCTTATTCATATGTAGAGGGGGACTTCTGTATTAAATTCAAGCACTTTACAACAAATGGTTGTGCCATTGGGTGCCATTTTGATATATGTGTGTATGGGTGGCTAGCAGCAAGAACAAAAGGCTGCTATTTGTCTGGGTGCTCATGGGAGAAGATGCCATATCAAACATGCAACTACATCCCTCAGACCTTTCTGAAAACAGGCCTCTACTTATCAATTACCTACCTGTCAGCGACACCGGCCGTGTAGGCAAATGTCCCTGCACAGGGCAACAATAGCGTTGAATGAGATTGCCATTTATGTGTGTGTGTGTGCGAAGAAAGATGCATAATATGAAAAAGAAACATTTCACGCAGGGAAAAACACACATATGCGCACGCTCGTACACTCAACGCAAACAAATGTGGACCTGTGGGGCATTTGCGCCTGCTGTTGCTCTCCAGCTGCGTTGTTTTGGTATAATGTGAGCTGACCACTCAGGTCCACAGAAGGAAGGCTGGCCGCGGGGTTTGTGTGTGTGTCTGGTCTCGTGTCTCGGTGAATAAGGTGCAGTCTACCTGATCCTGACTTAAAGGGGCATAGCGTTTGTGTCCACACACAACTGTGAGCCTATAAGTGCCGTCACCTGCGTCTCTAAGAGGTCCCGTTCTGTGAGTGACAGAAGCATAGCCTACCTCTCATTCTCTCTCAAGTCTTCCCTCTCCCGCCTATGACGCCGATTCTTTCAGAGGCAGACAAAGCACTTCCTGTCCACCTGAATGAGAAGCGAGGGAACGAGCTGCCGTGCTGAATTTCTGCTGCTTAAGATATCAGAAAGGACTTTTTTGCTGCATGAAGGTTAAAGGGTAGTTCAGGCAGCTCCTCTGTAAACTTTTCACATCAAAGGCGGGAAAGCCTGGAGAGCCATAGCCTGTGTTTCCACAGGAGAGCGGCGGTTTGAAAATAACTGCTTGTCCGTTTGGCAGACCTCTGAGAAAATGCCTCACAGGCCAGCTCTCTAAATAATAACCAGTCTTGTTAGTTAGAACTGGGCCTGGAGGCCAAGACAAAAGATGGTGTTTGGCTGACCGTGAGTGGCCCTCGGGGCACTAGGCCAACCGGCCCTTCAGTTTCAACCTTGACTTCATTCTAGACCTGTTCTACTTTATTTTCCCTCTTATGGAAACCTGTGCATTTCCTCAGAATGGTGGATAGAGTAAGAAATACAGTTATTCATTTCCTCCCCTCCTCAAGCATTTTTTTAATACTCTCACCTTCTCGCATCATGCCGACGGTCAGACACTTCATGAAGCGGCAGGCTTGGCAGGACTTCCTTCTACGTTTGGTGATCTCACATTCATTGGTGGCAGGGCAGCTGTACTCAATGTTTCCTGTGGCGAGGCATGTAGAGAGAAGGAACAGAGAGTGTTTAATGACTGCCAACAAAACCTTATTCCTATGACAGTCCAGCAAGAAATAGCATACAATATAATATCTTATATATACACACACATGAAAGTTTGAGGTTGTAACAAACGAGTATCCAAGACAGTATACTGTTAAATATTCTCACAGTTTAAAAAAAACAATCTATTTTAATGTTTGTATGAAAAATCTTCATGTGATACAAAGCTGAATTTTTAGTGTAACACAATCCTTCAGAAATCATTCTAATATGATGATTTGGTGCCAAGAAATGTTTGTTACTCTTATTATTATTAAATACATTATACTGTTTATTGTGGGAACTGTGATACGTTTGCGATGCTTTACTCCATGAATAAAAAGTTTAAAACATTATAAATGGCTTTACTCTCACTGTGGAGTAAAAACAAAACCTTACTGACCTCAAACTTCAGAAATGTATTGATATACTTTCAACAAAAACAATACTGTAAGTGCAAGCTCAACCTCAATTTGTCAGTTCAAAAGAAAGGACTGAAACACAGCAATCACCTCCCATCAAGTCTACATATGTGTGTGTGACTGAGAGTGCAAAAGGTCATGCAGGAAAGCGCCACTGGCTCTCCTCAGAGGTCATGTGTCACAGAGCTGTGTGAAGCTGCATATGCAGGCAGACAGGCAGGCCAGACTTTACTGAACCTCAACAAAGACCTGCAGGTCACAATTCACTTCTGTGTGAACTTCCAATCGCCTGGTGACCACTAACATGGCTCCTCATCCTACCAGTGTCCCACATCAACACACAGAGAGCCACAAGCCTGCTACTACGATTCCTGGCATAGATGAGCCTATTACAGTGTGTTCTTTGAGCATTATGATGCTACGAGAGGGGAAAAAGCAATGATATATGCTTGTTAGTGCAACAGCAAGCAAATAGAAGTCTAATGAGTAATCTGGCACACAATAAAAGCATCTAAATCGTTTTTTGGCTGTATTATAAGAATTACATGCCAGATATAGTCATTTAATTAAACAAATTTAGGGTTTGGAACGGCTTATGGCAGTGTTGTAACTATTATTGTATGGAAAGAATCTGTGCTATAGAATAACCATTAGAACACAAATACGTGCACTCACACTTCTTGGGCTGAAACAGACTCTCTCACACACGCACTCATGCAATTAACATAGGGCCCGTCTGGGACCTCCACACTGATGAAATATTTCAGAGTTAATCAGACTTTGTAAACACTGATTTGTATTGACTTCTCTTCTGTGAACTGATGTTTCCTCATTAAAAAGCAGATTAGCAGCGCGAGCAGGGGGGCTAAATGCTCAAGACTGCTAATTCAACAGGAAACAGTATTTAAAGTATGCATGTCCATTAAACTGAGCTCCAATATTCATTAGTCAGGTAATCTCTAGAATCCATTAGGGTCTTCGGATTGGGAGAAATGCATAGGGAATGGGGATGTGTGTGAAGATGCGAGCTGATTCTCATGAGGGCTGAGGCCGGTTGAGTGGTCTTAACCAGCTGGGAATGCTTTGAGGGGGGAAAAATCCTTGCCAATCTAATATAGGTGCTTTCCTACCAGTAGTTGAATGCCAATGGCTTGAGCGCTGTGTCCAGGTTATCAACACAGTGGAAAGGAGGCTGTATGTGTGTGTGTTCACTGACAGGATAGAGTGATGTGATTTGAGTTAGGTGGCAGTCGATTAGTGCAATGTCCATTGTCTATCACTCAAGCGGCTGCCGAGAGGTTTCAAACAAGATATAAAATGTGCCTAGTGCTTCCTTCCACTGCCTGTCTTCATACTAAACGCTACACTTCCATCATTCATCAGTCGCAGTCAAATGCCAATGAAGCTCATTACCGGAACATGGCAACAACGTGACCTTGGGCTGACCTTATGCTACAGCTATGAAGAAGGGACTTGATTTGGGAATGTTCTGGGCTTCCTTAGGTGGCATTCTTGGTGTACTTTGCCCGCCGCCTGGCTATGAGTGGCTCAATTGGGAGGTGATAGATGCAGGTTGTCAGGTGGCATTGGAAGAGTGTCACCGGAATGCCAGCTGCCAGTGATTTGAGTGGCCATGGCGCCCGTGCTGCCGCCTGTCCCAATGCCCCCAGCCGAACCGTGGTCCTGACGCCTCTGCATCCCTCAACTCCCCAACCCTGCACCTTCCCTCAAAAACCAGCCAGTCTGGAAGTCAATAAATGTCCAGCTGGATGGGATGTTTTTGGAAATCACCAAGAGTTTTATTGGCTAATGGGATGAAACATACCGATATGTCAAATTCCCATCGTCTGGAATGTGTTCAGGCCAAGCATAATATTTGACCCATTTATTCAGCACCTACTTTGTTCCTCAGAGCTCTCACTGCCACTACTAAAAACTAGCAGATGGGTAGCGTCCCAGTATATTCAATTACCTCTAAGCTCTTGTTTGAAATTACTGATTAAGCTTGCTAATTTGAAGGAATAAGACAGGAAATGTTTATTTCTTTGTGGCAAATACCATAACAACCAAGAGCATTACCACCCTCCAGCTTTAAAAGTCTACTGAATGAAAAGCTGCTTAGGTAGAGTAAAGCCAGCGGATGTTGCATGTATAGAATTGCTTTGTGATGATTCTAGGTATTGCAATCTCTGACCCCTTGGCCTGCCACCTGAACCTAGATGAAGTTCTAGCTGAGGTAGGGTAAAAGCCAACCTTGAATGGTCCTCTTGAAAAAGGCCTTGCAGGCTTCGCAGGAGGCGACACCGTAATGGTAACCAGAGGCGATGTCCCCACACACCAGACACAGGCGCTTGGGCATGGAGTTCAGCATGTACTCGCATTTAATCTGCGAGTCCTCCGTGATGGTGCTGGAGCAGTCCTCGTAAC
The DNA here is from genome assembly GCA_032361065.1 of Enteromius trimaculatus. NCBI lineage: Eukaryota > Metazoa > Chordata > Actinopteri > Cypriniformes > Cyprinidae > Enteromius > Enteromius trimaculatus. Next base: position 2,025,628 of record JAUMHP010000025.1, read on the forward strand.
GCTTGGCTCCGGCTCCGCTGGGACCCAGAGCACCAGTTGGGCCGTAAAGAGTGGGTGAGTCCAGACCGTTCTGATGGCCGTTCATGGTGGAGCTGTAGCTACCGCTGGCGTCTGAGGAGCCGCCGGGGCTGTGGTGATTTACGCTGTCCGTCAGTGAGGCAGGGCTAGAAGGTTCCGTCTTTATGTAGGAGGGGCAACTCGACTCAATGTGGCGGTCCTTGCTGGACATTCTGCAGAGCAGCCTACATGGAAAAAAACATAACGAGACAAACACAAGTGTTAGTGAACACAACGAGAATAATTTCGGGCTAGTCTAAAATGGTCTTTTCAGAAGAGGGTGACTTAAAGTGTGTCACCAACACCAAGCCATTGAGAAAAACAAAAGAAATAGAAACATACCCCCCCCCAGCAAATCTCCATTTTGCACATGGGTCCACCTGCGCCTTCAGAGAACAGAGGATTCAGCAGCTAAAAAAAGCCTGATTGTGAATTCAGAATTCTAGTTTTTTAGCATGTTAATGACTTCTCTGAGAGGAAACATAAGAGGAGAGGCATATGAGAGCCAGTGTGCCACGGTCCCTTGGGTCTCACTAAAGTGTCTGAGTGGTTGTATATCTACAAGGCTGTAAAGAGGAGAGCTAACATCGCTACTCTAGCATAGCGTGCAGCCAGTTGAGTTCTAAAGAAATGTGCCACAACCAACCCTAACTCAACACGTTTTAAATATATAAATAATTTATATGAACATTCATATGCATGCGTTTTTAAGCATTTGACATTATTTAAGTCTGGTTATTACTGATCATAATGCATATAATTATCTTTTTGCATATAAGAACAAATATTTCTTGCCTTTTTATATATATTTATTCTTTTTTCTTCAATATAAATTTGAACTCTGACCATTCAGATTCAGAACAAATCATTTTCTGAAGTTATTTACTGTAAAGTTACAAAGCATGAGTCAAATCCTATCATTTCTCCTGGACCAAAATTGTCTATCTCCACCAAAAAAGTGCTAAAGGCCTTTTCTAGTGATTGTGGATCAAGAGGTGGGATCCGGTGATCAAATGCACCATGACAGATGAGCGTCTGCAGGGCGGAAGAGAGAGGGACAGTACGGAGAGCTCAGCGCCATCACTCACTTTCCAGTCAATATCAACTTGTTCTACATGACTCTAATCAGTGCGGAGGCACAAAGCAGTTCCATCATCCTCGCCCGTGGCCAGTCACCATCGCACACACAAACACACACATGCACGCTCACATGCATCGACGGACAGAAAACAAAAAATCAGCTAGATAGACACAAACATCCAGTATCAATCGAGTAATACAAACAGACACCCACATAGTCAAAAGCAGAGACTCTTCAAAGCCAAACAAAAGAGCAGGCCGACCAAACCCCACCCGCCCAGCCCACATCGCTCAATACCGCCAACCCATTTAGTTGAACCACCCCTCCACCCACACAGCCCTGGGAGAGAGGCCTATTAATGAACGCTGTAATTAATAGATATCTCTGCTCTGTCTTAGAGGAGGCTTCAAGGCCTGAAAGAGTGGATTAACCATTTCCCCTGTCAACAATCCAGAAGACCCTGTGTTGGGTCCTGCAGGGCGTAGTGGGGGTGGAGAGCCGCACTTCACCAAACCACCTCAATTAGCTGCATTTCCGCATCTGCATTTAGCAAAACGTGATCGTTCAGGGACTGTTTGTTTCTCTAAAATCCTCAAAGGTTTTGATTTCAAATAGACTGAGTGTGATGCTTAAATGTGCTCTCTGTTTTGTCATTAACTGCATTGGCGGTAAGGTGTGTAAAATGGGAGATGATAGTGGAGGAGCTAAGTCGTAATAGAGACAGAAAGAAAATCACAGAGGATTTATACAGATAACACATCAGGATCATTTTAACATGGAGATGGATGGGGACAAATAAAAGAGGCAGTCTGGAAGACCACACAAAGGTCTTTTTAATTAAGGAAGCCCGCTTCTAAATGAGGGCTCTAAAATCCGGTCAGCTTGTAAAAGATGACTTCTTCTGAGGCCCATAAAGCAAGAGAGCAAGAGAGAGTGTGAGAGTGAATGAGGGAAATCTTTAAAGAAACCAGACCGGAATTTTACAGAAGCAGATCAAACGACATATATTGGGGGGAGTATAAAAAAAAAAAAAAAATTTTGGGATTCTAAGAATGCGAATATATTTTAGCGCTATGAAGCTATTTTAAGCATGGCCAAGATTTAGCTGGTTAAAAATAAGGATTTTGCAAGAATGCTTAATAATTAAGTTAGTAAAAAAATTTTAAAATTGTGTATTTTTATTTCGCAAAATATATTGCATTGAGACCAGTGAAAATATTAGCAACTGAAATAACTGAGAACTGGACAAGTTAAATATTTTAGTAATATGAACCAATTTTAAATAAATTAAATTGCTGGATGATAATAATATTAACAATAAAAATAACAACAAAAATACTACTAATAATACTGTACATGTTTATAACTCATTTGTAACTCGTACATTTGTTGTATCAGGGTCTGGGGAAACTCAATCACAAAGTACAATAAAAACTAAACTAAACTAAATTAAAGACAAAAAGTTGCACTACTGAAACTTTAAGAATAGGTGAACGTATAGCTATTAATGCATTATGGTGTAAAAGCTCAAAATATGCTGAGTCAAGGCACCTATTTCCTTGTATTGCAGTGAGAGGTAATCGATTATGAAAAAGCTCCTGTTACACTTCTACTGATGCACCACCATCACACACTCATACTCTCAGACAGGTGTCCTGGGGTGTACGGACAGCCACAAAGGTATTCTAGAACATTCCAGTAATGTCAAGGATGCATGTTGTATATTTATACAGGGTGTAAAGCCGGTTAAAATTGGTGAAAACACAAGCACCGCAGACTGTTTACACTCGCAACATATTCTCTCATTCTATTTTGGGTAACAGAGACAAACTGTTTTTTTTTTGTGGGGCGGCTGAGAAACCCGCCTCCCGTCCTGAGTGACACAGAGAGTGTGAAGTCAAAACGGCGTGTAACAAAAGAGAAAGGGCCAGCATTGTAAGAGCCCCTCGTGCTTTACAGCGCCGCTCTTAAGGCTCTCTACAGGAGACACCCTGCTCTATAACTTTGACTGAAAGTTATTAGCGTTCTCTTTCTCTTGCTCTCTTTCTCCCGCTCTTTGAAATTCTATGACTCTATTAATCCAAACCTGCAATATTCACAACTCTCTATAAATTCAATTGTCAGATGGGGGATTTTTATTCTAGGCCGCACTTGAATCCAAAATTAGAGGCAGTAAAATTCACATTAGCTCTAAGAGAAATGGAATTCTAAAGCCTATATTTTAGAAGAAAAGAAAGCCCTTTCCGACAGAGAAGAGACTATTTGAGAGGTAATGATTTTATCTGTTTTCACCACTGCCTGGCGCCGAGCTTCAATCCCACAGTGTGCCATTAACAAAAGGAGTTCTTATGCTGAAAAGCAGTGGAATTTAGTTTAAGCTTATGAATGGAAATAATAATCATCAAGTGGAAGGGTAGAAAAAAGGCAGGCGATAGTCAGGCTAGAGACAAGATAAAAAAAAAAGCACAAGACATAATCGGTTGTTCTTTATTGTTAGGGACATTATTGTGATTAAACATTATAAATAGTGTCTGAGTTTGCAAATTTCTTATAAATTATACCAAATGCTATCATTATGTTATGGTTCTATTAAAAACGTAATGTTTTTAAACAAATAAGCAAATATTACTGTCCCTTTTTGTTTTTAACTGAATTGTATCACTGATATATATAAGCTGGCTAACACAAATGAGGTTGTTAAAAAGGACGCTAGAACGATTTATAGAAGTCTTGAAAGCATCAGTAATACTGGGTTGCATTATAGCGACTATCTACATATAAAAAGGCCTCTAACGCTACCTTTTTTCATTTTTCATCTTATTAATTATATGACTGAAAAAAACTTGCTGCTTGTAATGCATTAAGCTAACTGATGCAGTTTCCTATTTTTGTTGATTTTGATTGCTTCCATCGTCCTCATTTGTAAGTCGCTTTGGATAAAAGCGTCTGCTATATGACTATATGCTATATATGTAAATGTAAATATATTATTGCAAATTAAAAGCTAATACATATAATAATGAAAATAAAAGTAACACAAATTACATACAAATGAAGAATGTTTCTGACATGGATAATTTAAAATATATATTACTACTGTACAAAAAGAAAAGGAAAAAAAAAACATTTTTTGGGCAGAACAACTGTCCAAACATGCCAGCAGATCAGTTGTTCATCCCAGCTTTTTATCATTATTACCAACAACATAATTTCTCTAATCTTAACACTAATAATCATTCTGTTTCAGTAATGAGAAAAACTCTCTCTGAAGAAAAGTCACATCCAATAAACACAGATGTGCAGTCACTGTGCAAACGACAGAAGTGTATTCCTGATCTTAGCCGGACTTTAAATATTTAAGCCATCTATTTGTTGAAAGTTAAAATTCAGAGTTGACCAGAGAGATTATTGTTTTCTTTTTGTTTTCTGGCTGTCGACTCTCTCTTATTTTATGTGCTCAGGCAAGGTGTCACAAATCAGCAGGAAAACAATTTTGGAAAACACAGCCACTTGGCAATGACAAGGTGTCATTAGGCTGTTTGATCCAGTGCTCTGACAACTATAGAGGCAAACATATAATCATTGCATTAAAGTGCAGCCACTGAGAGTCTCTCTCTCTCTCTCTCTCTCTCTCTCTCTCTCTCTCTTTGCCGGAAGCAGTAAGTCTGTGTGATCACGGATAGCTGGAGGCAGCACAGTCTGCTAAATGCTGAAACAAAACTGCCCATGAGAGCTATTGACTGTTTAGATGCATATACCACTGGATGGGAGGGAAAAATGTTTCAGGGAAAAAAAATAAGGATTTGCATATACTCAAAAAAAAAAAAAAGTCTAGGACTGTACTTTTTAAATCTTTATTATTGCTATTAGTATTATTTAAACCTAGATGTTTTAGGATTTTGTATAAAGAAAAATAACTGTTCTGTAATAAAGTAAACAGTGTAAATGTAATGTAAAAGTGTGACACACCTAATAAAAATTCTAAATGTATTACAAATATTTTAATTCAACATTTGAGGCTGACTAAATATACTAAAAATAATAATTATAATTAGATTCTGTTTTTGTACCCTAAAGCATTCCGATCTTTTAAATAAGTAAGTATACAAAATATTTTAAATTGCATTGCTAAACATCTGTTCCCCTCTTAGAGTGAGTTAAAGGTACGTTTGCTCTAGAGATATTCAATTAAACCTTATTAAATGGGAACTGAACTGCTTTAGCACTGACAGGATACTGATTACACTTGTTCCCGCATGAGAAATACAGACATGTGAAACAGGTTGCCTTTTCCGGCTGTATGGGCAGATCAATTGTTATAACATTACTGGGTTGGAAAGTAGTAATTCACTTCATTGTCGATGGACGCCTGCAAAATAACACCTCTGATTACATGCAATCAATGTGATAATGGCAAAAACACATTTGTACAATGGAGCGAGCTGCCGTAAAAATGCCAGTGGCGGGCAAGTGGAGATGAGGAGCTAACGTTCTGCTGTGTAATAAATACTACAGGACAACCAGTAGCCCTTAGCAAAGCTCCTAATACAATATTCTAAATGCAGAGAGATAAGAACGTATATTTATATCTTGTTTAAAAAAAAAAAAAGCTTAAGTCTCTGCAACAAATTAAAATCTGCAAAAAATACATTGGCTTTTTTTATTCTCTCTTGTTCACTGACAACATACAGGGTTAAGATGCCCAAACCTGATAAGAGTCACGTTTGTGTATGTGTGCGTGTGTGTGTTTGACAGACCCTGGTAAACTCGTAGATGAAAATCTTGATGATTTAGGTCATTTTCCTGTGCGGGCAGATAAGTGTTCTGCTTTATCAGGTAAGATGTCCCTCTCAACAGCACAAACAACACACACACACACACACTTACATGCATATAAATGTAAACAACAAATAAGATATATATGTACAAAGTTTAGCAAAAGCTGTCGAATAGCTGTCAGTGCAGGAGATCAAACTAGAGTTTGAAAACAAAAACAGGGATTTGTGAAGTTTGACGTGATCATTATTTCATTATCTGACGTTATGCTGTGTTTAGGAGCGAACGTCTGCTTCTTCCGCAGTGACAGGCCCTAAAGAACAGGGCAGAGCAAATAAGCTTTGGCATTTTTCAATAAGCAATATGCCTAAAATCACTGCTTTCCCGCTGTTGGAGCGCAGCACCCATCTATTCAACCCCAACAGGACATGAGAGCAGATAAGCGAGGATGAGCCGCAGTCTCAAAGAAATGAAATTGCACGTAAATATAATAAAAAAAATAACGGGAGTTAAAAAATGGAGATTAAAAACACATTCTATTAAACAGATGGTTAAAGAGGATTTTATTCCAGGAAATATGACAAGCGTGTAAAAGAGGTGCTGAGAGCGGGAAAAAGAGGGAGGGAGAGAGAGAGAAATGGTGGTTGTTTTTTGGTGAGTGAACCGGTGAAAGCCATGTCTTTAACCAGATCAGATTCTTGAAATTGGCTGTCAAGGCAGGATTGTCCTGAGTTATAGCTGTCTATCACCCCCGCTCGCATGGAGACGCGCCGAGCTGCTGTCGCCTTCCCCTGCCGCAAAGCATCTTAAATTTTCAACACCACCATCTGTTACAAAATCTAATTCACATTCCGCCCATAATCGGGTTTACCTCTGTAATACCCGTTCTGCCACTCTCTCTCTGTCTCTCTCTCTGCACGGAGCCCGTCCCCAACCCCGAACAAAACACTGTCCATGTCTGCAGGCACACTTTCATTAGGGTGAAAGAAGAGGCACAAATAGTCAAATCATTTTTCAGCACCTTTGATGCTTAGATGGCAAAGACAGTAACCTCATTCTACCTTCACTGACAGAACACCACAGCTATGCTGTTTCCTTCATTATGGTTGTCTGAGACAATAATAATGAACTATATATAACAACATATGGAAAATGCAATATATAATAATACATAGATAAAAAGATATGGCTGAAGAAACATTTAAAATAAATAATAGGAATAATTATAAATGCATTGTGTTTAGAATAACTACTGCTAATGAGTATCATAAAAAAAAAAATTGTTTCATTGGTAATATAAATCAGGAATATTATACATAGCTAAAACAAAAATGAAAACCATTAAGAAAATTACTTGAAATAAACTAAAATGTTAAAACAAATTGTTAACTGAAACAAAAATAGTGTTTTAAAATTTAGTTTGTTGCCAAAGCAACTGTTCTCATTTTAATTTAATTTAACTTTATGTACTAAAATAACTAAAACAGAAATGTAAGTATATAACATACACAACACACACAAACAAACACAAAACACATCAACATTACTAAAACTTTAATACTAAAATGAAAATAAATAAGCAATACCCTATAACTGTATCTTAATGATACTAATATAACAATGATATTAATATGTTGTTGTCATTAAGGTAATAATATATATAGTCATTAAGACATATATATATA
>JAUMHP010000025.1:2048253-2062650 GCA_032361065.1 Enteromius trimaculatus
ATTCTATTCTATTCTATTCTATTCTAATCCATACTGTTGTTTCTGTATGCATGTTGAGATTGAACTTAATGATCTGAACAAAAGACTTAACAAGATAACCAACTTTAGCTTCAATTTTCAGTGTGTTGCAATCTGTCGTTTTGGCATTAGGGGTCAGAGGTTGACAGTTCTGCTGTCTGTTTGAGAACTGATTGTAGGGAATCTGGGACAGAGTGCTGCAGCTTATGACCATAATCAATAAAAGGGCTGATTCAACATTTTTAGCTGTGTTTTACTGTGCATTTAATCAGCAACTTTTAATTATACATTTATCCTTTTTTCTGATTAAAAACTGCTTTAATACACAATTCTTTAATTGTGATAGCCTATATTACATGAATACGTTCCCTTTTGACATATGTCTGTTATCGGTTAGTTAGATTGTGGTAGATTTTATGTAATATATAATCAGTTGCTTTTGTGTGATTTCTTGATTCAGGCCCAGAACTGTGTGGAGCTGATCCGGTTGATGTGATGTGCAGTCCAGGATCGGGGGGGCCTGAAGAGGACGCCTCTGTAGAGTATGTGTACTGCAGAGGAGCTATCACAGAGCTGCTTAAATATGGACCAACAGACCTGCATGCTGCAAGCAAAAGCCCCAATCCTCCCAAAATGCTCATCCTTGTTATTCCAGGTAGGATGGGTCAAGTTAGGGAAAAAAACTGATATATTTTAATATAGTGGTTGTATATTAAAATATATTTGGCTTTGTTTGGAACTATTTTTGTTGGTCAAATTTAACAAAACATGCAATACTGACAATATTGTGTCCAAAATGTAACGTAGTATTAGCTCTTTTTTTTATTAATATTATATTGATTAATAAAATCAATATTCAATATAATATTTGAAATGAAGAAAAACAGCATTCTTGCTTGTGTGATGAATTTTACAGTCATATAAAGTGTAAATTGTGCAGATCTAGGTCAGGGAAACTGTATTAAATAGCTTAATTCTATAATTAATCACACTCTGTTGACCTGTTAAATTGTCAGCCATATTATATTATATTTTATTATTTGAGACAGGCCAAAATATCCACCTTGTGTGTTGCTATATACACTGCCTGTTTTATTTTTTTATTTTGCAGTTTTATTTAAGCTACATTTTGAATGTCAGACATTGTTTGCATGAACTTTAAATCTTTTTAAATTGTGCTCAGCTTCAAAGCCTATGACTTTCATTCCATGATTAAGACCAAATAAACCTGTCTTGAAGCGAAATGCATGAATTGTACACGGAGTTGTGTTAGGTTTTGGTTTCCAAGGCATAAATAAACATAACTAATAGAACTAGCCAAATGTGTGTAGCAGTGACTGGTACACAGGTGGGTGAGTGCGTCACCGCTATCTGAAGCATTGGACATAACACAGCCAAACAGATGCAGGGGATATGAGGAAAAGTTCAGCACAGTCGGGAGTCTACCTTTTTTACACTTGGCCCTGGGTCAAGAGGAAAACCCCAGTGGAAAATGGCTCAACGGGCCACCACTCTTCCCCTGACAGCAGCTTCTAGCGCATTGACTTCATGGAAAAGCTGTGTAGCTCAGGAGCAGATGTTAAACACTAAAAATATTGTTTCAGATTATTACACTTAGTCAGAAAAACTATGTTCATGAGCTATGTCCAAACTGACCAATTTATTGAAAAAACTATTTTGTAAATAAACAAGTTGTTCATCATCATGAATATGTTGGAGTAAAGTGCACAAGTTATATTTAATGCTGATTTCATGATGCTATTTTTGAAGATTGAACAATCTAGTCCTGTTCATTGTAATGGCATTTAAAGAACTAGTAAAATTGTTCAAAATATATTCTTTTGTGTTCCACATAACAAGGAAAGTCATGCAGGTTTGGGATGACATTAGGTTGATAAAATGGCTAAAGACCCTCAAAAAATGTCTGCAGCATGAAACCTCACATGTCTATCCTCTCTTGTGATTTTTACAGTTAAAGAGTGTGTTTATCACAGATCTAGCTGTTTATGAATGTTCATAACAAAGACAGCTTAGATTTGTTGAAGTCTTCATGTAATCATAATTCACTGAATTATTATTATTATTAATATTTGTCGTTTTAAAGCAGTTTAGCTTCAGTGTAGCAAATTTTATAGTTGCGAAATCTCATCTCCCAAGTCCTCTTTCTTCTCACTCGTGAACGATTTATACTTTCTATCAAAAACTTTTAGGTTGGTTACATTTTTTGAAAGAAGTCTCTTATGCTTTTATTACATTATTATTTGATTATTTATTATTTTCTTTTCGAATATATTAAAACATGCAATTTATTTCTGTGAAGCAAAGCTTATTTATTTATTTTAAAAAAGCGTGTTTTTTAATGACAGTGTACATATATCACTTTTTTTTGAATTCCTGACGTAAGCTTTGGAAGAAAAAAAGAGAAAGCCTAACTGCAGATGTCCTGCAGAGAGAGCACGGTCAAACTGATGACCTTAAAGAGGGCCGCTTTTCACCAGGCTCTGAATGTCACTGAGCATTGTGCTCAATAGACTCTTTATGGGAAATGGAGAGCCCATACGCCGACACTGTTATTGTAGAACCTGTGCCCTTTTCTCCAGAGATAACGGCAATAATCTCTGCAGTCTGGCCAGAGGCTCCCTTGGCTCTTATAACCGCCAGGGCCGGCACAGGTGCTACTGTTTTAATGGGTTCGCTCTGTAAGAATGAAGATTGGTGTTGTATTATTAAAATGAGCACAGCGACTGAACAGAAGTAGGATATAAACACACATATTCTATTTGCCATTGAAAGAGCCTTATTTAGCCTTATTTCACCAGCTTAGTGTAAATGATATCAAACTTAACCTTTTTATTGCATGGTGTAACAAAGCCATATATCTCCCAAAAAGGTCAAGTTCCAGTTGAGTCCTGTTAGAAACAGCCATACTGAGGTATGTGTGCGATGCATAAATGCTAAATCACCTCAGTTCACGTAGCATGCTAGCCGTGTTAACTGACTAAACCACTGGATGGCAGCAGGTTTGCTGTTTTATTGCTGATTTTGTATGTCCCCTGCTGAGCATGAAGTGTTTCATGTTGTTTTCTGTTTTGAAAACTTTACAGTGGGAATACTGTAATATTAGATGGTAATATAGTACATATTTTGCCAGTTAAAATTAATTAGTTTGCCATTTTTGTTGTTGTTTTGTTGCTGTTATCTATATCAAATATTTTTTTAGGTATGTTTTATGTAAATGGCCCACTGTTGATAACAAATGGTCATGTTTTCAGCTAAAGTACAATAGACTTAAAGGTGATATTGTCTGACCTTGAATGGTTAATAAAAAGGAAGGGTATTTTACATATTAAATTGTAATAGAAAATTGTTCAGTCTCTTATCTTTTCAAAAGAAGAGAAATTGCTTACGATGAGTCCTATTTAAAGCAATGAGATGTTCAATGGGTCAGGGATAGCTTTCCAGATGGTTTTGATTTATAGGAACCTGCTGTGCAAAGCACTCTGCTTGTCCCACCAGCTGCATCCAATAGCCCACAGTATCACATTGTTTGATAATTCATAATAATCTTACAAAGATTCCTCTTTCCTTTGCCATCTTTAGACAGTATGTTGGTTTCCACTTGAGGTTGAGGCACATTGTGTTCACAAAGTTAATCAGTGCGAACTTTACTCTAACTTATGTTCCTAATAACATGGCCTTTTTTATCACCAAAAGTTTCCAAGGGGTTTCCCTCTCTTTTTGGATATGGAGACTAATATTTATGTCAGTTTTCATGGCTCATGCATGGAACAACCCCACTCCAGCCAACTCTGCTCACCACCTTGCAACTATATAAAATTATATGAACGTTCTGCAATTATGATTCTCTTGCTAGCATTTGATGAGCAGGTGGATCAGGAGTTACGATGGGCTTGCCAAAGAAGTTATTATTTTTGCTTTTTCATGCATTTCTGGGATTTCTGGCATAATGCTTTTAGGAATGTTACCCGGAGGTTGTATTTGATTGCCTGTCCAGCAATGACCTTTTACCCTCCCCGTCTTGCATAGTGAGTCCTTAACTCTTTATTATTTTAATAGATTTTAATTGTAATAAATTGTTTATTTGGTTCAAAAGAAACATTTTTTTATTGTTATCTATGTTAAAAAAAGTGCTGCTTAATATTTCATATTAATAACGTTGGTAATTTTTTTCAGGAAATTTCAAAAGAACGGTTTATTTGACAGTTTTTTCTAAATGTCTGTACTGTCACTTTTGATCAGTTTAATGTGTACTTGCTGAGTAAAAGTGTTTTTTTTTTCCCCCATTGCCCATTTATAATTTTATATATATATATAAAGTTTATTTGACATGTAAGAGGGTTTCTTTCTTATAGTGTCTGATGTTGTTCTAAACAGCCTCACAATCACAAAACGCACAAATATGTGTAAATGCTATTTATTAGTGTGCTTGGCATATTTAAATACTTTTTGGAACATGCTTGTATTAACTTTGAGTTTTTGTGGTATTTCCCTCATTTGTTTGAATAGTATAATATATTTGTAACCTCAAACAATACAGTAAGTTGCATTTACTGGGGCCAATTCAGTTTAAACTGACTGTTATATTAAAAATACCTGTTGTGGTATTCTCTATTGATTCGTAAATTGTTCCTCATCCATCCAAACTTTTCCACCTCCTGAGGTTGACAACTCCCCTACTGCCTTTTATCCTGGATTACAATACCTCTTGAATAGATTGAAACAACCCTCGGAGGGCAATCTGTCAGGAGATCTGGCTATAGTCACCCATGTGTCTGCATGTTTGCCAGAGTCAATAAGCATTTTCACTTGTTCCTCTCTCTCTGCAGACTGGATCAGCTTTATGGCATGTTGGAGCTAATAAGTTAAAGACAACTTCACACACTGTCTGCATGAACGAATTCCAGCACTTGCTAATGCCTTCCTTACGGCAGGTCTCCTTAACCTGTTTAACTCCATTCCTGTTTTTCTCTGCACTTTAATGCTATTAAATGGTGGTATCTGTTGACAGACGTTTTCTATGATAGATTAAGCATTAAATTTAAGCAGTGAAAATCAGTAAAAAAAAAAAAATTAATAATAAAAACTTGTTCCTTGATATAAACTAAACTTTACCTGAATAATAATAATAATAACAAAAAAAAAAAAAATATATATATATATGTATAAAAATTAAAAAAGCTAAAATAAATCTACCTTTACTAACTTTAACTAAAATAAAAATAAAAACAGAATAATATATAAATTAAACAAAATTCAAAACTGTAATAGTATCTCAGTGATGCTAAAAAACACTGGTTTAATGCAACATTCACAAACCAGAAAGAGACTCTTTATTCGAGTGCCAATTTCCTTAATATTTTCAAGTCAGTATTTTATTTTTTGATATCCACTATAGGGTCCTACATCATGGCTGGTGTTTATGCAGTGATTTAGTGTCTTCCCTCGTGTGTATTTGTGAATCAGTGTGGTTCGTAAGCAAGCAGGATGAGGTGTGTGTGTGACAGAGGGAGTGAGTGTCCTGCACCTGCAGGGCTACGTCAGTGGTGTGGTAGTCCAGGCAGCCTCGGGGTCAGAGACGGCAGGCAGGGTATCTGTTTAATGTCCCGGTGAGCAGCCCTGAATTTATGTACTCAGGGAGAGGGGGAAATGATAACGTGTGGGAGAGGAGAGGATAGCTCATGCTTCTGTCGTCTTTTTCTGGTAGGAATGCCTCCTTTGCATTCTTTTTCCCCACACAGAGGCAATCTCTAGTTCGGTCTCAGTGATGTCTGTATAGAGAGGCTGTTATAGTTTTAACACTGGAACGTAACAGACACAATTACCAAGTTGGACGGGATCTTTTATTTCCCTGTTGTACTAATACGCACAAAAACCAAAGCATAGGGACCACTTCTTAATCAATACCTAAACTTAGAAACTACCTTACAAACTATTAATAAGCAGCATAATTAATAATTTGTAAATAGCGAAAATGGGACCTTAAAATCAAGTCACAAGCGAGACAATTTAGTGTCCTAACATGATGCAACATTTTAATATTAGTGCATACCTACCGAGAGTAATTTGGGCTAACTAATAATTGAAATTGAAATTTCAGTCTCCTCTTCATACAAGCAGTCTTAACTGGCTAGCACTTTAGAAGGTTTAGAATAGGGAACACTTATTCACTATCATCTATGACTTTTTCCTTAATAAAATCCTAATTTGCTGCTTATTATTAGTTAATAAGGTAGTTGTTTCGGTATTGAGTAAAATTAGGGATATAAAATAAAGTTATGGTAGGTCATGGTCATGTAATGCATTAATATTTGCCTTATTACTACTAATAAATAGCTACAGGTAATAGTCTAGCAATATGCATGCTTATAAGCAATTAAGAAACCCTGTACAAAAATATTACCGATAGCTGTTTCAGGAGGAATAAGTTATATGGACTATTTTTATAATGCATCCTTTGTGGAGCTTCACAGCTCCTGGTCTTCATCCACTTTCATTGTATGGAAGAAAGAAAGTCATACGGGTCTGCAACAGCATGAGGGTGAGAAAACGGTGATGACGAAGATTTTCCCTTGAGTTTTAGTTTCTGTTCTTCACAGCTGCATCATGTCAAGAAACAAGGCGTTGTGTTGGTTGCTCATGTAATCATGCCCACAGTGAAACCTCATTGGAGCAGCAACATAAGTGAAAATCCATCTGATTGTCTGTGGTTTTATTGCAGCATTTTCACCTACAGTGTGGACAGAAAAATCTGAAAGTGGGTGTAATTATCGGCTCGATCAAGGGTGGAGCGTTGTTTAAAGCTGTGGAGCACTTGTCTCCTCTTCCACCTCCCCTGCCCCTATAGATGAAATCTATCCGCGGGCCCATGTGTGACAGTGCATTCTTTGATTCCATCTGCCTTTAGAGCCAGAGAGCCTGTGACTTTATTGTGGTGGCTGGTTGGGAAAAACCTGCCATTTCTAATAACACTGGCTGGAAACATTTCGGACTTTGAGCATGTCAAGTTGCATCTGAAAGAGATTTGGTAACCCTCAGCATGAATAAAAACATACAAATGGATTTAATCAGTTTGAAAAGAGCTCTGAAGGGCTGCTGTTGGCCCTCATTGCTCATATCAGTGCAGCGTATCTCAGCGAACACTGCCCGTGCTGTGAAGACTGGGACTAAAGCGGGAGAACTTTGCTTCACTAGTTTTAGCTTTAACCCTATAAAGCCTATTGTGTCATATTTTAGATGCATGAATTCTAAAATATTAAAATGATCAAAACTACTGAAAAAACTGATGCACACAACCTTCCTTCTGCCCTCTGATGGATGGTACATATTTATTTAGCAAGTAAAGGGTAGGTTTTTTTTCTGTAAAAACTATAGTAAATGTATTAAAGTGTTCCAACTATTTAAATGATCTAGTTTATTTATTTTGGATTGTATGTTGGACCTGTTAGAGCGTTACTTTGTTGTATCAGAGTATACTGTGTTTTGCATGTTCACATGAATTGGAAAAGAAAAATTTATTTTGCTGTCTAGCCTGGATTGTAATGCCTTCGAGTTACATTTAAATAACTCACAATAGTCCTACAGTTAGTTTAAATGTGTCCCACGATGAGTGATTCTTTAACACATTATAATTCAAACACTGGTGAGATGAGTTTAATCTCACCTCAGAGAAACACACACAACAATCATGGTAAAGGGATCGACCTGTGAGGCTGTGGCCCATCGATACTCTTTGGAGAGAGCTCTTTGGAGGTGAACTCCCTGTGACCACACAGAGTGCCCATTGTTCTGCACTGAAGGCAGCTGGGTATCAGAGATGCCATTTATCTCCTTATCTCCCTTCACTCGCAGTTAACCTCATCTGTGAAGAGCAGCAGAGCTACGTCAGCAGACCTGGAACAGACGTCTGCTCTTGTCTAAACAATGAACACATAATGTCTCACAATTCTTATATTAAAGATTAAATGGAGCTAAATGAAGTTTTCACCTTTCCACAGGTAACCCAGGTGTGGTGGGCTTCTACAAGACGTACATGTGGACGCTGTATCAGACGTTCATCCGGAGATATCCAGTGTGGGCTGTGAGCCATGCTGGACACTGTATGCCTCCAGAAACCTATGATATGATTGAAGGTGACATTTTCCTCTTTACATACACTATGCAGCCAGAAGTACATGTGGACACCTCCGTTCTAATTATTCAGATTTGAGCTATTTCAGCTATGCCATTACTAACAGGTCAGGTGTATAAAATCCAACATACGGTTACGGTATAGTCCTTTTGAGTGTGAAGTGATCACCTGAAGTGTTCAGAAGTGGCCCATATTGAGAACAAAGGACAATCATGTAAATGGTTGACATATGATCTGTCTCAGTTGTTCATGGACTTCAAAGTAGCTTGTCGTTTTTCAAGTTAATTTAGAGTGTCAGCCTTTTCAGATGTGAACTATATTACAAATATCTGTCAGCAGATGGTCAAAATTGTATTCCTTCTCATGAGCTAACATTTAAGCACTTCTTAAAGCTTTCTGTGTTTACATAAATCTCAGAAAGAGAATGATCATAGAGTGATCTGCAGAAACAGCTTGCTGTCCTCTGACTCAGCATGATGTCATCACCAGTGTTATAAATGAGACAGTAGATGGCAGCAGATAAGTAAGTGACTTATTTGCTATTTAGGGGAATAATTGTTTATAATTTAGTAATTTTTTCGATGGTATCACCCTTTATTTACTATTTATGAATTTTATTATTACTATTTAATAATTATTTTTAATGTTTGCAAATATCTATTATTATTATTATTATTATTATTTAATAATTGTCTTTAATTATTGTGAATATTATTACTATTATTAGACTATTAAAAAAGCTATTATTATTTTATGTGAATACTTCACATTTTTATTAATAATTGATGTTATCTATTTTTTATATTGCATTTGGTTATCACTTCCTTTTCTCACAATATTGCATGGTTTAAGTTCTTGTATCAATATCAATATATCAATCCATGATGATCAATATAAAATTTAATTTATGTGTTCTGATTTATATTCATCCAGCCTTAGTTACGACTAAAGCTAACTTAAGTAAATTATTAAACAACACATCATGGTGAAAGACCTGAAAGACTCTGAAACAAATTTATTTAGGACATATTGTACTTTTACACGCAAACATAAGTTCTTGCTAGTTTCAAGGACAGTCGTGCTCTGTCCTGACTGATATGCTGGTTCGTAGTGTCTGTCAGATTGCGGGATGCTCCTCCTGGAATCCTTTCACAGAGCGCACAGTAAGGTGGAATGCATTCGGGACAGAAGAACGAGCCAAGCCGTGTCTCCCTCCTCTGCCTGAACCAGTATATGAAAGTCCAGCATGTTCATCCATAAAGCAGCATGGACGTTTTTATTGAGCTCACTACGTGGGAAAGACATTACCAAGCCCTCACCTGTAATAAGACAAACCACATGCAGATGGCTGGGATCTCCAAAAACAGCATTTCTACTGATGGATTGGACAGTCTATGTGAACGCTGGTCACTTCAGGTCTACTATCTGAACGGACAAGCTTGCACTTCTCAGTATGTCATACTGTGGTGTATTAGCAGAAATGGCTATAATCGAATCAGTAGAGAACAAAACTTCTTGAAGAGTACCTGACATTTTCAGCAACCTTGAGGCTTGTTCAGAACAAACTGAAGTATCAAACAATTGCTTTTTTTATTGTGAACACATGGAATACTTTTTACCGGAATCACAGTCTTAAAGTATTCAGTGACAGACAGCTGATCTCTGGCTCACACAACTGATGATGACATCCATTGCTGTTCATATCATGTTGTGCAATCATGAGCTGGATGATTAAAAGTCAAAACTCAGCAGCGGATTCAAATGTGCCAAGAGATGACAACAAGCGGCAGGCGTTTGCCAAGCCAGCGCAGATGAAAGAGGGGACGCAATTAAAAGTTATATTTCATTTCCCCAATCTGGCTATTTGAGTGACATTCTTGATTACCATCATTGGCCGTCTTAAGCAGGGCGGTATCAAATATGCTGGGCTTTTCTTTCCACGGCACATTGTCTTGTTCATCTCAATGATCCATCCCTCATCATGTTCTGCCATTTGGTTCACAGATGCCCCTGTCCGAGGAAATAGCTGCTTGTGTTGCTTCTCATTGCTGGGGATTTAGTATATCAGACTATAATCAACTA
This sequence comes from Enteromius trimaculatus, assembly GCA_032361065.1. Classification (NCBI taxonomy): domain Eukaryota; kingdom Metazoa; phylum Chordata; class Actinopteri; order Cypriniformes; family Cyprinidae; genus Enteromius; species Enteromius trimaculatus. The sequence goes on from JAUMHP010000025.1 coordinate 2,058,503, forward strand.
AAAACTGCTAAAGAGATCCTTGAAAGGTTTTGTTTTTTAACATGCAGGCATGTGCAGATTTATATTTTTTTTGTGTTAGATTAAATAAAGTATTTAAATTATTGTTAATTGTTGGGATAGTTTCTTTCAGTAATAATTATTTAGATTCTTTCTTTTCGCTTTTGCAGGCCGAAAGGCCAATGTTGGCTCAACCAATGGCATCACTTGGGGGCGGGACTATCTGTTTATTTGCTCAATGCTATTCAGGTGGTGTGTTCAAGAAACTATTTTTTTGGCTGTTCTGTTTATGGAAACTAGTAGGACAGAAATGATCTGATTAATGTGTAAATAATTAGAATTATTAACTTATTTATGTTAACTAAAACTAACTGAAATAAAATAGAGCTAAAATTACTAAATAATTAAAACTATAATAAATATAAATGTTGATTAAAAACAAATACTAATTAATTAAAAATAACTTTAAAATGCAAACATTAATTTAACAATGATAAAAACCTATGATAGCATATAAATAATACTAAAATAACACTGTTTTAAATTATTATTACTTTTTTATTATTTCTAAATTAACTATATTTTAAATGTACATGTAAATTGCTTTGAAATTCACTATTTAAACTGTTTGTAAGCATTGATATTTTTATTATTCATTATTATTAGGTTTAACAAAAAAAAAAGCTGATTGGTGGTCTTCCTGTTTGTTTGGTTTCTATAAAGCGATGGCGTCACTGACTTGAGCATCAGAACTAGTTTGCGGTTTCTTCTCATGATGACCCTTCAAATAGTTTCAGGTTTTCAAATTCAACTTCCTTGTCCAGAAGTCACTGGTGGCTTTCCGTTTGAATGCTGCCCATTGATTTTCTGCTGTTCAAAGAGCTCTTGGTCAGCCAGCGGTCAGCAGCAGGCACAGCCATCGGAACCCACAGAAACCTCACTTCATCCCATCCAGCACAGCCACAGAGAGACTTCATTGAGTTCATTGATGAGATCTTAAACTTTCAACGCCAAACATTTCAGTCCCATTGGCAATATAGGGCTGGTCATATTTAACGGCATATATTAAGCGATATTACATCCCTGTGTCTTGGAAACATAAACAAAACAGGGGGAAATGGCAGTGGGGTAAACATGCCAAATCTCTGTGGAGGAACTGTTCCTGTGGTTGGCGATACGTGATTGATGCCTTTTGATTACAGTAAAAATATCTGTTAATGCAAACATGGGGAACATTTTGGACTTTGCCAATGTCAATAACTCTGCCCTGGGTCAAGCCGCCTTCCAGACCTACACATTTCATTCATTTTGTCAGAGCGTGTTAAGAGAGCTACTACTCAAAATCTACTTTCCCTTCTCTGATATGACTAAATTACCCTCCATTTATGCCAGGCTATTAAAATAGGCATAAAAAAAAGAATTTCCCTCGTTCTTGTAAGATTGCCTGGGGTATAGTAAAAGGGAAATTGATTGTTCTGAGCGTTTTGGTTAATGTGACCTTTTGTGACCAGTTGTAGTCAGGTTGGGTTTCATGTTTGTCTTGCTGATTGGAGGCATGGGCATTGGTGGGAAGCCTATTGGCCCTTTTTAAACATAACATTTAAAACAAAAGTCGTCTAATACCTCTTTGTAATAATTATTGGTTGGTTGTAACTTTTTCTTTGTGAATGCTAAAGATGGCCTTCTACATTTAGTTGTATTTAGGTTTTATTTGTCAGTAGAGGCTGATGTAGATGCAGTCTAAAAGAATAGATCAACTCAAATGAAAATTTGCTGAAAGCTTACTCACCCTCAGGCCATCCTTATCATAACAGATTCAAAGATGTTCAGCGTTAAATCACATGCTCACCAATGCATCCCCAGGAGAGAATGGGTGCCAACATAATAAGGGTACAAACAACTGATTAAAAAACATCACAGTAAGTCACATGACTACAGTCCACCAATAAATGTATTGTGATGCAGAAAGCTGTGTTTGCAAAAAAAAAAATCAAACTTTTTTTAATTTAAACCATCGCTTCTACCACTCCATAATCCATAGTAATGCTTCCTCCAGTGAAAAGTCCATGCCTTGTTGGTTTCTCATTCAAATCCACCAAAATGTGACACAAAATAAACAAAAAAAACCTCCACAAAATAAATCTTAAAAAAAATGTAAATCCACTGACATATTTGTGTTTATTAATTAAAACACACTGTTTGTTGACTAATCGTTTGGAGATCTTTTTATTAGCGGCACCCATTCACTGCAGAGGATTCATTGGTGATCGAGCGCAAATGCTCCATTTCTCCAAATCTGTCCCGATGAAGAAACAATCTCATCTACATCTTGGATGGCCTAAGTGTGAAAAGATTTTCATGTATTTCTTTATGCATAAATGCACATGGCTTACATTCTCCTGTATTTGAAATGCATTCAGTACATACTTACAAAAGCAAAAGGACAAGCCCGCTGCATCAACGCATTTTTAATCAGTAACACCACTCTGTTGTGGTTCCTCTTGACATTAATATTCAGTAACCTGATCCCTGGATGAAACATGCACCACACATTTATTGCACATTTTTGAGAGGGGGATATAATCACTTAACAGCCTGCTCCCTATACATCGCTTGCTCTTGCCAACAGATCGTTATTTTATATTGAGGAATTTGTGTTTGCCATATGTTGCATAAATGCTTCTTTGGACCCATTACAGATTGTTCTGATTTTGTTCCTGTTTCATATCCAGAAAGATATCCTTTGCATTTCTTACCATAGGATAAATGCATAGCTTTTAAATCAACATGCAGTAAAGTCCAAATTGCCTTTCATATTTAGTTTCTCCGTATATATGCACAATTCAACAGTGCGCATTATTTTATATATTTGTTCTTTCCCACAGTTAAAGGTTTCTTTAATATAGGTGACTGTGGCTGGATGTAGGTTTTGTATGTTTTACGAGTAGGATAGTCTTAAATGTTCATGAGGTAATCCTGAGAGGCCACTCAATGTGTAAACTGCTCTCATTGGTGTTTGGGCGCTGAGCTCATAGTGCCCCTCTGTGCTGGTAGATAAACATGTAGGGCCTCTTTGTAGGCAAACTTCAGTGGGAACCTTCGGAAAAAAATCAAGATTGGATTTGGAAAATGGGAAATGAGGGGTAAGGAGTGGTTGGGGAGAGCTAAATGTGTGAGCATGCACAGGTCACTGACTTCATTGCTCAGTGTCTGATCTCTCGCTTGCATTCGTGAATGAAAATAGCCCTGGATTGAGTGCCTGTCAGTACTTAAAAATATGATTTGGTAAATAATTTTTTCTGAAATTATGTGTGTGCTGTAGAGTTGGTCCCTTTTAAGGTCCTGCTCAGTGCCCCAAAAACTCAATAAATGGTTATAATAAAGACATCTCTTATGTTCACTGATGCTGCATTTGTTTGATCACAAGTACAGTAAAACAGGAATAACGTGAACCAATATTACAATGTTTTCTTCTGAAATAGATTTGTGAAAGTAATTTATTCCTATGATTGCAAATCTAAAATTACTCCAGTCTTTAGTGTCAAATGATCCTTCAGAAATCATTGTAATGCTGATTTGCTGCTCAAGAAACATTTCTTAATATCATCAATACTTTACTGATGCATCTTTTCATTTTTGATTATTTTAATGATTTTTGATTGATAATAGAATGATACCATGAATAATATCTTGGAGAATTTTTATGACCATTGGCATTGAATTTGCCGTTTTAGTGCCATTGTCCATCAAACCCCAAACCCAGCATTAAGCTGTATTGCACATGGCATGTATATATGTCTTGCGTTTTGTCTCAGGATGTGTTTCTTTTTTCTTTTTTTCTTTTTACCCTGTCTTATCTTATCATTCTTGTACATCCACTGGTATTTTATGCAATGAAAGTGATTTAATGTTTTGAACCTTTTGAATGGGCTTCACTGGTTCCTCCTCTCTTCGGCTTCCTTTTTATCTCTCCTCTATGTGTCTGTACCTTTAGGTCATATGCACTCCTTTTGGTCTTAGCGGTCCCCCTCCTGTTCCTCCATCCATCCTGCTCACTCTCTAACACCCCCATCCAACATCCTTTCCTGTTTGAAATCTGTTTTTATCTTCTGTGTAAATTTGAAGGTTCATGGAAGTTGCCGATCTCTTTT
>JAUMHP010000025.1:2065220-2084836 GCA_032361065.1 Enteromius trimaculatus
GAATGAAGTCATTTTATTTTCTTTGCACATGATTTATCCTAGTTGTTTATATACTCAATGGCCAAATGGGATCAGTCTTGCATATTATAATCTTGTCAAATTAGGTTGCACGTCCAAAAAAGACCGTTTATTTGTTTCTTGAACACATTTACAGCAGTCATGTGTGCCAGTGTTTGCATAGCTTGTCACCTTGGTAATACAAAAGAGTCAGCAATACATCTGTGCAAAAACAAGCTTGTTAAAAGCTTACCCTTCCATTGTTATTAGGACCTGTTTAAGAGAGTATTTAAAATGTTTTCCTACACCAAACCTGCCAACTGTATAGTTCAAAGGCATAAACAGAAGAAGGTTTATATTATGACACATTATATGCCCTGTCCTGATCTCAGTAAGCTGATAGCATACTTTAACATTTCTGCATAATAAAATCTAAAGGTACCTCATAAAGAGTCCCCATAAAATGTTATTATTTGTGGATTGACTGAATAATTAAAAAATGAATGCTGAATCTTAAGCTCTGGTTCTTCGAGGAGATTTACATTATTTAGCAGTACATTTTAAGATGTTGTTCCACTCTTATATTTACTTCCTGAGCCGTTGAGTTGTAAGCACTAGTGTAAGCCTTTGTCTCTCATCTGAACAGGCCTTTTATGAGGTTGACAAAGTAAGCTGATGGAGTCCCTCCTTCTTGGCCTAATTGGGCCTTCGAGCATTTCGCTTTTAGACATCATTGCTAATCTAATATACTGTACTGTATGTTGTCAGCAACTCAGCTGTGCACTCAAAAAATTCTCTATTTCCTGGCAGAAATAAACTATATGTTAGAGGCATATTGTTCTGACAAAACAAGACAATATTGTATAAGCTTTTGTTAAAAAAATTTAAATAAATAAATAAATAAGTGGGAAAGCTAATTATTTTATATTACAAAGTTAATTACAAAATCCTTAAAGGGATAGTTCACCCAATTTATCATGAATGACTTGTGTACCCTTGTGACATTTCAAGCCTGTAAGACCTTTGTTCATCTTTGGAACACAAATTAAGGTATTTGTGATGCAATCTGATTGCTTTCTGACCCTCCATAGACAGAAACACAACTGATACGTTCAAGGCCCAGAAAGAAAGTAAGGACATCATTAAAATAGTCCATGTGACATCAGTGGTTTAAGCTTAATTTTAGGAAGCTACTGTATGAGAATGCTTTCTGTGTGCAAAGAAAACACAAATAACTGCAAAAAAGCAGTTTATTCTCAGAATTCATCAAAAATAGCTTGTGTTATGAAGATGAATAAAGGTCTTATGAGTTTGGAACGACACAAGGGTGAGTAATTAATGAGAGAATTTACATTTTTGGGTGAGCTATCCCTTCAAACAACTTTTATTTGGTCAGTATGATGGATTAAGACATTCAGTGCGTGGAAATTAAAAGTGAAATCAACAGCAAAATGTAGTATGTGTGGCTATACGGAGAAACACCATCAGCAATTAAATAACCTTTTATGAACTTACACTGAATCATAACCTAAATATGATTTCCATTTACAATACCAAAATACATCATTATAGTAACCTTTCACCTCCCCATCTGTCAAAAATGTTTTACTACAATTTGACATTGGATCACTCTTAGCTAGGCAGCTCAGTTCAGTTCATTTGTAAACCATATTTAATTATTGTATTGTATCATAGAATGATTCAATACAAATCTGGCATCACAATTGCATCTCCGAGCAATTTTCGTTTTCATCACGTAACTAGGAACAGCGTGTTTTTTTCTTAAATGTTGTGAAGCACATATTTATGACCTGACATTAAGTGAAGTAATTCATTTCCCAAACTGGCTTGACTGAATTGTTGAATCAATCATTCAGTGAGCGTTTACATTATTCGCTGTTAAGAAAAATATTGTCAGGTCTTGATTTCTTCACTTCGACATAATTAATGTGACTTGCCTTTTTCTAAAATGTAGTGGTGTGAAAGTAACTGAAAAGGACAGGATAGGCTGAAAAGGTTTGATGATTGATATATCATGTGATCCTTTTACTTGCAGTGAAATCCCTGAGGTTTCGCTGTGTCCTCCAGACAGTGAGAGCACCGAATCTCAGACGTGTCCGGTCAAGATAGAGGAGAACCGAGCCGACAGCAGCAGTCCGTTCAAGTCTCACTCTTCTACTCAGCTCCATCGTCAAGTATCGCAGGGCTCTGGCTATCATTCACCACAACACAAACGATGCCCCTGCTGTGGCCACCAGCAGTCGAATCAAAGCAGTGTCTGTCCAGGTCAAATGAATGCTTACCATCAGGCAGACTGTTCAGCCAGTCCTGTGAAGACTGTCCATAGCTGCAGTCCATCACGCCTACCTTCATGTCACAATAAAACACAGTGCCATTGGCTTCATGAATCCCATGATGGCAGTAACCACAAGCCTGTCCAGCGTCACATGGTGACAGTGAGGTCCAGACTCTCTTCTATTATGAATACCATAGTAATGGACATATATCTTCTTTATTTAACTGTGTTAATCACTATGTCTATCTACTCAGTAGGAATGATGGCTTGCATAGGATACCAAGGAGGTGAGATGCTTTTATAGCAACTTATGATATATATACAATAATACAGTAATGCACACTAACATAGTCTTGTGTTCAGTATCATACTCATAGGAATTTGTATTTTCCAAAGTGTAAATGAAGTGTAATGTAAGTTAATGTGCCATAAAGCAATTAGATTAAATTTGATGATCTGAACATCATTGATTTTTCAGCTATTCCCAGGTCATAGTTGAGTACCCGATGACTGTACTCATCTCATGTACGGTGGTTCTGTTTGCCTGTTCCCTTGCTGGGATTTTGACTGGTCCTCTGCCAGACTTCTCTGACCCTTTGTTGGTAAGTATCTGCATCTCTGTAATACACCGGTTCTCAATCCTGTTCCTCGCGCCCCACCGCTCTGCATATTTTGTATGTCTCTCTTTGCTAATGCACCTGATTCTGATAATCAGCTCATTAGAGGAGAGCTCCGTGCAATTGACATGGTCCCTGCACAGTGTTCATTGCTCCCTTCTCCCTGAGCAGGGGAAATCCGTTACAATTTACTTCACTTCCAAACATCCATTTATGGATTTGCCCTGTACACAACTGAATGGGATTTAAATTACGTCTCGCACACTTAAATGCACTAAATGGAACGTATAGGTTTGCTTTGAATTGGAATCTTGGCGGAATATCCTGTGATGTCCACTTCGCAGGGCACATACGTATGAATGGAACAAACGTCTGAAGCGACAAGAGAAACATACGAAATGTGCAGAGCAGTGGGTCGTGAGGACCGGGATTGAGAAACGTTGTAATATATTGGATGAATAATTCTTTTTTAAGGGATAGTTCACGCAAAAATGAAAATTTTCTGTCATTTATTCATGTCGTTTGTCAGACCTTCATTCGTCTTGGGAAACCAAATGTGTGTGCAATCCTCTGCTTGTAAACAAAAAAGGTGCTAATGGCAGCAGACTTTCTTGAGAGAGAAGAAATAGGCAAATAGAGTCATTACAAGTATTCTCATAGCTTTCTAAAATGATGCTTGAACTACTGATGTCACATGGACAATTTAACAATGCTCTTACTACCTTACTTGGCCTGTCAGTTGTGTTTCTATCTATGAAGGTTCAAAAAAATCATTATTTGTGTTACAAAGATAAACAAAGGTCTTAAGGGTTTGGAATGACATCAATTATTAATGACAAAAAAGTTTATTTTTAGGCAAACTATCCCATTAAAGCTTCATGTTTGTGCTGCAAGAAAAAAGTAAATTAAGCATAAAGTGAAAGTGGTCTAAAAAATATCGTGAGATGAATAGTCAGTCTAATAAGTCTCACAACTGTATTTGCAACATACGATTACTATGGAAGCCCTGTTTCTGCAATTCAGATAACTTTTTTTACTCACAATTTTTTTACTGACTTGTTTTGCGAGATCTAAAATCAGAATTGCAAGATGTTAACTCACAATTGTGAATTTATATTGTTTTTTATTTCATGGTTGAAATGGGGTTTACACATGAAAGATAGTAAAATAGCTATTTTAAAAGAGCTAAACTCTAGTAACAGAGTTTTTTTTTTAATCTGAGGCAGAAAAAGGTTTGTGTCTATGAATACATTTCTTAAAATAAAAAGACCAGCAGTGGCCTTTCATCATTAGAATTGTAAATTAGCCTCTCAAATGACTTAAATTCATTTTTATAATGACTTCAAAGACTTTCTTCTCACCGTTCATGTGTCTTTGATCGGACCTCACAGGGATTTGAACCACGTGGAACAGACATAAGTATCCGACTCTCCACGTGGATGAGGTTGCAGCAAAACACTGGACCTGGAAAATCACTGTCTCCATTTCCATGGCAACTAACAGAAAGAATAGCAGGGTATTACTGATGATACTAAAAATACTTTTAAATATAATTTCTACCACCCATCTTTTCACTAAATCAGAGTGTGAATTTAATAACTAAAGGAATATATGCTTTTTGTATTTAAAAAAAAAAACAGTCTGTTTGTTCCGTCTGTTTGTTGTACAGAGAGGACACCGTTAGATCTGAACCTCAATCAAGAGAACGCTCAAGGAGAATGTTGCACAGAAATTTCACTGAGCACAACTTTTTTTGTAATGCCCCAGGTGAGATTATTATCAGGTATTTCCAAATCGAAGAAATCAGTAAATGGAGCACAGCATTTTTTATGTTGTTTTCTATTACCCAATATGTGGTCCTGTAGGAGAGCGCTATGCTCAGCTGGTCTTCCGCTCCGGAAACTCTGCCAGTCTCTGGAGTCTAAAGGCAATTTACTCCATGTGCCAGATGGAACAGTCACAGGTAAAACAAGGACTAGATTTCCCCAAAAGGACATAATATTCTTAAGAAGTTGTTAAATACAGTGTTTGGTGGATAAATATGATACAATCTATTCATTAATAATAAGATTCAGAAATTAGAGAATTCATTGTGATCTCATTAGTAATCATAGATATTTGTGCAAAAATTTTGGTTCTGGCACACATAAAATTTTTCAGTAACACTTTACAATAAGGTACATTAACATTATTTATCATTGATTAACAACATTAGTAAGCATGAACTAAAAATGAACAATTTTTGAACTTTATTAATCTTAGTTAATGTTCATAATTTCAGCATTTACTAATGCATCATTAAAATCACAAGTTGTGTTTGATAAAACAGTGAACTAACATGAAAAAACAAAGTGAATTTTCATTATCTAACATTAACATAGATTAATAAATAGTGTAATAAATGCATTCATGTTATTTAACACATTAACTAATGCTAACATATGGCACCTAATTTTAAAGTGTTACCAATCTTTCTGCACTGAACCACTGTTAACACATTGACGACATCTTAAATGCATCTAAAAAACAACATATGAATTTGTAGAGACGTACATAATCTATGCAAATGTATTTCTAATATAAAGATTACACATATGTAAAGATGTTTGTGGTTCTTGTACATTTTAGATGCTGTCAGTATCTCCAAACATACAAAACAGTACACTTTATGTACAAATACCCACAACATCTAATGAGATGAGCATGAAAAAAAAAGCCGTACAACTGTTTTACAATTCAAATATTTTGCTGAAAAATGCCATTTTTATTACTCATTGTAGATCCGTTCTGGGACACAATTTAATGAACTTTGCCAGGTTAGCAAATACGGCTCCATGGTGAAGAAGTGCTGTCCAAGTTGGTCTCTGGGAAACTACTTGGCTCTTCTTAACAACGTTTCTTCCTGCTTTAGTCTGACTGCACAGCAGGTTTCTGAAAGCCTTAGCCTCCTCAGATTCTGCGCCCCTTACTACCATGATGGAAGCCTGGTTGCATCATGTACTGAAAGGAGTAAATTTGGCCGCTGTGCATCTGTTCCACACCGCTGTAAACTGTCAAGCATCTTCCAGATTCTCCATTACCTTGTAGACAAAGACTTCCTGGGGCCACAGACTGTTGAATACAAGGTTCCATCCCTAAAATATAGCATTGTATTTCTACCAGTGGAAAAAGGAGATCCACTAATGAAAATTTATTTGGACCATTTAGAGGGTCATGAACTAACGTACAATAACACCACTATAACAGGAATGGATTTGGGAATTAAACAAAAGCTTTTCAACTATTACTTGGCCCGGGACTCGGTCTATCCTGTTCTTGCAGCTCTTGCACTTTTGTTCACAATGGGACTATATCTAAAATCACTATTTATAGCAGCAATGTCACTGGTTGCTGTCATATTATCCCTCTCCACTTCATATTTTTTTTACAAAGTCGCATTTCGCTTGACATTTTTTCCACTCCTCAATCTTGCATCAGTCCTTGTGCTTTTGGGAAGCTGTCTGAATCAAGCCCTGACTTTTGTTGATTTCTGGAAACTGCAGCTGAGCCACAATCCTCCAGCTGTCCCCGAGAAGAGAATGAACCGGGTTTTACAGGAAATGGGATACTTGATATTAGTGTCGGGTCTGACATCTAGCATCACATTTTACTCAGGCTACATAAGCAGCATCACCGCCGTGAGATGCTATGCTGTATATCTTGGCAGTGCCTCATTAATCAACACGTTATTTGCTCTCGTTTGGCTTCCGTGCACCCTCATTTTGCAAGAACGCTATGCTGTGCTGTCTTCAAACCCTGTAGCAAAGGCAGCTTGGAAGCCTTGCTGCTCCAAAAATCCGGGTGGATTCTGGGAGACAAGTTCAAGAAAGCGCTGTCTGTTTACCTTGAGACAGAAGCTTCGGACATTAGGGCGAGGGCTTTCAGACACATCAAACCTGCTTTTTTTAAAGATCTTGCCTTGTGGAGTTGTGAAATTCCGATATATATGGATCTGCTGGTTTGCAGTGCTTGCAGCCGGGGGAACGTACATATCATGTGTAGACCCTGGCATGAAACTGCCAACTTCAGACAGCCGAACAACTCAACTGTTCCGCTCCAGTCATCCCTTTGAGAGATATGATGCTGAATATCGCCACCAGTTCATGTTTGAGCGAATGAAACAAGGTGAAGATGAACCTATGACGCTGACTTTAATTTGGGGCGTTGTTCCATCAGATGATGGTGACCACTTCGACCCAAAAAGTAATGGATCTTTAGCTCTTGATCCAGGATTTAATATGAGCAGTCCCCAAGCCCAGCTGTGGTTGCGGGATCTTTGTGGAAAAATTCAAAACCAGAGCTTCTATTCTCCGTTATCAGCTGACCAGGAAACAGTAGAAGACAATGTGTGTTTTGTGGAACAATTGATTCACTGGGTTTCAATACGTCGCTGCTCCGAAAGTGAGGATGCGTTTAGCTTCTGCTGCAATAATATTCCCTTTCCTTACCCCCCAAGTGTTTTCGAGCAGTGCCTTAGCATGATGGTGGCAGAGCAACATGCAGAAGGGCGCTCACACAGTGTCGGAGGCCTAAGGTTTGACTCTGAGGGTCGAATCAGTGCCCTTGTTGTAATATTCAAGACTGTACAACTTTATAGCTTCAACTTCAGAAGGATGTCTCAGTTCTACCGAGAGATCTTATCATGGTTTAATGGGGAAATTTCCAAGGCTCCAGTGGGACTGCAGAAAGGATGGTTTGTAAGTCAACTAGGATTATACGACCTCCAGCAATGCTTAAGTTCAGAGACTTTGGAGGTGGCAGGCTTTTCAGTAGCTCTCACGTTTGCACTAGTCTTACTAATGACGTGGAATATCCCATTAAGTGTCTACGTGTCTGTTGCGGTGGGAGGAAGTGTGTTTGCTACTGTTGGCCTCCTTGTGCTTTTAGAATGGCAGTTAAATGGTGTGGAAGCACTCTTTATTTCAGCAGCTGCAGGTCTTTCTGTTGACTTTGTGGCCAATTATTGCATTTCATACAGCCTGGCCCCACACAATGACAGACTGGGCAGGGTTGCACATTCCCTGAAGAGAATGGGTTGCCCGGTAGCTACTGGTGCTGCGGCGTATTTTTGTGTGGGCATTATTATGTTACCCGCAACTGCATTGCTTTTCAGAAAGCTTGGGATCTTTCTTTTGCTTGTGAAGTGCGTTGCATGTGGCTTCGCCACTTTCTTCTTCCAATCGCTTTGCTGCTTCTTTGGACCACAGAAGAACTGCGGGAGAATAACCCTTCCTTGTGTTACAAAGCAAGCCACTGAAAATATACTGTCGTCCTGTTCGGTTACAGAACCCGGGACCACCAATCCCGCAGCTAATGGGGCATTTGGCTGTGGCACGGGTTCTCGAGTTCGAAGAAGTTTTAATAAAGAGAGCGAAGGCTTTCTTTGCCCCAATCAGCAACACCATAGAAAGCGGCAACCAGTCAGTGGAAGGGAGCCAGAACAGTATGAACTGCAGCCGCTTGCTTGCCAGTTGAGCGACAGTTTCGAGAATAGCACTTGCACTAGCAAGCTGTCCAACAGGCCTTCTGTCCTTTCTGATGACATTCAGTTCTGTGGCCTTAGTCCAAGGCAAGACTATGATCGAGTCAGCATTGAGGCTGACAGCACAGAAATGTGTAGCAGGCACCTTAAAGGTTGCAACCCACCTCCAGCACTCCAGACCTCATCCCCGTACAAAGAGAACATGTTGCGTCCCGTGGTTGCCCATTCACAAGATGCATCTAAGGAGAAGGTTTTGTGTAAGAAATGTCGAGGCCAGTCGAGCGGCAGGCATCAACTTTGGAACGTGTCTTTGTCGTCTTCCTCTAGCATGGAAGAAATCATGATCACTCAGACTACAGATACAGGCAATCAAAGGTCCCTCTCAATAGATGAAGGCACTAGTTGTCATCTACACAAACGGCTTTTGTCATGTCAGTCTCAGAGCTCCATAGAGGGACTTGAAGACTCCAATGAGACCTGCTTAAGTGAGGTAGAACCTGCTATCTTAGTCCCTCAAGCTGTAAAGAAAGAGGAGGAGTTACAACCTGGCCACCTAAATGGCAAGAGGGACACTTTACGTCTGTCCTTGAAGGAGACTGTATATGACCTTGCCTCCCCGGGGTCTGGTAGACTGAGGACAACACAAAATGATGTGCCAGTGATACTGCCCAACAGCAAACCTGATATGCCCGACGTTTGGATAAAAAGGGAGGGAAAAGGTGAAGGTGGCAGCTGATCAATATTGTCAACACACTGAGCAAACCTAAACAACCACAGCATGGCCAGTACTTTATATGGTAGGCATCACTTTTGTACTCAGCAGCATATTATTACATTTCTGAATCTGTCTGAAAATGCATACCAGATAAAAGACAGACCAGTTAATTGTTTGAAACTTTACACAGTGCTTATAAATAATTGAAGGGGACTCTTTTTTTAGCATGATTCCTTGCATGTCATGTAAATATACACTGAATGTGCACCCACAATAGCCTTTGAAAAAGCCTTTCTTCAGGGGCCTTGAACTGCAAACTTACTAACACTTAAAGAACAATTGTGCCTGATCTTTTAAACAACCAAGCCATGAGCTTTTTAACTAAACTCCATCATTTTGCAAAGGTCACAATCATTATCAATTTCTATATTGTTTTTTTAGACTCAACTAGTTAAGTTCTCCAAACAGTTTCAATTATTATACACTTAAAAAGCACTCAGATATTTCACTGTAGTCATTTTACATAACTTGTGCTTGCTATTGTGGCTATAACTGTTTTACACATTTTATCGCATGTTATGATAAAATTGAAACAAATTGAACTTTTCATAAAATCTGTAAGAAAAGATTGTTTTGTTATTGACAGAGCCATAGAAGTACCTCTTAAAATAAGACAATGACTGCCCACCAGTATATATAGGCCAATTGCAACAACATTCTTTAATCTGAATGCTTCAGTGTGTACGTTTCACTTATACCCCAGATTTGAAAAAAATGCAATACCACATTTGAACCCTATTCAAGACTGTGAGTGTTACCTCTATGTTCATTATGTTTCGGAAAGATACGCATTGTTTAGAATGCAAAAGGTTGTATGTAAAAAGTGGTGTTTTGTGATGTGCACAAAGATGTCAATCCTTTATGAAACTGGAATCTTAGAAAATGTCAGTTATACAAAATGTTTTGATAGAAAGAATATTGTTTTTATATTAAGATGTAATGTTACTTCATTAAGGCCAGCGGATGTGTACTTGACATTGTCAAAGCATCTTAAAAAAAAACAAAGTGCCAAAATGAAAAAATGATTTTGTGCCAAAAAGTTTTTTTTGCTGAAATTATGCAGCAGTATTATAAAACCTGCTAATGTGGAACTACTGTTGGTAGCCTGTGCGTCAAGTCAGATTTGAAGTTGTCTGAAGATAAACTATAAAGAAGTTCAATAAAAAACAAACATATTTTAAATTGAGGGTACACTGCAATTTATTTGTCCATTTTATTATTTTTCTTGATAAATAAATAGTTTAATCTCTTCATTATACATCACCATCACTCTATTCTCCTATTTGATGATGTTCAGTGCTTTGCTACGATCTGTATTGTTAAAAGATGTTTAAAAACAAATTTTGAGGGAAGCATGGATGAATGATTCATCAGGGCTGGCTCCTCGTTTCCCAATCAGCCTATTATGTGATTACCCTATCAGAGCCAAGAAGTTTTTCCTTTAAATAGAGCGAACTCCCCTTCTCTGGTATCTCATTCTTTGTCCAACCGTCACCGCCTAGGGCTCGGAGTCCGCCAAGCTCTTGGCCCTCTCCCCGGATAGCATACCAAACATGCTTTTCTATTCGATTATTAATGAGGAAGTGTGAACTTGTGAAAAGCGCTATATAAATAAAAGTGATTGATTGATTGATTTATTTGGTGCTTTTTGTTTTAAAACATGTTGGAACTGGACATCATTAGACGATTAAATACCTCAGATTCAATTATATGCATATATGCATTTAAGTATATCATTTTACATAAGACTGATCTAACCTACTATTACTAAAGGGGGAAAAAAGAGAAGTATATTATATATACACAAGTATATAAAATATAAAGTATATAAAAAACAAGCTTTATTTTCATTCTCACAAATACACTGTTTTATTGCTTTATGTTCTTGTCAGATGGGATATTGCCTTTTTCAAATATAAGGAAAAAAAATATGAGAAAAAAAAAAAAAAAAAAAAAAATGCACTGCAGTACTAGTACTGACTGAGAAATCACTAACATTTAAATAAAAATTCACACTGAAAATATTCGAAGTAATCGAAGGAATATTTCTTTTAAAAATTATTCTTTTAACAAATGATGCATGAATACATTCGATTTCAGTTTAATCCTGAAGCCAGTCTTCTTTAGCCCAGTCAGGCATTTGGGTGGAGTATTCAAAGTCAGGTCCTTTGTAGGCTAATGCATGTAGGTACATAATCAAATCCTTCTCTGTGGGGTCAGGTCGCACAATTTTACACTCGCCACATAAATGATCTCTGACAAAAGCATTTGATTTTGCAGTTCTGGAGGCTTCATCTGATACTGAATGCCTTTCATTATGAGCGCCACTGATCTCGCCCTCAATCTCAGCAGCAGATCCTTGACTAGCTTCTGCCTTCACTTCCTCCTGTGTCAATTTACAGGAACTGCCATCACACGCAGCACCACTCGACTCAGGTGCAGTTATTTGGTCATTGTGTTCTTGAGCACCATCACTACACTCAGTCTTCGGCCGTGGCTTTCCTGAGAACTCTTCATCCGGCAAATCCAATAAGTGCAGACTCTCCTTTGAACGATGCTCTTCTATAAGAGCTTCTAGAAGCTCTTCATTACTCATGCCCACTAGCCCTCCTTTGGCTCTGTTTGGACCCCATGCAGAAGACCCATAGATGGGATCATTGAGGATCGGAAAGCCGAGGAACTGAAGATGAACACGAATTTGATGTGTACGTCCTGTGAGAGGCAGACAGCGGACCACACTAGAGCGCCCGTTATAACTCAGTCTCTGGAAAACTGTGCGGGAATCTTTGCCTTTGGGATCCACCCTACAGAGACCCACACGGAAGGACACTACCAGGATGGGTTCCTCACACACCACCTCACCCTCTGGAAACTCCCCTTCTACACGACACACATACTCCTTCTCTAACTGTGAGGAAAAGAAAAGTACAGGTAAAATCTGCATACAATTAAAATTCAGCTCATCTATTTTCTTAATACATTTTATAGACCTTTGACAAGTCACACAATATTCACCTTTTCTTCAATTTATTTTATTCACCTTTAATAATTAACTTACAAATTAATTTAATCAAAATAATGTAACAACAAATAAAATAATCCACTTTTCAAACAAATATATACACAAATAAAACTTGAATTCATGTTAAGAATGGTATTTAATAGTAACAAAAGATCTATGAGAAAAGCATTGTGTAATTGCTTTTCTCAACCCATTTTACTACTGATTTTCTTTTGCCAAATGTTTTACTATCCATTTTTCAATTAAGTTTAACAAGTAAACACATTTAAAACATGTCTCTTTGATGCACAGCAAATGTTTTTGGTTTACATATGTCACATTTATTTTAACTAAATAAAGACATGAATGGCTTAGGGCTGCAACAACTAATAAATTAAATCGATAATGAAAATAAACGACAACGAGTATCATTATTGATTAATCGGGTCTTCCAACAGGGCACGTCTGACTTCAGCCGGTGGCATCAAATTACAGCACTGAGAAATGCATTTGTATGGACAAAACGTATCTAAAAATAGTGGAGAAGTACATTATCAAAGCTGCCCAAAACATGAGGGTCCTTTATTTTGAGCTTTAATCTAATAAAGTAAGGTAATGGCTTGCCTTGTCAGGCACTTTGACAAATGTGTGTGCATCCTCATGAGTTTATGGTCATATCCTTTAATGCTATTTTAATTGTAGGGATTTAAACTGTATTCTATAAAATAAAATAAGAAAAGAAAATCTGACTATTGAATCTGATTAATCGAAAAAATTAATCCTCCAACTAATCGATTATCAAAATAATTGTTAGTTCCAACCCTACAATGACTTTATAAAACTGATGTGTCTAAAAGGTTACACTTGTGCAAGAATAACTGTTATAAAAAGCATATGCATTTAAAATATTGCATCATTTTATGGAGAAGGAATCTTACAATTAAGCATTAAATCGGTTCGTTTATTAAATTAACAAAATATTTTTTTTCCATTTCATTTTTAAGCAACACTCCTTTCTCCATAAGTCTGAGTGTCAGCGTACTCCTTACACTACCACTGTAAGCCAAGTTTTTAAGACTGTACACCAAATGTGTGTCACTCAGAAAGTCCCACCTGTCTCTCACGAATCATCGCATCCAGCTTTTTGGAGACCTCGAGTGTACGAGCAAACAGCAGCACACCTGAAGTGAGGCGGTCCAGTCGATGTATGGTGTGGAGGCCACTAAGGCCTTTCTCCTTTCCCAGAATGAAAATGACAGTATTGTGACGGTAGCGACCACAGGGATGGACAGGAAGTGAGGCGGGTTTCTCCACCACTACCACTTCACCATCATCCACCAGAATCTCCAGGGGCTTCCCATTCACAGGGGGCTCATGACGATGCACTGTGTTCCTCATAAAGTCATTGTTCTAGACGAGCAAAAGACAAGTAAACAAACCAGCACACATAAACTGACAGGCAATGAGTGTTGTCACGTGATGTCTTACCTTTAATACTATATTCAGGTCATCCACTGGCATTTCATTCAATTTAATACGCCCATCTTTGACAGCGTTATTGTAGTAATCCAGAGACTCCGCACGGAATTCACTCTTAAAAACCTCTAGTAGTGTTTTACCAATCCAGCGTCCCTTACAGTAAGTTGTAAAGTCAAAATAATAAGGATGCACTTTGCGAAGACCGCCTTCAAAATAGTAGGAGGTTTCCGCAAAATGTTCTTGACTGAAACTCACACCTGGGTTGCGTTTCTGTGGAGGAGGCACGTACCGCTCCCCGGGACTCCGCTGTTTCCCGCACCTCTTGTGCTTCTTGCGGTCGCCTTGCTTCGCTACCTCTTCGGTCTCGTTTTTACGTTTCCCGCGGGTTGTCGCAACAATGCTGTCAGTATCACAGCTGTCTTTAGTCTCCATGGTGTTCGCTTCAGTGCAGGACCGTTGTTTTGAGAAGTTCAACTTTCGACACAAGTGTTTCAGAAAATTATTGTTTTCTCTTTTTCCAACGCAAAGGTAACGCATTTAAACCCGCTGCCTTCCCCTTCATACACGTGAGGCATGACAGAGTTGCTTCCGTCTTGGGTTGATGACATCATATGACGTCATATGTTTACGCCTTATTTCTGGTGTGGATTTTAGTATTTAATTTTGTAACTAAAATGTATTGGAGAAGTATGTGTATAATTTTTTTTGCTACTTTTCATTTTTTTGTAACTTGCAATTTATTTGTATTATTTTTTTTACATTGTTGAGTTATTCTCATGTGCATATATTTGTTATTTGAACATGTAATCTTTACACAAGTTAATTTATTTTTTACTTTTTTTAAAGATTAGCTTTTACTCTCACACCTTCATTTACAAGATATATGTGCATTTATTCACCCTTTTCTACTTTTATTGCATTTCTCTCTGTGTGTGTATTGTATATATATATATATTCTTGACATTGATAGAAAAGTATGGTATAGTAAAGATAATGTATAGTTTATGGTACTTCATAAATCACGCATCACAGTATAATGAGCTTTATTAATTTCATTAAAAAAAAAAACCGCCATAAGGCCTTATATCATGTTTACATTTAAATTTGTATACAATTAACATTCTACATTTAATGTGTAGACTAATATAAAATTTTGTCACATTAATTAAAATCAAACTTAAATCAAATTACAAAGTCGATCAGACAACAGCAACACTTCAACTCAAATTCTGACTTCATGCACAGAACAGAAAAGATAAGAAGTCTTTAAACTCGTTTGTTAACTTCATTAGCTAATAGTATTTTTATTTAAGCCTTGGCATATAATTAGCACGGTAGCAGTTACATTTACATAACTGTCTCGATTGCTTCTTGCTGTATAGTATGTTAAAACTGAACACATGGCCACTTATGAAGCTACTGAGATCACAAGCCTTACATGTAAAAGTTCTTGCTTAGTCAGTTTAAGTATGTAAAGAGACACTTCCTCAGAAATTACAGCATTCCTTTCAGTCCTCTAGCAGTCGCTGCGTTTGAACTTCAGTTTTAAATCAAGAATCTGAATGATCAAGGCGAGTGTGTTGCTAGGCAGCGGGTGGAGATGGGATGGGAGGCGTTCCCTCAGCCCTAAGGGCTTTCTGAGCCACAGCACCAGCGCCATCTCCTGCAGGGGCAACCATACTGCAATCAGAGCTCATCACTGGGAAGAGAAACAAATCAACAGCCACACGGTTGTGATGAGCTCCAGTGCAATAGAAATATTCTGCTTTATCTCAAAAGGACTGGATGCGTACCCTGGCCACTGGTGGTTTTTGTCTGTCAGTGGGACGTAAACGACACCCATCAGCGCTTTCCTGAGGAAAGTACCATCACTCTGACGGTCATACTGCTCCAGAACCTGGCTTCCAGCCTCTGGGCCCACAGGCAAAACAAGTCTCCCACCTGGTTTCAACTGTTCCAGGAGCTGTTAATGCATACGCTTAAATAAGACTACTGCAGGCTATGTGAGCAACAATTAAGTCTAATTCATTATGTGCATACATCTTTAGGGAGAGTTGGAGCTGCTGCTCCAACGTGAATGGCATCATAGGGGGCTTCATCAGGATAACCCAACCGACCATCACCCACTGCATTACACAAAAACAAGTTGTCAAAAACAGGTCAGATGAGAATGTTTGTATTTCATTGTACAATATATATATATATTTATTTATTTATAATTTTTTTAAATTAGAATTTATAATAATTTTAACAATTATTTTAAATCACTCACCCACTAGTTTAATTCGTCCAGAGGCAAGCAATTCTGGATCGTCTGCCTGGACATTTTTCACAGAGGTTTTCACCAGCTCGTCTATGTGGTCAATTCCCACTACTTTTCCAGAGGGACCTACCTGCAGAGTAAACATAGCAAAATATATACAGTACAACAGGGTTTAGAATGTCTAATTAAATAAAATAATTGTGTAAAAATATTTTAAAATCTGAAAAATGTGATAACAGAAGATTAGATTTTAATCTCTCTCTCTCTCTCTCTCTCTCTCTCTCTCTCTATATATATATAGTTATATCTCTACATAATTGTTTTTTTTTTCAATAAGTTTGCAATGTTCATCAAGCCTGCATTCATTTGAAAAATACAAAATTTAACAAAAAACAATTTAGTGAAATATTTTAAAATAACATTTTTCTTTTCTTCTATACTTTAAAATATAATTTATTCCTGTGAAGCAAAGCTGAATTTTCAGCAACTTCAGTGTCACATGATTCCTCAGAAATCATACTAATATGCTGAGTTATAATAATGCTGAAACTGTTGTGCTGCTTAATTGTTTTTGTTTTGCAATATACATATTCTAGTTAATATTGAG
The DNA here is from genome assembly GCA_032361065.1 of Enteromius trimaculatus. Lineage (NCBI taxonomy): Eukaryota > Metazoa > Chordata > Actinopteri > Cypriniformes > Cyprinidae > Enteromius > Enteromius trimaculatus. The sequence continues at coordinate 2,081,777 of JAUMHP010000025.1, forward strand.
TTTACAAATGTGGGAAAAAAATCTATATATTAAAAACACGCATGAAATGCTGAACAAAACACATGTTTACCATTCTGGCAAAGCATGCAGTGAGATATCCACTTCCTGAACCCACATCCAAGGCTGATGCTCCTTCTGTTAACTTGTCACTGAGGACCTCAAGAGCATGTGCATGCTACACAACAAATCATTATAATTCAGGAAAAACAATTAAATTCATTATAGCACATTAAATATAACAGTAACATCTATTTCAGAGGTGTTTGCCTGACCTACCATATGAGGGGCACTGATTGTAGCCTTGTATCCTTTGCAAATAACACACACACACACACACACACAATGTGATTGAAAAATAGCTACGCATTTTTTCTTTGTCAGAGTTTGCCTCATACATTCAAACCAATATGCCTGCTGATGTATGAAATGCACCTATGGACTGGGGAGAGTCAGCATAAGGGTGGTCTCTGGAATAAATCCCTCTATCAGTGGCAAGCATGGCATTAAACACTCTGTCACTGCGGATAACTCCATGATCTGTCACAGAATGACAACATTAAACTCTTTACTACTGAATCTATGTCCATTAAATTACATTTGCGTATTGATATTACTATCTATCTACTAACCTCTTAAGCGGGTGATAAGTTCTATATGTGTTTTGCCACTAGAGATCCATGCCATGGTTCTGGAGAGCAGCAAACCCATAGGGACCGCTACTGCTGCCAGTCTGAGCACTGTCTGCATTGCCTAACAAGCTGAGCCTGCAACAAATGATGTTTGGATTTCAACAACTGCCAAGTTAGGACAGTCTGTAAACTCACTCTGACATACACCTGTCTTGAGTCTTAAAAAAAACTTTTTTACTTTGTCAATCTGGTCTTTAGAGTCCTTAAACGAGCTAAAATCCAGCTAACTCAGCAGCCTTAACATGCTGGGAATTTATTTAAATAAATAAATAAATAAAATTTGACATGCATAAGAAGTAATTGAAGTTGTTATGCATGCAACAGTGTTAATATCTCTGGATCTAACCTGTCTTTGGATGTCAGATCACTGATGCATCCAACATGCGTCCTTGATTCAGGTCAACAAACGTAAGAATCGATCTTGACCTAAATTTCACACGCTGAACACCAAATAGACAGTCAAATAGCAAAATTTTATTATATACGCAACAAACTGGGCTTTAAATATGTTGTACGTAGTTTTTAACATACAAACATATCTCTGGGCAATAAAAAGAGCAACATGCAGCGTCGCGTGAACAAATTTGCAAAATATTGTTTTACAATGGTAATTGAAATGTGTTTATATAAATTACAAGTACATAACTGTCAAGACAAAAAAAAAACCTTACTCGTAAATTTCGACCCGATGTCAACGTGCTGAAGAAGTAAACGGAAGTAGCGTTTCCAAACGCATCTCGACGACCAATCACAATCACGGAATTATTGACGGACGTGTGTAACGGCCAATCAAATTCGGCGGGTAATCCCTCCCTGTTACGTGCATCCCAGCAGCAGCGGTGAAGGGAAAGCAAGAGAGCAGGATGGGTTTTACATGCTAATGCTTGTATTTCCCCTCTCTTTTTAATAAATTCTCTTAGGTCTGAGGTGTTTAAGAACATTGTACTTTGAGGTAAGCACTAACGTTACTATGATCATTTTCTACTGCTCCATTATAACATTATGGGTTTGCTTGAGACCTGTAACGCTAATGTCAACAATCATTAGGACTAACGTTACTAAGACCTCTTATGTAAACAAGGAGTAACGGATCCCTGTTAAAAAAAAGTCTTTCCTTAATCAAAACCTGACAGGCCTGATATTAATTTTCGAATAATTAGTGTTATCCCGTCTTGTGTTTGAACACGCATGTCGCTGCAGGTTGTATGTAACTGATTCTTCATTTAAATGAATGCTTTAATTATTAGAAACGTGATGATTGACGACTTCGAAACCCATGCGGTCCGATCTAGTGGAGATCTGTGGTCTGAGATCTGCTCCAGTCTGCCAGAGCCCCAGGAACAGGATGGTGGACAGTTTACAGACTCATTTGAGCCTTCCTCTCCAGGAAACCCTCGGACCAACTCTCCCAGAGCTTCTTTCTGCCCCTGGGAACCAATGGCTGACTCTGAGGTTTACATTGCCAGTTTAGGTACAGGAAATTGCATTTGATGAGCCTGTTACTTTGATTTGGTTTCTAAGGGCATGTTCTGTTGCTGCAGAAAACCGATTGAAGAGGATCAAGGGACAATCGAATGAAGTAACATCAAGGGAAATGCTCCGTTCCTTGTCCCAGGCTAAAAAGGAATGCTGGGATAGATTCCTTCACGATGCCCAAACCTCAGAATTGTTCCAGGAAGGGAACTTTGATCAGAGGTAAGAATGAGATCCGTTGCTCTCGTGGATCTTGAACTATTCAGTCTCACGTATGTCTGCAAGTTGAATAATTGTCTATGTTGTCAACTTTTAATAAGTTCTTTTTAACTCAAAGAATTCTGATTAAATGTATCCCTAAAATATTAAGGAGCATGTTGATGATAACAAGACATGGTTTCAACATTGATGATGATAATAATAAGGAATGTTTCTTGAACAGCAAAACGGCATATAAGAATGATTTTTTTTAATGATGCTGAGAATTCAGCTTTGCCCTCATAAGAATAAATTCCATTTTAAAATGTATTCAAAAAGTAAACTCTTATTTTTAAATTTTTATAGGCTAATATTTCACAATGCTACTGTATTTTTGATCAAATAAATAAAGCATAACAGAAGTCTTAAAATAAAAAAATAATAATTATATTATTATTATTATTATTATTATTAATAAAATATATATATAATAAAATAAATTATTATATTATGTGTTTATGTATATGTAATAATATTGTGATGTTCGCTCTTGGCTTTGCATTTTTTTTAATACTTTTTAGGAGCATTCTGCTAACACCAGACTGTTGCAACACATACACACATATATATGGACGGGTTTATGTGGTTTATGAGGACACAAATTTGTATAATGACATGCGTATGACATGGGTATTACAAT
>JAUMHP010000025.1:2084936-2118015 GCA_032361065.1 Enteromius trimaculatus
GCTTTGACCTCATAAAAATAGGTGTTTACAACCCACATACAAAACCACTTTTAGAGCAACACATATTTAAGTGGACTTAATATGACTCGCAGCCTTACTGAGATATAGTTTTTGTGATAGTTATAAGATATATATAAAAAATAATCATAACTATTTTATTGTGATTCATTTTTTATATGGTAAATACAGACTTCTGGAGAGACTTTGGGTGAATTTAAATTATAGGCTCAGTATTAGATCACTTTTTAAAATAAAAGCAGACAGTTCGAAACATGTCATGAGAACAAGAGACTAGTAATGAGGAACTGTCTCTCTGAAAGTTATGAAAACTTTTTTATCTGTTCTTGAGCTGCAGATGAGCTTCTTGATACCTGTCGCTCAATCTTTAGTGATCTCCGTGACTGAGGCATTAGAAAACCTTTGATTGAAATCTGCGTACAACAACTATGTGTTCAATCGATAGTTGTAAAGAGCTCACGCAAAGTCATGATTATGGTATGTTTGTGTGGGTGTGTTGTCTGTACTTGCTCCTAATTGTGAAAGCACGTCTGTTCAGTGGGTTGCCAATTCAAAACTACTAGCACGACATATGGCATTTGAGGCTAGATTTTTATCAGGTTGGCTGTTGTATGCTCTTTCTAAAGAAATATTTACAGTAGTAAGTAGCTAAAAAAAATATAACGGAAATATCTATACATCCATAGCAGATCGATATGTTTCTCCTTCACTGTTTACAAAGTAGGCTGTTCGCAGTTTTTATCGAAATTGCTTATTTTTTGTTTGCATTGAGCAGCTTCATTGTAGTTTGAGCAAATATCACAGGCGTGCAGCTTTAATAACCTGGCAGCACTTGGAGTGTTAAAATAACAAGCCCAACAGGCTTAACCGCTGTGTACCAAAGCCTTTTTTTCATATACCTACTCATATGCTGTAATGTCTGTAACAGAAGTGAATCCTAAGTGATGACCTTTGCAAACTATTTCGTAAAACGTTGCAGTAAGTAGGTGGGAAAGGTCCTTCGAATGCATTAAAACTCACTTTGGATAAAAGCATTTGCCAAATTAGGGTGACTGTAAATTAAAGGACTAAATAAAAAAAATAATATACTGCTTAATAGATAAATCTTACGGATCCTCTCTGTTTTGTTTCTCACTGCTGCCCTGTCATTATTCTGAATGGATGTCTTAGTTTTCAGCCGTAGAAGGCCTTCATTGTCATTGTGCTTTAAACATTTCGCCTCTGTAACTCTGGACGCCGTGTCTGCGTAGCATCTACTCTTTCTTTTTCAGAAAGTTACACATCTTGCACTGAATGAACTGATCAATGTTCATCTTCTTCGGCCCAATAAAAGTCAAGCTCAGTGACACGGTAAAAAACCATAGTGGGCTTATAAATTGAATGTCTCTTTCAGACACCTATTCTGTGAAGGAAAACAGGCACAATGACAAACACTTGGTTTTATCAGCCTGTATCAAAACATAAACTCACTGCCGTTTGACATTTAAGCAGAAGCCACGGTGTCACAAACAAGTTTCCACCCGCAGTGCAACTCAGGTCAGTTTTAAAAACTCTTATAAGAATTTTTTATCACTCGCATTTGAAATGATTAATTTTTTTCTTCTGAAGCACATTTTTACTACAAAAGAAAACCGGCGGTATAAAAACTACCAACACTTTGTTGTAGTAAAAAGTGCTTCGGCATGTAATCATGGTACAACTAAGTTGAGTCTTTCTATTTAAAATCTTTTATATTTTTACTGTTTTACTACTAAAATATGATTTTAGAGACAAAATAGTTGAGTGTCGACTTTTGTGGTTTAGTAGGTATGTTTATTGAGAGTAAAGATATTTATGTTTTCGTAGAAACATGTCACAATTTTATGAAACGTGATTGGTAGTTGTTTGAGAGTTGGCACCATGATGTTTGAATTGTCTGCATGACTGTCCAGTTCAATATTTAGTTATGGGTGTGTTAAAAATGTGTGTATGCACAGCTTCACAAAGTGCAGGGCATAGCCTTTGGTTTATGACTTTTCTCTGTATTTATACAGGGCCGTATAAATACAGTCTGCTTGACTTTATATATGATGTACTCTCTGGACCTTGTCCAACCCCCCAAAGCAAGGTTTTATGCACTGCATCCAATTGAAAATGCTTAATAATAATTGCTGCATGCTGTATTGTAGAGGCTTTCCGTTCAGCTTTTGTACCTGAGGGTGAATTCAACATATGTTGACAAACTTCACTCACCCGCTTCACTAGCACATCAGCATAGATAGAAAGGAACAAACATGTTTCTTTCCATATCAAGTGCAAGAACAAACACTGCACTTCAGCTACACCCTTAGCATTTCAGCAGTATCCATTTCAAATGAATAAAATGGGTTTTTTTTTACATTCAATTTTTACAATGTGGAGAAAAATAATGTTTTAATTAATTAAATTGTCTTTGTTAACACTTTATTTTACAGTTACACATATTAGTTGCTTATTAGCATGCGTATTACTAGAATATTCACCATTTATTAGTGCTAAATAAGCACATCTTAATGCCTTATTCTACATGACCTTATTCTAAACCTCTAATCCTACCCAATACCTAAACTTCACAACTACCGCACTAATTAATATAAATCAAATTAAGTATTTATTGAGAGAAAAGTCCTAGTTAATAGTTAACAAGTGTTACCTATTCTAACAGAAGAATTTAAGGGCTTTCCTGCCACACGGATGCTAAAACCATTAACTAGAGCAACACACAAAGTGCACTTAAGAACATTTTATATTTATAGACCTTACAGTACTGCTGTTAAAAGCATAAACTTGTTATTAAGTATCAAAATTCCAGTGATAGGTGTTTATCTCAGCGTTGAGAAGGTTAATATGGAAATGTAATAGGTTACAGATTACAAGTTGCCCTATATAAAATATAACAAGTACTTCAATTGTGTTAATAAAGTAATGTAACTCATTGCATTTGATTACTTTTCTACATTTCTAATGACCTGTTAAACATTTTCAAACATTTAAAGCAGGCAGTTTGCCTTACAGTAGTACCCAACAACACTAATTCAGGGTTTCCGCGGCATCTTAAAAAGTCTTAAATTTAGTTGATCGAATTCACGCGTTCGTTCGAGTTCACGGTTCGCGTTGTTTAAGATATGGGGGCAGAAAATGTATAGCCTATAACATTTTAAATAGTTAATATCACACGAAGAGTGCCGTTTTTCTTCCAAAAGTCAGCATGGTTACAAATGATTTTAGGCAACAGTTCAATAAACAACAAACTATTATTAAGAGACTTACGTCTTAGACACCAAATTTCCTGCTTTTGCTCTATTTCGCCAACAAAAATCACCCAAAACACCTGACAGCGCTTTGTTTCTGAATGAATCTAGTTTAAATGATTCAGTTCAATTGCAATGACTTACCTATTAAATGTGACATGCTGCCTCCTACTGGCGGTTTTAATATTATAATTAAAAAAAAAAATTCTTATGTAACCTGTAAATACATCTACATGCCAGTTGAGGTGTATTGCAGAGATTCATTTTGTTGATACTGATTTCATTTGCTTGGTAATAACAAAAATGCAAAAATTTAATTCAAAAGATGATGCATACTTTTTTTAAAAGAAAGGCTTAAATGTAAAAATGCCCAGAAAACTTACAGGAAAAAGATTAATTTCCATCACTATCACTATTTCTATCACTGTGAACTGACCACACAGAATATGAAGAACATCAAGAAAATTCAGGAGTCAGCTGTCCATTGTAATCTTTAAGATAACAAGCACAATAACACACATTGACATTTTTGTCAACATTGCACACCTCTAATTCATGTTATTTCATTTATATAATGATTTAATAATAATAATTGTACTAATAATACTTTTGACACCCATTTTAAAAAATGGTTTAAAGGCTGAAATGTAAAGTTTATCATTATATAATGATTAGTGATTAATGATTAGTTTTAGTGAAAACCTGCATCTGAATTTTAAATTATGCATTTTACAGTAATTTGAAGTTTAATATGGTACTATTTACAATTCCCTCCCCCGCTCATATTGTATTAATTTTATTTTTGTAGGTATTAAAAAAGGTATTAAAGTCTTAAATTTGAGCCTTAAAATCCTGCAGAGACAGAGGAACTGTCAGACCTTTGAAATCCTTCTTTATTTGAATGAATCATTTTAATCATTTAATTTTGAAGCCAAGCACCAGAACACATTTTTATAACTCACAACGATGGCGACTCTCAGGCAGGTTGTAGCCTAAAGCTTTCAATGACAATTGATATCATTTTTAGATGTGGTGCGCTACGAATTAAAAGAAGAGAACCAATCAAAAGCTTCAGATCAGCATCACTTAACTTCTTCCTTTTAACGTTTTAGACTACGAATCTAAGTACAATTGTTTCAGCTTTATATCACAGAAATAAATGTATTTATTTTAAATAATATTAAAATAGATGATAGACTATGGTGAACAAATCATCTATGCATTGAAGCTTTATTCAAAATGTCATAACTCAGTCTTCTGGTAAAACAACTTTTACAATCAGGACTACAAGGTTATATTTAGATCTGCCTCCATACAGTCAACAAGCAATAGATAGAGCCAAGTCTTGTCCTGCATTTTTTCTTGCACCAATCTGTTTAGCCTGTATATGCTCCAACTAAGTAAATAATGACAAAGAACCAAATTGCATATCACAGCTACACTGATGACACCCAGATTTACCTAGCCCTATCGCCACATGACTACAGCCCTATTGATTCCCTCTGCCAATGCATTGAAGACGTTAACAGTTGGATGTGCCAGAACTTCCTTCAGTTAAACAAGAAGAAAACTGAATTCATTGCATTCGGAAGCAAAAAGGAAGTTCTTAAGGTGAATGCACACCTTGACTCTAGGGGTCAAACCCCGAAAAACCAAGTCAGGAATCTTCGTGTGATTATCGAGTTAGACCTTAGTTTCAGTAGTCATGTCAAAGCAGTAAGTAAATCAGTTGGAACCAGCTTCCAGAAGAGATAAACATTAGCTACATTTAAATCTAGACTCAAAACTCATCTGTTTAGCTGTTCATTTACTGAATGAGCACTGTGCTTCGGTCGAACTGATTGCTTTCTGTTTTTAACAGTCTTAAACTTATATTAAATCAATTTTTAAATCATTATAATCAATCAGTTTTTACATTTTACTTTTTTTGTTTTAATGTTGTGATTGTTTTTATGATTGTTCTACTTCCATATTTTATTATTGTTTTTATGATTATTTTACTCCTTTTATGTAGCACCTTGCTATATAAATAAACTTGCCCTGCCTTGCCTTAATCCGATTTGCATCACAACATGCCTATAAAATCAAAATTAAATCAGAGTTGACTATTTGGATGTAGATACTGTACAATTGCATCTCCTGGTTCACCTGGTTTAGTCGTAGTTATGTCACAATATCAAAGTAAAAGGCGAAGAGACAGCATGCAAACCTTACTTCTCAAGCGAGCAGAAATGTTTTTCAGAATGCTGCTTTGAAATGGGCAGTAAACCAGACGTCTATGTTATGGGCTGAAGTGCTAGAATACAGTGCTTCACAGCTCTGATGGAGACCATGTGTGTATGACTCAGTGTCACACGCTTAAGGAACATTGTGCAGTGTAAAAAACACTGTCAGTTGGTTTCAGTGACTAGGCACACTTCTTTTATCTCAGACTTATTGTCAGGTGGTCAAGGGTTGAGTTTTATTTACAGCGAAGTATTGGAAATTCATATTTATGGATGGTTATGTTTTAATGTGTTCCAGCAAAGCAACGCCTGGTGGAAGCTGAAGACTATTGTCAACTGCCCTTTACTGACCTCACAGCGAAGACGACTGTCCTGGGTTCAGTTAGCAGGCCATAAAGGTAAAGCCTCCCCCTAAAAAGCTGCATATTTGAGTCCAATGTAAATTTACGTTTCAGTTCCATATTCACACAGTTTGCAGTTTCCGGGGTAAATGCATATGGTTTTATCAATAAGCCACCATTAATTTAATAATATTATTTAATTTTTGTTTAATTATTTACTAATCAACTTCAAATCATAAATGTATATGTTTTATGCTGTTATTTTAAATTATTATTGTAGAAAGCAATTATTAAAAGCAGATCAGACTTGAATATGAGTTTTTGTTCCGTAGTTGGTATTTTGTATGCAAATAAAAAATAGTGCAAAATACACATATGTAGCTATGCTTTTATTTAAAGCTTTTAACTTATTTTTGGACATTATTTTCGTAGTGTCAGTCTCGTAATCGTCTGCATCAGATTGTTTACTTGGCATAAACACCACTGATTTTAGCTTATGCCTTCTGACTGTTTTGTTGGAAACAGCACTATTTCTTTTCAATACATGGGGAAGTGCAATCATTTGATACCATTTTGGGGAAGTGGTTATGAGTAGTGTTATGTGATGACACTGCGTTGTGCATATTCGCAAGCCAAAAACCATAAAAGTATACTTATAAACATATTTTTCAGATATCAAACATGAGTTATTTACCCTTTTCAACAGTGTGTACATGCGCACAGTCAATATTCATATTCAGTAACAGATGATTAAGGCACACATCCTGACTAAGATCTGGCTGACTGCGGGTCAGTGTTGATTATATGTGCTCCAGTGACTCCAGTCATCATTTGTCTGTGTTTGTGTTTCTGCCCAGGCAGCTTTAAAGCAGGGGATGAGGGCTCCATACTGAAGAAGTTCTCAGAGAATGAGAAGCTGTGTTTCGAGAGGCTGAAAGAGGATGCTTTACATTCCTTCGTGCCCAGCTACTATGGTGTGGTTGAGAGAGACGGAGAGCTGTTTCTCAAAATGAAAGACCTTTTGGCCAAGTTTGATTTACCCAATGTCATGGACTGCAAGATGGGAGTGAGGTAGAGTAATGGGTGCTACTATGCATGAACACAGATAATATACGCTCAGATAATTGTCTTTTTTTGTATTTATATTACATTTTATGATGTATGCTATACAGTTATAAATGTTATAAAGTGGTACAGAGAATGCATGTGCAAAAATTACATATATAGCTTTGTATGTTTTACGATCAATCAAACCAAGTTTGAATTAAATTTTAAAAGAATAGTCACAGATCGTCATACGACCGTAACCCAGGTTCCCTGAAGGAGGGAATGGAGACGTTACATATGGGATCTCGCTTTAATATTGGCATGCAATAATTACAGCCAGGTGCACCTTATCACAGTGTGAGTATAAGAGGGCACGGCTGGATTGAACATGCAGGTTTTCGCTGAGTCGTCTTCAGTGCGACCCAGGGTCGTGGCAGAAAGATGTAACATTTCCGTTCCCTCCTTCAGGGAACGTGGGTTATGTTCGTAACCTAGACGTTACCCTTTGAGTCGAATCACTTCGACGTTACATAAGGGAACAGACCCATGGAAGAAGCCTGTTGAAGATGTTTGAAGCCACAACCTCTGGGGAAGGAAGTCCAGAGGAGCACAGTCAAGAAGAGGCAGGAGGAAGAGGTTCGCCTTGGCATCGGGGAACCTTTGAGCCGGTCTTCCCGCTACCTGCTTGTCTGATTTAAGGCACGGGAAGACACAGCCTCTTCACGGAGGTCGTAGAACCTGGCGATGGTGTTTGTTGTCCCCCAGCCTGCAGCTCTAGAGATATCTGCTAATGAGGCACCGTGCACCAACACAGAGGTGGAGGCAACACTCCTCGTGGAGTGAGCTCTCAGACCTAGAGGGCACGGCTCTCCCTGGTATAAGTAGGACAGGGAGATGGCATCCACCACCCAATAGGCCAGCCTTTGTTTGGAGACAGCATTCCCTTTTTGCTGACCTCCAAAGCAGACAAAGAGCTGCTCGAAGCATCTGAAGCTCCAGGTGCGGTCAATGTAGAGGCACAATGCACATACAGGACACTGCAACTGTAAGGACGGGTCTGCCTCCTCCTGAGGCAGAGCTTGCAGGTTCAATACCTGGCTTCGAAAAGGTGTGGTAGGAACTTTGGGCACGTAGCCAGGTCGAGGTCTCAGTGTTAGGTGAGAGTCAGCCGGGCCGAAATCTAGGCACTCTTCGTCAACAGAGAAGGCTTGAAGGTCCCAACCCTATTGATGGAGGCAAGATGAAGCCAGAGAGGTCTGCTACGTCCCGTCCAGGAACCAGACGTGCAAGTTCCAGAGATCGGCCCATGGTGCCAGATCGTGCCCATCCCCTGAGAGAGAAGGTCTCTCCTCAAGGGGATTTTCCAAGGAGGGACTGCTGCGAGGAGCATTAGGTCCTCCCTGATCTTGCACAGGGTCTGTGCAAGGAGGATCAATGGGGGAAAGGCGTACTTTAGCCCCGGAGGCCAGCTGTGTGCCAGTGCATCCCCACCGAGGGGCGCATCGGAGGGGGGAGTAAAACAGGTGACAATGGGAGGACTCGGGCGAGGCAAAGAGATCTATCCCTGACCCGCCGAAGTGGCTCCAGATCTGCTGGACTACCTGGGGGTGGAGTCGCCATTCTCCAGGGTTGGTGGATTGAAGTATCCCTGGAATATGAGCAGCGCGCAGAGATTTCAGCTGCGTCTGACTCCACAGGAGCAGATGGCGGACGAGTTGTGTCATGCGGCGGGAGCGTAGACAACCTTGATGGTTGGTGTACGCTAGACTCAGGCCAAACGGGAGACTCTTGCACTGACACGCTCGAGCCTCGAACGCAGACCACCGAAGGAGTCTGAGGCGAGGCAAAACTCAGAGGTGAAAGTACGCGTCCTTCAGGTCGATGGTTGCGAACCGATCTTGGGGCCGAATGCATCTTAGTATGCGCTTCAGTGTGAGCATTCTGAATGGCAGCCTGAAAAGGGACTGATTCAGGGCTCAGAAATCCAGGACAGGTCTCCACCCCTTTTTTTCTGGGTACGATTAAGTAAGAGTTGTGACACCCTGACCTCATATCGGCTGGAGGAACAGGCTCGATTGCGTCCTTTGCCAGTAGGACAGCAACCTCCGCACGGAGGACAGGGGCATCCGTGTTTGAATGAACACGGGTATAGAGTATGCCTGTGTACCTTGGCGGGCGCCTGGGTCCGCACCTGAGGAGAAAAAAAGAGAACTGGTTAGGACCTCGGGGCACTGGGTCCAGACGTGTGGCAGACTGCCCCTTCTGTTTTTTTGCAATCACCATCACCTCCGGGCTGTCTGTGTCAGGGGCGCTTCTTGGGGCTACGGGCATTCCCGGCCGGGCCCTGAGGAATGGGCGGCATCCCGCGGCCAGCTCAACGTCGTGCCAGCAGCCAGAAGTGACTCTCCTGAGCCACTACCGTGAACATCACCTTTAATATAGTAATAATCAGTCATGGGAATAAATGCGTTATTTTTTCCAGTAACAAGTAGTAATCAAACCAATCACTTTTCCCTGTTACAACAATAAAACAATAACAATGCGGTGTTACTATAATTCATTATGGGCTAAATATACATTCATGGTTATTCTAATTACTAAAGCTCTATCATCTGATAATGCAAAACTAGCACAATATCACATTATAATGATGACGATTCTATTCCCAAGGTGTCCATAGAGAGTTGATAATATTTACAATAATATATTGAATTTGATAGGCGTCTCTCACATTAAAATATTGTAGATTAGTGTACAATGTTAAAGAATAATAATTGATGATGTCATTTTCATTTATTTAACTTATTTATATTGTGGACATCCAAGTTATTTGATATTTGAATAGTTACTTTCGCTGGTAATTAGTTACTTTATAATGATGTAACTCAGTTACTAACTTACTATTTGTGAGAAGTAACTAGCAACTATAACTAATTACTTTTTTAAAGTAACTTGCCCAACACTGGTATTAATATATTAAAATGGTTGTTATTAAATAAGGAAAGAACTTGTTTTTCTTCAGTAATTCTTTCCTTTTTAAAGTCAGGCTAATACATTGTTCATGGCAGCCTGTGCCTGCTGAAACACCTGTTCTGGTTGTTGGCCTGCATCCTGTCAGGGTGATGGGTGGAGCTCACAGTGAGAGAGAGAGGCCCTCGCACAACAATAATAACCACTTCCTGTGCACATGCAGTCAAAACGTAGATGCACACTTAGCGAGACAGACACAGGGCGTCCCTGAGGGCTTCCTTCTCACACGCATTTCACACGTTCTTTTACACGCTGAGAGACATTTTGTGCAAGGAGTCCCTTGGCGACTTCCTCTTCTCACACAGGAAGTCAAGTAAAGTTCAAGCTTGCATAAAGACAAAAAAAACCAAAAAACTGCTGATGACTGAATTAACATTTCATGCATGATTAATTGATCTTTAAATTAATAGGTTATTTAAAAATTTACTTGACCTTTTACTTTAGGTTATTTTTCTTGCTTATCTTCAGGACATATCTGGAGGAGGAGTTGGTGCGAGCAAGAGTGAAGCCAAAGCTGCGTGAAGACTTGTATAATAAGATGCTGGAGGTGGACAGTGAGGCTCCTACAGCAGAGGAGAAGAAACAGAGGGCTGTTACCAAACCACGCTACATGCAGTGGAGAGAAAGTCTCAGCTCTACTAACACTCTGGGCTTCCGCATTGAGGGTATCAAGGTAGCCACAGTGCCTAAAAATCACAGCCGTTCTGTTCACAGCTGAAAGAGTTCAGCTCAAAACCAGACAGAACATTTTATCAAGGTTACATTGATATAAATGAATAAATCAATCAATCATTCCATTTAACAAAGCTAGTAATAATATAAATATTATAAAATGTTAATATTAACTAATAATAAATAGCAAAACATAAATACATTTGCATTTAACAAACTACTAGTATTCATAAACGATTAAATATGTGTTTGTATACATTTGTTAATATTAATTATTTATATTTTACATGATTAATAACCAATAATAATAATACATTATATTAAATGATTAAATACATAAATACAATTAATATGAATTATTCTGTTATAATAATAAAAATACTAAAATAAATAGAAATGAATTTTTTCTTTTCATTCTTTAGTGTACTAAAATCAAAAATTCAGTTTAAGATCATTTAGTGTACAAGAATTCATGTGTTAACGGACATGTTTTATACTCTCTCTTTTAAATAAAAAGGTTTGAAAGCAGTCACTTGGGCGAAATGTTTTCAAGGGTGCAAAATTGGTACCTTGAAGGTACATATTACTACCTAAAAGCTACAAAAGTCTACCGTTTTAAGAGCTACAGCCCTGGTGCCTGCTTTTGTACCTTTTCTGAGCTGTTAACAAGGTTTTATCTCACTTTAAAATGTTTTTCTAGGACTGTGGGAACACTGTATTATCCTCGACCTGCTGTTTTCTTCAGTAAAAGCTCTTCATCTGACATTCTTTTTCCTTTTATATTCAATACAATACATTGTTTTCTTATTTCAGAGAGGGGAAACCTGCAAAACAGACTTTAAAAAGACCCGGTCAAAGGAAGACGTCATTCAGGTCTTTAAGGATTTCGTCGAAGGCAACAAAAACATAATTGTGCGTGAGTTCTTGAGAACTTGAACAACCAGTTCTGTGATAGAATGCATGCACACCTACATTTCAACTGAACAATGTTTTCTTTGTGGCTTAATAAGCACCTTAAGTAATATCCAGGATATATATGTCTGATGTAAAAAGGCCAAATATCGTTTACTCTGTGATGCTTTTATAAAGCAGTTAAACAGCATCATAAATGTTTATCTGTTTATCTATTTGGTTTACAAATTGGTTACATTTAAAGGGTATATTATATATAGCGAAGGAAGATGAAGCTGAAATTAACTGCACCTAGAAGATGCTTTTGTGTAACTGGTAATTCTAGTTAACCTAATATTAGTGTTGTGTTCCTCTCCTTCACTTACCCAACAGAGCTCCTATATTACAAGGCTTGAAGATATCAAACAGGCACTGACGGCTTCTGAGTTTTTCAACAAACATGAGGTAAAATACCAGATTTTTTTGTTTTTATAAAGAGAAACCTTAATTGTGCAATTTGTCAATTAATATGAATGTCTAACAAGTATATATATATATATTAATTCTGTATTGTACTGAAATATATTTACAATTAATATCTGATTAGCGTAAAATTAATGTCTAAGAATATATATTTATTTTATTATTCCCCATATTTTTAACGCTATATTCATTGAACAATGATTCAGCAATGACAATAATAAGAAATGTTTCTTGAGCATATTAAAATATTTTAAATTGTAATAATATTAAAAATAATATCATTATCATAAATATGCCTTGTTTAGCATTAATAAACATTAAAACATCTTATGGACTCCAAATGTTTGAATGGTTGTTTTTAATAGAAAAGCTATTTTGCTTTTTCCGTATGATATGGCTCACCTCAAAAAAAAAAAAAAAAAAATTGTATCTTTCAGGTAATTGGGAGTTCGCTTCTCTTCATTCACGATCACACAGAGAGAGCTGAAGTCTGGCTCATTGATTTTGGTAAGACCACACCTCTCCTAGACGGACAGAACCTGGATCACTACAGACCCTGGGAGGAGGGCAACCGAGAAGACGGATACTTATGGGGCCTGGAAAACCTGCTGCAAACTCTTTCCTCATTGGCCAGGGAGTGACCTTTTCTTACTGCAAACTTCTGGCTGTCCAAGTGACAGCAACGGCTGATAGACACTTATAAACCTTCTGCAGTGCATTATAGGGACGCTACCAGTGACAAAGTCCATTACTTTACAGTATTAAGCTGTAAAAGCATTTCACCGTGATCATGGTTTAAAAATGAGAACTTTTTCGTCATCCTTCTATACAGTCACTTTTTTTATTTGCCTACATACAAAATTAATTTCAAGCACTTAAGCATAGATTTTTCAATCAAACATTTTAAGATGTTGAGAAACTAAATCAGTCAGGCTTGTTGTATGTTTTGGCTGGAATCTATCAAAATCAATAGTTTATTTCTGCGCACTTAATATAACACAGAATCAAGGTACGTTGTATGTAACATTGTTCCATGTCTAGACCCAGCAAACACTAGTCAAACAACTGACCCTTCACAGGGAGCTTTATTGACAGGTGATCAACATAGACATATGTTGGTGGACTAAAACTTGAAAAACAGTGTATATTGACGTCTTTGTGCAGTTTAAATAAAATGCCTTCTGGTGTTCATTTATGTTTATTTTGCGCGTTAACTAGTAAATATGACAAGACGATAATTTCATGTGCCGCTTGTCATCAGTGTTGGAGGTAAGGCATTACAAATAATGCGAGTTATGTAATCAGATTACTTTTCCCAAGTACCTAGAAAAGTAATGCATTATTAATTTTAATGTTTTCCCATTTATTGGCTGAAAAGCCTCCTGACCCCTTGTTGGGAGAAAACAAAAAAGATTATTCACCAAAACAGTGAAATGCAAATACAGAATATGACACAAACCTGCAATAATTAAATAACACAAATGTATCTAATTCCATTTTATTAATCAATGTCTTTTTTGCTGACTTTGCAGTCCAGTTTAACTATATAAGCAAAAATGACTTTAGATAAACTAACAAATGTGCGTCATTGTTTTTTAATTGCTTTAATTTAATCTTCTCCTGTATTCTACTGTATAGACATGCATTTACTTTTCCTTCAGCCACATTTTAGTGTGAAAGGGCTTTTACATTTGCTATAAATAGAACTTCTTATATTAAAAAGTAACACAAATGTAACGTAATGCATAAATGTTCATAAAAAGTAACGTAATTAGTTACTTTTTTAGGGAGTAACGCAAAATTGTAATGCATTACTTTTAAACGTAACTTTCCCCAACACTGCTTGTCATGACACAATAAAGAGCCACAAAACAATACAACATTTAAAAGCTGAGACTTTGTAACCTAAAGTAACCTGCTCTGTCATGTCTGTCGACGTGTTTCCTCAGTTTCCTCTTTGCTCCGCGATGTAGCCGATTTTTCACTGCGTGAAAACAGCATGCCAGGTCGAACATAGCAACAGTATCTAAGGAGGGCTGGTCTTGTGAATGGTCAAAGTGACGTTGCACAACTGACTGTTTCTAAAGTACCATCAAACTAGATCGTATAGTAGATGCAGCGTATGCATTGAAGCGTGTTATATATATAACAAATATACAGCGATGCAATGTGAATGATGCACAACACTAGTGCATTTGTAGTATAATAGGATGATATTAATCGCTTGGACTGCAGTGATCAATCAAGGGTGGTCTTATTAATTCTTCAGATGATTTTATGAATATATTGTATTGGTTTTATGGTTTAAGAACATGGTTTGTAATTTTGTATATGCACACCATTCAAAGTGTTTCATTATCAGACAAACTTAACCTTGTGACACTATTTTGTTTGGGGTGGGGTGGGGGGGATTTTGGGGGCAGGGGAGTTTTGTTACAGTGTTCTCTGTGCAGTATGTTTATGACAAATAAAACATCTGCTCAAAAAAACCCATCTATTTCTGAAATTCATTTTAGTCTTTCATATCAGGATTATAGTCAAAAACGATTTATTTAAGGTTTGCTATTACGCAGCAATGTCCATCTTTTAACATAAAAAATACAGGTAGTACAAGTACGTTAAAATTCACTTTAAAAGATGGTTCATCTCTAGTCTGGCTGGTCGGAAACGAACCCCTGCAAAGTCTTCCATAAAAAGCAAGACACATGCAGAACATTGGCAGTGATAACCTTAACAAAAATAATAATAATAATAAAACAAACACCAATAGAATTGAGGTTAATTATCACAGCTACATATCATAAGAGTTAGTTCAGTGTGAAAGGAATATTAATCCAAGAATACAGCACTCATTTTTCTGGCTAAAGTAAAACTATTTCTAGCCTATTCAGTATCCTACAAAAAAAAATAGAGTAAGTTCTTTAAAAAGAGTCAAAAAATGAAACATTTAAATGGTTAAACAAGACAAAAATACATTTAAGATTGTGCTAATACACTTCAGTCTCACCTGTCTTTAAATTTGCATAAGGCTTTTCTCAGCAGTCCCTGTCTAACAAATGCACACACAAATAAATATTCACATAAAAAACATTATTTACCTAATAAACTACAATATGTAATAAAATATTTGAGAATTAGTACTAACTAAGAATAGCCTCGAAATCAAATATCTCATGCATCGTATCGCCACACTGAGGTGTTATGCGGTTTGTGATTGTGTTTGCTGTAATACGTAGAATTTGCCTGCAGGTGATTTACATGGCCACAGTTCACATAAAAAGCACTTATTTATTTTTGAGGGAAAGGTACTACCAAAAATGGTTGTCTTCTGACAGCTCCCTAGAGGAGTGCATTGACATGTAAATCAATACAATCTCCACCACGACACATGCCTCGTTTGCTCCTAACACATTCAGTGCAACACCTTTGTGAAGCCCTCTCAATTATCTCAACGTTTCACCCTCAGAGAACAAGCAACATATTGTTTGTAAATGTGTTGATTTTTCAAAACCAACAGCAGACAAAACACTAAATCTAGTCAAAACTAATGGTCCTTAATGCTACTTTCTACTAAAAACACCCTGTAGAGTCCACCTGAACTGAGTTTACAGGTGCTTTCTGTCAGCATTTCTTTATTACTAATACTTTGCAACAAACTGCCACCTTTTTAATGTACCTCTGAGTTACTGGTGATAGTATTAAGCCTTAAAGGGACAGTTTAACGCCCCCCCCCCCCCCCCCCCAAAAAAAAAAAAACGGGGGAAAAAAAGTCATTATTTATTCATCTCTACGTCGTTCCATATCTATATGACTTTCTCTTGCAGAACACAAAAAGAGATACTTTGTGTTTCAATGTACCTCTGTCATATTTACATATCATCATAAGTTAAGTAACTTTTGATCCTTATTTTGCAATGTGGAAGTCACCGTGCTGTGAATGTGCAAGACTTACAGTGCATTGGCTGCAGAGAATAATAAAGTACAGTTAATGCTAATGTTAATGTTTTCACCACAAATAGGTGCGTTCATAATAGTATAGTATAATAGTATAGTAAGAGACACTGGTTTGCAATATCAAGCAGCAAAACTAGCGGTTAAAAATAGCTGAAAGTAAATGACTCCGGAAGCCAGACCCATTTAATTTATAAAAGGCCATGCCTGCTCTTATGGGTAATATTAGGTGGAAATGAGTGATTATCAAAAGAAAAACTTTCCAATGAGGAAAAAATAACTAAGGCAGTCCAAAACAACATATTGACTTTCAATGTATCGACAAAAACCACTGAAAATAATTGAAAAATAAATGTCATATGGGTTTGGAACAACTTGAGGGTCAGTAAATAATGACAGTTTTCATTGTTTGGTGAACCGCCCCCAATAAACTTTTTGTCACTTAAATAACTTTAAAAAGACAATTAGATTTTGCGACTGATCAGTATGTGGCATGGAGTATGATTTTCCTTTTGTGTGGGGTCTGAACATGCTTTGGATCTTCTTGTAATATACACTTAAAACCAGCTGCAAAATGCAAATTCGTTAAGCACATCTAAAACTACATACTGTATATATTCATTGCTAATTATGACTAATAATCAGTAGAAAAGGACTTCTCATTTCATCTGGTCCTTAAAGTGAACATCATGTGTTTTCACAGTGTTGACAGTAGATGAGAATCCAGTGTAAAAGGGCTGCTATTAGCCAAGTGGAAGTTTCCATAGAAACCATCAGCCATTTACAGGACAGCCGCCTCTTAATGGTAAATTAGTTACGACTCCTCATGTCTTTGGTACCGTGCAGAACTAATGTGGTCAGTCGCACGTAGATTCCAACTGGCATTAATTAAAGGCTGTAATACACTACACAACTTTTTCTCAGATCTTTGCCCTGATTTGCCATCTGGATGAGGATGACACAAATTACCGGAAGTCTGGAGATTTTGGCAGTCACCGATTTTGCAGAAATTTGCGTAGTGTAAAATAGAAACAGACAGATTTTTTAGCTTCAGAGCATGATTCCATTCCGTTTGGAGCATATCAAACATGTTTGATATTTTAAGGCAATTTTAGAACACGTTGTTTTTATTTCACATGCATCTCCATCAACGAGGCGCATGTTTCGGCATGACTTTGTTGTCTTTGGAAGGTCTTAAAAGCCTGATAGTTTGTGATCTTCAGGGTGAGTCATTGAGTTGTTTGAGTTGGTTAGGTGTAGGTCATTTGTACAAAGTCATATGAATTGGCAACTCTTACGATTTAAAAAAAAAAAAAAAGTACTTACGATTTAGCAAAAATAGTATGAATTTGTACAACTGAGTTAATACTAATTTGTATGAATTAGCCACCTCGTAGAATATGTACGAATTGCCATGAGACTGGGTTGGTTTATCACCTAGATTCGCTGCGTTGGCCAACAGAAAACTGCTTGGTTTGAAAGTGACTTTGACGTAACGCTACACTATTGTCAATGAAAATTTTTGCAAGGATTATTTTACCAAAAATAGAAAACTCTGTTAATTACTCACCCTAATGTCGTTCCAAACCAATAAGACCTTAATTTATCTTCGGAACATAAGATATTGTTGATGAAATCCAAGAGCTTTTTGACCCTGCATATACAGCAATGCAACATGGCACTCTATAATATAATATACTACAGTATGTGTTATAATAGCGGGATAAAGAGGAGAAAATTATTGGAGGAGAAAATTATGACAGATTTATAAAATTACAGATGAACCACTAATGTCACTATTTCGTCCTTACTACTTTTCTTGGCTTTGGAACATTTGAGTTGTTTTTTCTCTCTATGGAGGGTAAAAAAGTTCTTGGACTTCATCAGAAATATCTTAATTTGTATTCAGAAGATGAATAAAGATATAGCGGGTTTGGAACGGCATGAGGGTGAGTAATTCATGACAGAATTATCATTTTTGGCTGAACTATCCCTTTAAGTGTATTCAGAAGTCATGAAGCGTATTCCAGCCTTAACCTGACTCTGCAGTTATTGCAGTAAAATAACTTTGTGGCAAAAACAAAATAACACCCAAAAAATTGCTCAGTTGGATCAGTGTTCAATGCTACACGGGGGTGACACTGAGGTCTTCAGACAAGGAAAAGCCAGAATCCCTGTCCCTCGTGGGCTTCTCAGACTGGGTGTACCTCCTTACATCCTCATGTCCGTAGCTAGCATGCCGCTTCACTAGTGGTTTGTGGGTAAATGTGGTGGCCAGGCTGAGGGCAGCCAGTTGAGACGTAGCTGAAGAGCTGGTGCTGGGCTCCACAGATTTGGACACAACTACAGGCAAACTCTCAGTCTCGTAGCTTTGCTCGTCGTAGGCATAGTTTACGTTGCCACATGGGAAGCTTTGGAGTTTTGCCAAGTCCATTACCGCAGCAAGAGAGCCGGCCATAGCCCCTGCTGGACCCTTCCGAGAGGAAGTCCCCGTTGGACTGAATGCGGTCTGCGAGGATGCAGCAGACGGAGGTGGGGACGTTGAGACATTTGCGTTAACTTCTACTCCAGGCTCAATGTGCTCCGAGGTAGTGGACGGGACAGACATGGACATGGGGTTGCAAGATAGAGGCATGGACTGGGTGTGACACAGTGCCGTCTTCCCTCGTCCAAAGCTCTCCAGGACCCAGGAACCGTACGTCGGGTTCCAAAGGTTTTTTGTCTTGTTCTTTAGCTTCTGGCTGCCTGATGATGAACTGCTCCTGGAGCACGGCCGGTGCTCTGGGACTTGAAGCCACTGTCCGGGACAGACTCCAGGAGCAGGACTCGGCTCAGCCCAACAAGTCTCCAATGTTTCTCGGTACGTGCCCACTTCCTGTGCGAGATGGACCGGTCTTTGTAGCTTTGTAGGTTTGAGGGCTTGTGGGGCTGCACCGGTGATGCCCGGATGAGGGGAAGGATCCTGGGACATAGAGTGAGCCACGAGAAGAGGGGTCATGCTGCCTGATCCTTCAGGACGGATCACAGTGCCGCCTTCTTCAACAGCTGGACCACACTCCACTGGAAGAGGGGTGTTGATGACATCAGGGTCCTGACAGATCATAGAATGCATGACGGAGAGTGATGAAATGCAGAGAAAAGTGACAAAAAAGTCCAAAAGTGTCAACACAAGTTGTCTTAATATCTTAAGTTTTGTGAAGAAAAAATAAGCGTTTTTTTTATTTTCTCCTTGCTACTGAGGTTTATAAGCAGATTTGTTAACATTACAGATAACTAAAACTTTAAAAAATACTTAATAAAAATAAAATACAATAATAAATGAAAATCTGAAATATATACATATAATTTTTTTAAAAGTAACGACTACTTAAAATAAAACTGAAAAAAAACCTAAATAGAAATAAATGAAAACATGACAAAATTATTACAACTTAAACAAAAAAATGAAAAATATAAAATAAGTATTTTTTCAAAATATCAATAAATACTATACTAGCATTATATAAATAATACTAAAATAACACTGTTTTTTAAGAATAATATTTACTGAAAAAGATGTTATACCAATACATTTTTACAAAAACTTTTTTAGATTATATAATTTTAGACACATGTTGTTATAAAATATGCTTAATATTTTTCTGAAACAGTATAGATAAAATAGCAATAAAAAATATATATTTTTAGGAAGGGTGGACCTTGACAGAAAAAAGTATGAACATACAACCCAATATACTGAAATCCAAATCTGTTACATTCTGCCTCTGTTATACCTGTGTACAGTAGTTGATCCTCTCTAAAATAGTGGAGAAGTTTGGTCTGTGTTCTGGACAGTGTTGCCAACACTGTGTCATGATCCGATAACTAAAACAGAACAAAATGTAAAATTTTATTGACGTTTTATAGCTCATAGCAGTACGTTTTACATTTAAGTCATGCCCAAGATCTATTCTCAAAGCTGTTATTAATGCTTACACAGGGCCTGGGCAGCTCTTAGGAGGGTCCATACGACCCCCACCTGTCACAAACTCCAGCACTTCCTGATTGGTCTTGCAGGGATAAGGCATGTATCCAAGAGAGAAAATCTCCCACAGCAGTACCCCGAAAGACCTGCAGATGGAGACAAATTGCATGTAATAACTGTTATACCTGGCCTTGAATCTCTGCAGCAGTGATCACTGATGTAAAAAACATTGCTAGCAAAAGATGATAAGTTAGTAAAGCAGAATGTGTTACCAGGTGTCAGTCTTGCATGTAAAAATGCCTTCTAGAAAGGCTTCAGGTGGCATCCACTTCACCGGCAACATGGCACGGCCACCCTTCCTATAGTAACTCGCCCTGCAATGCAAAGCATTCCTTTATAAAACTATAAATGCCTTAATCAATGCCTCATGATTATATTTAACAGGTATTTAACCACAAAAAAGGATGCAAGATAAGAAGTCTGATTACAGCACCTGTAAATATCTCGGGCCATCCCAAAATCTCCAATTTTAGCCACTCTCTCTGGACCAGGACAGGTCAAAAGGCAGTTTCGTGCTGCGATGTCCCTGAAACACAAAATCACACACACTTGACTTGTGCAAGACATCAAGGTCAAGAGCGAGTTAGTGACATCTATATATTCACAGAAGAGCGGTTTCCACTTATGAAGAAAAATAAGGCTATTTTAGGGCAAAATTCAGTCAGGTTTGGCTTTAAGAAATCACCTGTGGATGAAGTGGTTCTCTTCTAGATAACGACAGCCAAGTGCGATATCTCTAGCCATATGCAGAAGCTCCAGCATGCTTAGAGAAAACGGCTGATTCTGTGGAAAGACAAAGATCGTACATTCTAAACTTCTCTTTGTGAATTGTTTTGTATTGAATGTGTGCTTATCTTACCTCTCTTCACAATAAACAGAATTTATTATTCATAATTATGCAGTTTTCTACTGAAAAAGTATGTTCCACACATGTTGGCCAACCAACAAATGACAGCAAGATGATTTCTAACTGGGAAACGTATGACGTCTGCACACTCCAACACACACAAGAACTCACAGTTCTGGGTCGGTTTAGTCTGAGGAAAGTCTTCATGTCTCCTCCCGTCATGAGCTCCAGCAGTATGAAGCGAGGGAGGATCTGCAGACTGACGCCAATACAGCGCACAATGTTCTGATGGCTGAACTTACTGCACACACAAAAGAGTGAAGGAATAAACCCAAATCAAGAAGAACGGTCAACTTGACTCTCACACAACACCACAGCATGTCAGGACAGAACTGAGTGACTAGATCAGTTCAAAAGAATATTTGACAGTGTTCCAGTTATTGTAATGTAAAAAGTTTAGGTTATGTTGTTTATCTTGGTTCATTAATAATACTATGCACATTATAGACTACTACTACTATTATTATTATTATTATAAAGCATCTTGGAATTAAAGGCAACAGATCTCTGAGAAAATTTAACAGTGGGATACAGTTCTGATGGAACATTAACAACACATTATTAAAATGCACTTACTTTATAATATATTGTCACAATTTTAAATCAATACATTATTTAAACTACTTTTTTGTCTTTTACAGTATATATCCTGTTGTTATATTATATATATCCTGTTATAATATTATACACTTTTACAGTATATAATATTGAGCTTTCATTAAAGCTCAATATTACACCGATAAAATCATTAGTACCCATTTAATAATGCTTAATATTATACTGGATGTTATAAAAAAAATAAAATAAATTAAGGAATTTATATAATTATAAATAAATACATGTATGCATATAACAATTTTTACTAAATAATTTTATAGAATATTATAATTTTTAGTGCTGTCAAACAATGAATCTCGATTAATCAAATCCCAATTCCTTTTGTTTACATAATATATGTTTGTGCATTGTTTACATTTTCACACATACAGAATATTTTTTGAAAATATTTATTTATAAATTAATATTTATGTATTTGCATGTATATATGTATATTCATATAATTTATATATAAACGTGACATTTTTCTTAAATATATACATGCATGTGTGTGCATTTATATATATATATATATAATAAATATACACAATATACACACATATATGTATTATAACTTTTATTTTGGATGTGATGAATTGTTTGACAGCACTAATAATTTTCTAGAATATTATATGATATTATTTAATAGTAGTATACTAGTATCGTGCATGATACTGAGCTCATGTACTCATACTCATAAAAATGCCTCCTTACTGAATGCTGATACCTCACAGCCATATTCAAACAAAGAAACGCTGACAACAGAACGTCAGGCAGCAGAATATTAGAGGCATTAGAGATGAAGTATGTCTATGAAGCAGATACAGTGAATAATGTTAAACATTCAGTATTAATGCCTGTATAGTGGATGTGCGCGAGCTGATAAGCAAAGCAGGCTGAGTGGATTGAGCACGGCGGCGCAGAGGCACGGGCTCATCGAGTGAATATCCCTTTCTCACAGACATCACTGGAAAGTTTGTAGAGTAAACTAATGCACAAGTTACTAAACTGGAGAGAGATAGAGAGAGAGCGCATTTCTGTTGTGTGATCTTTATTGATGTTTGCTCACTTAGCACGCATCATTTGGATTAAAACTAAATCGTTAATTTACATGGCCATTCGCTATTAATCTTATGTATTTCCAACCTTAAACACACACGACTTTCTGACGAAAGTTAATCTAGCAGTCTGTGTGAAATGCTGTACTGTACTTGTCCCTCTCATTCTGCATCAGTACTAATACATGCGCGCATTGTGGCTTTAAAAATATAAACCGTTGCACATTTCAAAAAAAAAAAAAACAAACTTCTATTTCTGAAAAGAGCACAGTTAGGAGATTTATAATGAGTGCTCCCCTGTATTATTACAGCAAAATGCATATGCATACACCTATGCATTGGATAAGATGATGTACCATAGAGCATAAAAAACAAGGAGAGGGAAAGTAACAAAAACATGTAAAATATATTTTAATGTGCATAATTAAGTGTGAAAATAACCAAAGGTTATACAGTCAAACCAAAAATACAAAAAAAAGACAGACAGACACAGACCCATAGATGGACGAATGGATAAATAAAGTTATACAATAATATTATTTGGTTTATGTATCCAATACTTGTATCCAATCGGAATATCGGTATCGGCAAGTACCAAAAATAAAAGTATCTGAAAAAAGTGGTGTCGGTGCATCCCTACTATTTAAACATTTCTGCGTGATCAGTTTATCATACAGTCAGATATGAATATCCACTTTTAGGGAAGCACTGATCTAGCTCATGCAAATGCTGAATATGATGTTCATTAACTAAAGTACGGTTTGCTCAGAAGACTATGAATCACTAGAAAACATCTGCTCCTGACTAAAAAGGATGTCATACCTTCAAAAACAAACAACAGATGTGAACCCGCTAATCGCAACAAACGTTTAAAAGAAAAGAACAGATTTCCTTGCCTACAGTTAGTTTGACTGAGAGCAGAGGATTGGAATGACAATGTCTTTCTGTCGCACACATGTGAGTGTATGTTACAGCCAAGCATACCTCATAATCAGAGCCTCCATTAGGAAATCCATCTCATCTTGCTCAGAACAGATTTCTGGAAGAGTCTGTCAGAAGGATGGAAAGAGATAAAACACAGGATCAATTAAGAAACATCAGAAACAACTTTCAAAGGGAAAGGCAGATCTGGGAACACTCACCTTTATTGCGACCTGCATGGCTGTGTTTTCTCCATTCATACCCAAAACCTGTCCTTCGTACACTTCCCCAAAGGCACCGTGTCCCAACGCCCTAAAGTTAAAAATGCAAGACAGCATCATTACTCGCATGTTTAAATGTGGAATTCATTTTCAGTATGTCATCACAGAATATTAAAGGGACATTGCGGGTTGAATGTATTACACATTGCAGACTTCCAAGTTATGTACAAGTCAACATAATTTTCTGTTGTTATTCAAGAGCACGTCACATATTCTGTCAGCAGAGCTCGACTTGTATTAAACCCAGAACATTATTTTAACCAAGAACAGGACCAGCGCAACCTGGGGTAATATTTTCATCACCTCTGAAGGTAATTCGTGCAACTCTACAGAATTCCACATCAAATGCTGTGCATGCAGATTCCGTGTTGGCCTGTAACGACTCACAATCATCCGGATACCAACAATTTTAACCAAATTAAGTATCAAGAACTATAAATCAAAAAATATTTTTTAGACTGTATTTGTTTAGGTTAACGTCATGCATTTACCAAGATGATTTGACAGTATTTTTTATGTTTTATATAAATAATGTTTTATAAATAAATGTAAAATATAAATTTGAAAGCCTCAGACTGATCTGTTATGTATGTAGCCCCGCACATTATAAAATGACTCCCTGTGGTCACATAATGTATTTATGCAGCCAAAAACTGTTATATAGATTTATATATTTAAAGGTTTCTGTTGTCAGAAAACAGAATGAATATGAAATAGTGACTGAAATGCACCCCATTATAAGGCCTACTGAACTAGCTCTACCTTACAAGATGTTAATCTGGATTAAAAATTCTGATTTATAATTGAGCCGTTGTCTGATGAAATCAAATATAGACAGTAGCTGTGCTGTAGAAAAACATAATATCTAACTAATAACTAATAACTGTAAGCTCTGCTACTTTTGCATTGATGCATTAAACGTCACTTTAAAGACATTTATAATAAAAAAAAAAAAAACTTTAAAAATAAATACTCAACAGTGATAGTAAAAATTTATTTTATATTTCCTGAGCACCAAATCAGCATATTATAATGATTTCTGAAGGATCTTCTGAGACTGACGACTAGAGTAACGATGCTGAAAATTCAGCTTTACCATCATAAGAATAAATTACACTTGTATGAAGCAGCGTATAGGTACCTGAGGAGGGTGATGTTCTTGCGTGGAACCTCTTTAAGCTCACTCAGTGAGGCTGCCTTGCCAGCAAAGCAGTAGTTGGGGTTGTAGTCAGTCATTATGGTGGACGAGCGGATCTTGCTAAGCTTGTACTCTGGGCTCTGTAATCGAATCCTGACCGCATGCAAGTGGTTCTTCTTACGGTAATAGACTGTAAAAAGACAAGAACAGAGCAAAAGTGATCATAATTTTAGGAATAATTCCAGCTGCTTAATGTGCATAATTATTGATCTCAGAGTGTGATTTTTGTGTAAGATGAAAGCGATGCATCCTAAAAGTGTCATCAGGCTTTCAGCATGACGGTAATTTTCTCAAAGAAACAGAACAGCCAAGTGCACTTTATTTCTCCCCATGGAATTCTACCAAGATGACAGAACTGTGCATTTTAAAATAAAAAAAAAAAAGTCCCTCAGGTGAGGACTGATGCTCTGGGCCTGTCAGCAAGCGATCGGTCAGGGTGGACTCACCCTCAGTGGAGGCTGCCCATGTCCCCGATGCAGGTTGGTAGTCTGCTGGGGAGGGCGCTGCGTGGAGGTGAGAGGTCCCCTTTTGCCGTCGGGCTGCTGGCGCAGGGGCGCGAAGCGAAGCCGGCAGGAAGTTGACCAGGTATTTGGGGTGAGAGGGGAAAACCCGAGCAAAGACTACCAACCTGCATGGGGGAGAGCTCAGGGGAAGACACACAATTAGCGTCCAGTGGAGTTCGACTACCTAAGGACCCAGAGACCTTGCTCTGCTGTCTGCTATTTGAGTTTTGAGAAAGCTTTGTGTAACATGTAAATTAAATACAATGTGCAATATATACGGAATGAAAAACTTTCAGGAGGTGCATTTCACTACTCTTTGGGGATTTGTTTTATGACAAGTCTTTATTTATTTTTAAAATGCATACAAAAATCATGGCACAACATTTTACAGTTAGTGCACAGGTCATACAAACAATATATGTTTTGAAATCAAACATAAGGAAGATATCTGATAATAAGCAAGGTCGATAAAAAAATAAAGCATTTATAGAAATAAAGAGTCCTTAACATATATATAAAGTTAGAGCACTGTGACAGACTTTTGGTTTAAGGCATATCTCAGTCACATTCAATGCTTTTGAGAAATTGAGCATGAGCTAACAATAATAAACATCTAAGTAAATTGTATTTTTAGCATTCACAAATATATTATTAAAATCAAAAGATCTATCTGTTAATATTACGACAAACGGAACAGAACTAACATTAATGAACAACCTTTTTTATTGGTAACAAAGTTTATTGCTAGTTGTTGATTAATCACTAGAATTACTGTATTATTGCAAAGTACCATATTCTTTATTTATTGACAATGGCAAGATTAAGGTGATGATAACAGCAACTTCCTTCTTCTATTCAAAAAATCTATACTCTTTTTATGCAAAGCTTCTACTGCATATCATAATGTTTTAATGCCTATAGTTTTCATGTAAGTATAATAATTTTAATTGCAATGTTAGGGGGAAAGCAAACATGATTTATTTTATTTATTTATTTATTTATTTATCATGTTATCATATTGTTATCTATTTATAGCCAATAAAATGATTATACTGTATACAGAATAATGAAGTAATTATCAAATCTTGATGCATCACTGCTTTTGACATAAAAACTCTTATAAGGATTTTTTTTGCTTCCATTTACAAGAGTTGAATTCAAAGGTCAGTATTTTGCACAGCCACCAGCACGATGAAAGTATTATGAAATTTAACATATTTTTGAAGAAAAATGATCAATTCCACAAAATGCTCACATTTATAGGGACAGTGCATTATGACACCTTCAATTTTCCCTCACTGTCCAGAACTGGAAAATAAACCTTTTTAATTACAAAATGATGTTGCGAGTACAAAACACACAGGTTAAATAGCAGCACTTATTATTAAGACACTGGTCTGCACGCATTTGCAAAAAAAGGCCATCAGTGAGACTGCAGTTAGTTTTAAAATAATTTGGCTTAATAGTTTTATGCATTCATTTCAAAATGCCATGTTTTAAGGTTAATAGCAGTCCCTGTTTTAGTTCCCTCCTCATTCCTTTAGTTTAAGGGGTATTGTGCAACACTACAAACAGTAGTTAGATCAAAAAATAAGCAAGTGATTTGTACAAATATTAAAAACTTATAGTTCAAAGTATAACATAAAAGATCTATTAAAAGAGGCATTTTGTTTTTCAGTAAAAGCAACCACAGAATGATAGGAACTAGCAAATATGATTATTGCTGGAGGCCTAACTGACAGCTAGCTTATTTAGCAAGACTTAAAGCTTCCCTAATACACATTTGGTCATTCGTGGGTTGGTATGATTTTTAAATGTTTTGTTGAGAGGTTTCTTATATTCACCAAGGCTGGATTTATTTGTTTAAAAATACAATGAAAACAGTAATATTGTGAAACATTATTACCACTTTAAAATAACTGTTCTTTTTGAATATTTTGCAGTCACATCTCCAGGATCACATGAATACTTCATGTGCCACAACCATTATGTTAACAACATTGTGCTTGCTTCATATTTTTGCTAAATACATTTTTTCAGCATTCTTTCAGCATAAACACAAAGTTTACAAGAACAGCATTTAACGTCTTTACTGTAACATTTGATCAATTGAATCCCTCTTTGGTGAATTAATGTGAATAAAAATTAAGGTGTTTAAACACTAAAATGTTATAAGTGCATATGTCAATGGTCACTGTTGCTTGGGCCCTACCCTATAGTATTAAAGTGCTGTTTTGAAACGTGGCCACATAATTGTCCCTAGTGTCACAGTATCATTCATGTCACATTTTGTAAGCAATTTCTTTAGTTTTTTTAAAATGATACCACACTAATGCCCAATGGCTCCAATGATTTTAAGTAATTTTTTTGTACTTTCAAAATAATTGAGGTGTATGAAAAAAAAAGTCTAAAACTTGAGTGGCTATATTTTCCACTTTTTCTCATAATTACTGTTCCTACAGGCTCTAAAAGCACTGATGTCGAACACCTCTTCTATGAAATGCAGTTTTACAAGACAAGCAATGTCCTGTAACGTCATAGAGATATAGAAGAAGCATGTCAGAGACGGTGGAATGTGGAGGGCACAGAATTGACACAGAACTGGAAGAGTCTCTTACTGAGCGTGAGGCTGGCACAGGTCAGAACGACACCTGTGACTACTGTAGACGCAATCACTGCCAGGATAAATATCAGAGACGGGGGTCCATCTGCCAGGGAGCCCAGCGGAACAACTGGAGGATGACACAGGAATTGGTGAATTCGAAATATTGGCTTTTATAGACAAACATTTAAGGACAAATGGATATCGGCTGTTTAGGTACCTGAGCAGGTGACGTTGTCTGATGCCAGAACCTCGTCGCTGTGGCAGAGGCAGAGGATGAGTCTGGTATCTTCATCTCTCTTACAGCTCTGGGTCTGGCAGTGACTGCAGTTTAGATACACCTCGATCTCAGCTTCCCCGTGACTCTCCATAGCTAGAACACATACTAATACATCAGTATTGCTGCAAAACCCCAGTGCTTCAGTCTAGGGTGTCTTGTATAAAAACCAAAAAACAATGCTTAATTAAATAATCGGAAATAGGAAGGTTTATGTATTTTTGCTTTGATACCATCTTAAGTAGATGCTAATAAAGAGCTGTCAAACTTTCAGCTGTAAATGTAACATTTTTAATGTTTAAAATATTACATTAAATACAAAACAGTAATCAGACACTGATGTATGGTTTGTTAGGATGGAACAATATTTAGATTTGAGAATCTGGAATCTGAGGGTGAAAATTTGCCCCAGTCTATTACCAATCAGAAATTGATTTTTGAAATATGCAAAATATCTTCATGAAACATGATCCCTTATTAATCTCCTAATGATTTTTGCCATAAAAGAAAAATCGATCATTTTGATCTATACAATGTATTCTTGGCGACTGCTACAAATGTACCCGTGCTACTTACGACTGCTCCAGGGTCACATATGATTGCCAACATCTGCTTAAAAATACTGTTTATAATTTAAACATAAGATTTATAATTGAATCAAGAGAAAAAGACTTATATGGCATAATGCAAAACAGACAGTTGGTAAACTAACTAATAACTAGTTGCACTGATTTTATTTAACTGATCTGTTAAGCAGTGTTTGTAAATAACTTCTTGTTAACGAAAGTTAACATGAAGTAATATCAAAGATTTGTGCCTGGCCTCTTTTGGCCCTTTAACTCAAAACACACTTGCAGTAATAAAAAGTGGCGCCAACTTCAATAAGTCACATAAGGTCTTCTATTATCTACCACGAGTTAAAATTTCTCAATTTCATGTTTATTACTGAATCAGTGTGGATGTGTGTGTGGCCTGTTTTCTCAATACAGCCAACCTCTATGAGAAACATGCAGTGCTAGTGCATGTTGGGTGTATTTAAAAACACACACAAAAATTGCTAGATTTATAAATATCTGCAAATACACTTCTGCTTATAGGTTTTAAAATCTGCAATTTTTTCTGGCTGTTTCTGGGTTTCTGTGTAATACAAGTCACATTTTATTAAACACTAAACATGTGAACAGTTTTTTACTATCTTATTTTTAAGACTCAATCAATTTTTTATGTAAGATGGTATCTCGCTCTTAAAAATGCTAAACATCTACCAGATGTAAGGAGTATGTATATTTAAGAGCACAACTGTATATCATTATAGACCGTATGGATTAGATAAAGCCAGACCTGCAAGTGGTTGTAGAAATATCTTTCCCATAGGGTGAACAAAAGAAACACCGTCTTGTCCATCTGCTGTGATGCCATCAAGAAGGGGTGCATCACCACCTGGTCAAGACAAAAAAACATCAAAATAAATATGAATATATAAAACCGGTCATTAAAGCCAACAATCCACATTGAAAAAAAAGTCTTGGGCTGCAAAAGCACATGTGATGGTTTAAGAACGGCAGGACAATAATGTTTTTAAATGAAACATCTGCCACACAAAGCAAGTCGTTCTTTGTGATAATTAACAACAGATCTTTTACAGTTTGTTTCAGTAAAAACTCACAGCAAGGGGTCAATATTAACTCTGAACAGAACATTTGAACTACAGTCCAAGTTAAACCTTGTCCTTTGTTTTCTACTACAACATCAAAATATTTCACTTTTCCAGTAAAAATCAATAAATAAAAAGATACAAAAATTCTACAGCATAATGTTGTGGTACAGTACACAATGAATAAAGGTATATATTATATTATATACACTACCATCTAAATATTTTTTTATTTAATAATTGTATTCAGCAGGCATTCATTAAATTAATTAAAAGTGCCATTTCTTATACTGTATGTTATATTTTTCTGTGTTACAACAGATGCCTATTTCAAATCATTTCTCAACTTTTGAAAATAGCACACCAATAACAACACTGACAATAATAAGAAATGTTTCTTGAGCACCAATGATTTCTGAATAATCGTGCGACACTGAAAAGCAAAATAATGGCTGCTAAATAACTCAAGATTTGCTGAGAAATCAATTATATATCAATATTTATTATTTATGTTAATATATTTTTACTCTTTTTGATAATATAAATGCAGCTTCAGCTAGCATAAAACACATGAGAATATGAGCATTTATATAAAAAAACAAACATATTTCTGGCCCAAAAATGAAAAAAAAAAAAAAAATTAAAAACCCAAAAAATGTCAGCTTACTGTGGCCGCAGTCAGAAAAGGGGAAATACAGAATTAAAACACTTTAGTGTGTGTTTTTATGGTTGTGATTGTGACATATTTGCAAGTGTTTTTAATCTAGCATTCACCTCTGTATCCTCCACCACCGCCTCCGGCAGTGCAAGCACCCCCACCTCCGCCAAACCCTCCAAATGTAGCCCATCCCAGTACTGACAAAGCCTCAAGACAGGATGAGCCTCCTTGACCTCCTTCCACAAGAGATTTCCCTGCCCAGGGCAGAGAAGTTTGGTCGCTCCACCCACCTCCTCCACCTAAACACACACACACTCATGTTTACTCAGATCTGGGCATGTTTGGTTTAGAGATATGCAATACAGCAAACTTGTAGATACTAATTACTCATTGCCCATTCTTCTACTACTTCTCTTAAGTGAGAACCTGGAACTTCTTACATGTGACAGTTCTGCAAAGCATCCTACAAATGCCAATCCCACAATTGTCATAAGATAACGTGATCCCGAAGGCTGAACTGACAGTATTGTCGTAAAAAGCTGGTAGGTAGTTAATGAAGTTAACACAAAACACTAATAAATATGGGAATAGCTAGAATTTAGTTGTACGTATACTTTATCCAAATACAAACCACAGAGTAACTGTTAAAAGAAAGTAATTTTAATATCATATCACCATACAAGCATCGACTGAGAGCAGCCACAGATCCTAATGCTGGACTTCGGGAAATGACTGGATATACATTCTACTAAACAACCAGTTCATTTACATGAACCATAAACAACTTACAGATTGCCTGCGTTCTTCTTTTTTTTTTTTTTTTAAAAAAGTACTACTGTTTCAGTAGTGACCTTTGTGGAGAGGACAAATACTCCTTCTGAAAACAATGTAAGACAATTATCTGCCCAATTACTAGAAATGCATACTGTACCTTGGATATTAAACAATTTGCATTCATACAAATTTTCTATTCTACAAATTTTAAACTTTTGTTTTGACTTTGGACTAATTCTGTAGAATGGCCTGTATATTTAATTTTTTCCAAGCTCACTGTTCTGAAAAGCACAGTGTGCACTAATTGGCCAGCTATCCAGGGCGTTGTGATTGGCCGAATATCTCAAGTGTGTGACGGAAATGTTATGCGCCTCACTATAGTTGGAAACAAACAACGTCTCCACGACATGGCAGTTGTGGCAACAATACTACAGTGAGAATAAAAGTTTTTCCATATTTCTATAAATAAACATGTGGGCGGTATTATGCAAATCTTCTAACATAGTGATGTAGATTCGTGGAGATGTGTTTGAATGAGGCATTTTACGAAGGTGTGGTTGAGTCTTAATTTTTAGAAAAATATATCCCTTTGGGTTTGAGACTTTAATTGAAATCTAAACTTGAAAGAGAAAGGGAAACATGAAATTGTAAAATTTTGTCATTGGTAGAGTACCTGCTGCTCCAGATTTGCCATTGACACCGGGGACAGAGGTATCATTCTCACATTGTTCCAGGAAAATCTGGTCCAGGCTGCTCTCAGGGTCCTCCAGGTAAGCCTTTCCTCCTCCTCCTGCTGCAATCAGCAAAGGCACTGGTTCCCCGTTCTCCATCTGCCCCCGGGCATCCCAAAAACAACATAAGACTTACTTTCATTCAAGTAAAAAAGAAAGCCTATGATTCCAGACAAGCCTTCACTTCCATCTGTATTCCAATTCAGACGACCCCAAATTATTTCAGGATGTCTCAAAAATGCTTGTCTAGACAGGCACTATCAGGCGACGACTGCCGTCCACATGGTTCCCCTTAAGAAGTCTCACTAGGCTGTGATGGATTTTGTTATGTGTTGAGACAAGAAAACGGGAAGAAAAGAAAGATCTTACCCGATAAATGTATGTGGCGCCTCCACCACTACCTCCGCCCCCTGCCCACTTTAAGGCAGAACCATCGCTGTCGAAGCCATCTTCTATCACAGAAGACTCCCCAAGACAGATTTTATGGGTCTGGGGGTTCCTCTGTTAATATTGAAGAAAACATAGAGATGTAAACAGAGAGGTATACATGAACATATTGCAAATATCATGGCAACCCAATGGCCAAGCCTTGTTTTCTGCTTCACTTACTCCTGGGCAGGCATCTTCTCCTTGGTGACCAATTAGGATGTAGAGTGTGTCACCTTTCTCCAGTGGGAAGATAGCTGAGATGATGACACCGTGTGACCGTTTGTTATGGTTTTTTGCTCCTTTGCCTCCTGCGGCTCCGTAAGCTGAAATCCTGGAAAATGAGGATGTTTCATTAGTATTCCCAATGCACTGAATTAACAAATATAAGTCACAACTGCTATCCCAAGAACTAATACCTATAAAGAGAAAAAATAATCTGAGCTTCAAAAGTGAAAAAGTAACATACATATATATATATATATATATATATATATATATGCATAGTCCTCAGCCTCACCCGGGCAACAAAGGTAGATAT